>WEIU01020379.1:5494-20302 GCA_013389925.1 Aegithalos caudatus | reverse complement strand
AAAAAAAATAGAGGATCTCAAATGCTCAAACAAAATCAAGGTGGCAAGGAATGCTTAAGAATTTCAGTTTTTGTGGAAATGTAGACAATCCAGACATGTCTTCTGATTTGAAAATAACAGCTCCTTCCCTTGAAGAGATATAATTTCTGATTATGTTAAAATCCCAGTTTCCAAGAAACATGCTGAGGCTCCAGTACTGTCTTGTCCCTAATGCTAGTCATTCTTGGGCACAATTAAGCTTCTCAGGCAGAGCACTTCACACACTTGGTGCTCAGATTGCAAATGTAGTGCACATACAGAGCATGAGGACTTAATTTTTGTAGTATTAAAATCTGGCACATCCCATGGGTATGAATTAACTTCTAAAAAGGAGAAAGACATATTTTCTTTTCCTATTATTCCATCATCTTAGTCACTTAAAGATGTCGTTGAAAGAAAAATTGAAAGCCTTCAGTAAAGATGAAGGAAGAAATGTATCCTTAAAATGAATTCCAAAGACAAGTATCCTTAACAATAATATAAATATTATACTACCAAATTTTTCTCAAAGATGCAGGTGGGTGGGATGGGTCACCATGCAATTTTGTGCATGCATACATATGTATATGTATAAATGTGTATGTACATATACATATGTATATATGTGAATGTGTATATATATGAATTTGAATATGAACAGCATAATTTTTTTGAATGGGAGCTGACATTGATGGAGATTAGTGAGAACTGGTTTTACAGACATATAAGCTTTAAAAGATTTTTTAAAATCTATATTGTGCTATGCAATAGGCTAAGAGGATAATTCCTTCACTTTAAATAATGTATTTTTACCTGCTTTACTTGGCTTGTAGCACCGTCTTGTTGAAAGAATAGTGACATATCACCTAACTCCTGTTCTACTGCTTCATTCTAATGAGTCTGGGCAGATCTCATGAATTCAGAGGATAAATAAAGCTCTAAAAAGTTGATTTTTTTTTTTTTTTGCATTTGTAAGACTAAATTGAGTTCATGACCTTTCTAACCCCAAATGTAATTTAAACCCATTTATTCTCTTTCCTATGTATGTTTCAACTTACAGCAGATTTTCTAGGAAACGGCATATTGTTCTGTGTTCTACACAACTACATGCATGTGTCTTCATATGGAGACAGACACAGTTTAAATGAACTAAATGAATGCTTATGGCTGAGATTTCCAAGTCATAGTCTGTGAAACCTTGCAAACATTTATCTTCACACTAAAGCATTCTACTTCTTAGAAATGTCCTTTCCTTCCTCTCTCTTTTCCTTGCTTTTTACCCTTTGCCTTTCCATGTCCCTTCCTTTCTCACATTTCTTCTTCCTTTTAATTTTATTTTATTTATTTTCCTCTTTTTTTATTTAATTTCTTCCAGTCTTTCCAATGAAACTTTTATTTTGACTCTTTAATATTTGGAAATTGCCACTGGAAATTGCTTGCTGTCATTCATCTGCAATGACTCTGTTAAGAATATCAGTCAAGACCGGTGAAGAAAATAGCTGAAGCATCTCAGCTGAGCTGTTATGATATCAGGAAGCTTGAGGGATCAAAAATAAGGCTGTCCCACCTAATGAGATAAAAGTTCTTCCTACTTGTCAGGAAGCAAAAGGAGAATGCTTATGTGTCCATCAGGGATCTTCTAGGTCTGTTTGTAAATAGGAGTCCCAGAGGTTGGACTAATTGCATTCTGCTATAGTTAAGGTGCAAGGCTGATCAGTGCTTCCAAAATGAAGGATGACAACAGAGTATTCCCTAAAGAATGCTGGTGCAACTGCATGATTATTCATTATAGAGGTAAGAGGATATGGGAGATGTGTTTCACTGTAAAAAGATGGGGATATGCTCTTCATTGAAGGAGGTTTTTCTTAGATATATGCTATGTTAACAAAAGTTTTGTCATAGAATAATTAAGATTGGGAAATACCTCTAAGATCATCAAGTTCCCCCATTACCCAGGACTGCAATGTTCACTCCTAAATTTGTATCCCCAAGTGCCACACTCACACATGTTTTGAGAACTTCTAGGGATGGTGATTCCACTGTAGAAGTGATTCACCCATGGTGATTCCATAAGCAGCCTGTTCCAATATTTGTCAACCTTTTCAGTGAAAAAAAATTTCCTAGTATCCAATCTAAAGCTGCCCTGGTGCAGTTTGAGGCCATTTCCTCTCCTCCTGTCACTGGTTTCCTAGGAGAAGAGACCAACCCTGACCTGCTACGCCCCCCTCTCAGGCAGTTTTAGCAAGCAATAAGGACCCCTCTAAGCCTCCTCTTCTCCAGGCTAAACAGTCTCAGCTCCCTCAGCTGCTCCTCATACGAGTTATGCTCCAGACCCTTCATCAGCTTTGTCACCCTTCTCTAGATAAGCTCTAGCACCTCAATATCTTTTGCAGTGAAGGGCCCAAAACTCAACACAGGACTTGAGGTGTGGCCTCATCAGTGCTGAAAAACTTCCTCAGGACCACATCAGAGCCTTTCCTGATTTATTGCACAAAGAAGAAGAAAGCATTATTCCTTTCACTGAGAATCTTCATCAGAGACCCAGGTCCTAATTACCTGTTGACTCACTGAATGCAGGACTAGAGGGGGGTGTGACCTCACTGGAGAGAGGTCAAGTAACAAAGCAAAGGTTCAAATTTGGCATCACCAAATGTTCCTCTCTACAACACAGGTATAGGAAAACCCCAGTTTCATCTAGGGGGAACTTGGAGTTTTTATGTTAAGTCATCCTACTTTTATGAAGGTAAAATTGTCTGACTGTTGACTATTTTCTGCTTATATTCAAGTCCCATGTAATGTGAATGTTTCAAAAGCCAAATTTAAGCATGCAACTATAGCAAAAGAGAAAATCAAATGTCAGCTCATCAGTTACTTTGAATTCCTATTCCATACAAAAGGCATAAGCGAACCAAAAGAAAACATGGAAATCAGAACTTCCAAATGAGATATCAGGAATTTCAGAGACATTGATTTCAGCAAATGTTTTTCTAACGAACCTCTAATGAATGCCGTATTAATTTCTAATTGTTTTGATTTTTTTTTTCATGGTGAAAGAATATCAGAAGGTGGAGAAAACATTATTTTTCAATTTTTGAGCATTTTATAATTCTTTATTCAAAAACTCTATCAATTTTTGTGATATTTGAATTACCTTTAGGCATTAAAAGGAACTGAAACAGTTTTCCTGCTTCTGGATAAACAACCATGTCACAAAAACCTGTATAATTGCTCTAATATGGTCCTTATGTAAAGGAAGACTTCTTATCCCCTTACTGCATATCCTCCCTCCTCTCCTAGATAAGATATTACATACGTCTTGGAAAGGATGGACTACAATGTTTTATAAAAGAAGAAAAAAGAGGAAAAGAACTAAAAAAAAAATAAATTGTCATCCAGCCAAATCCTCAGACAAGATAGCTGTGAGATCTGAAAATTTCCCTCCTTCCCCTGGATCTACTCCAATAAAATTGTTGCACGGCATATACAGTATCAGCTGCTCTGTATCACAATGGATACATCTGTCCAGCTGGAGCAGATGATTTCTGGAGGTCCCTTCCAACCTCAACCATTCTGTGACATGCAAACACCTACGGCTGATTCTCAAAAAAACCTCTCCAGACTAACATTCAGATCACTGGTCCACCTTCCTTTATTTTCTTCCCATCTCATGTTCTGTGGAACTAAGTTCTGAAAAGACAAAAATTGTCTGAATTTTAAATCTATAACATTCAAGTTTAACAAAAGTGTGATCAGATTATAAAAATCATCTCACGTTTTCATTTTCTTGCAATGCAGTACCACACTACCCCTTTCCTGAAAGAAAAGAATCACTCCTAGTCCTGCCATATAAAGCAGAACAATGAGGGACTATGCACGTCCATTACCGAGCTGATCTGTTGAATGTTTAAACTAATTATTAGCAATTTTAAGAGAGAAAAAAAAAACACCACACACCATGATTTCTCTTATCTTCACAGGAATGAATTTGAGCAGAGAGATTGAATCTACTGCCAAGGTTAAATCCTTTATTTTCAATGACACCAATTATTTTGAGCACAAATGCTTTAATTATCTCAAGCAGACAATTAATAAGTTGCATTCAAAAAATCAGGCATCACTATGAAACTGTCCAGCATTCAAAATCTTTTTTCCTCAAATATATAAACCACAAAACCTTTTAGAAGTTTTTTTCCAGCTTCCATTTTCACAGCCAAGGATTTCTAACTCTTTCTTAAACTATCATTCAATTTAGTGCCAAAGCAAACATGTTGACAAGAGAAGAATCTGGGTGCTCTTGATTATAATGAAAAAGTAGTATAAAGGTAAACTAGCATGCATGGAAGCTCTTTGGATCTATATTACTTATGAGTTGCCTCAATAACATGTTCCCTGTACTTAAAATACGCATGTTCAATTATTTCCCCCATAAGAACAGAACCTGTACATTTCAGTCACCAGGCTTCTAAAATAGTTGCTAAAGAATTTACATAATTAGAAGTTCAAGGAAAAAAAATAAGGCAAGAGGTGAAAGTTGGCTAAATGATGGTTGCTTGTGAATGAAACTTTCTTCTTGTTTTTTTAGTGAACTGTTTGTAGTCAAACTTTGTGTTGATGAATGGAACACAAAAATGCTTAATTTCAGCAGCAGAACTCTAAGCTGGGAAAAAGTGATCCTCCACTATGAAGATGAGCACAGTTTTATGTATCAGCCTAAGATTAAAAAATAGTGAAAATATCCTGTGATATATCTACCTAATTGAGTGAAGTATGATGTGCAAATAGAAAATCCTTCCTGACACACAGGTGATCTGCTGCAGTCCTGTAACAGGAAATGAGGTTGCTTTTACATATTAACTTGCTCAGCTACAAAGGTTTCAGATGTCATAAAATTATACTGGTCTTTTAAAGTTCAGCCTCTATAACTACCTTGATAGCCTGAGGTAGAGGTCTCCATAGGTTCATTTTGTCTGATTAAAGACTAAATTCTCTTTATCGGTTCTAATTTATTGGTATTAAGATGCAATATCCAAAATACTTTCAACCAGGTTTAAATGGGAATTTGAAGATTACTGCAAAGACCAAAGATAATAGGAATACCTTATTGCTCTATAGACATCAGAGATTGCATCAACACCTTAAACCAGTGTCTGTACCTCAGAAGTCATTTGTTAGCACAACAGGGAGAGCAAGGGGATTTACTGGGGTATGGTGAGAAAAAAATAAGTAAGTGCATTTGGCCTCATCCTCATCTCTCATATCTGTCATTAACCTGCTAATCTTTGATAGGTCACTTCAGGCTCTCTGAATATGTTACTC
Source organism: Aegithalos caudatus (assembly GCA_013389925.1). Lineage (NCBI taxonomy): Eukaryota > Metazoa > Chordata > Aves > Passeriformes > Aegithalidae > Aegithalos > Aegithalos caudatus. Next base: position 14,968 of record WEIU01020379.1, on the reverse strand, counting down.
TTCAACAAATTCATTGTGGTGGTGGTGGTGGTGTTTTTCCAGACAGAAAAAATTGTACTCAGTTTGGAACCAGTATCTACCTCTTACTTCAAACAATTTAGGAATCTTATAATTCAGAGGAAATATACCCCAAAGGTTTTTAAATAGGAAATGACAGTATTATATTANTTATATTAAACAAATATGTATATATTCCAAATTTACAATGTCACTGTTCTTTCTGGGCTTTATCTTCTCTGTCTCAGGCATACAGAGCACTCTGACTTATAGCAGCATATGGGACAAAAAGTGTAATCCTTTATAATACACATTTTTTGTGACACAAGGACTTTGGAAGAACCACTTGTAAAAATCACTGAAGGCTGTGCATGAATAAATCCCATTTGTAGCAATTATCCACAAGAACTGGGAACTTGCTTTACACTACTGTATAGTTCAAAGGCAACAGCAGCATAAACAAAAAAATTGCCTTTCTTTCAAATTATGGCCTTTCCAGTGAAAGCAAACAAATTATATAGATGTTAATACATATTTTAAAACTGTGCATCTCTCTCTCACTTTTTATCACTTATTTTACAACAAATGCTTTCTTAGGTTTTTTTGGGGTTTTTTTGTTTGTTTGTTTTGGGGTGGTTTTTTTTTGTTTTGTTTTTGTTTTTGTTTGTTTGTTTGTATTTGACAATTTTGTTTTGTTCTGAGCAAAGCTAAAGCTCAGGAAACATGATTCATTGGACAGACCAAACCCAATTTTAGATTATAGCTGTTTTACCTCATAGAGGTAAAACTTGTATCATAAAGCACCCCTAACAGGTAAATGGCTCTAAGATATTCAGTCCAATTTGAGTTCCTCCCTTTCTAAGGCAGGGAGCTTTTGTCCTTTCCTTCCACCAGCAGGTGATATGATATTCATCAGCTGACCAGTTTTGTTTCCCAACTGTTGTCTTGAACTCCATTGTTATCCTAAAGTCTGTATTTTTCCTCTGGATGGAGAAGCTGTCACAATAAATAAAGTCATTATAGAATCCCAGAAAATTTACCTGTTAAAGATCTTGAAAATTCACCTAATTTATCCATCTGTTCCAATGTAGGATTGATTATATTCACAGCATTCTTGACAGATTTGTAATATAATCCATAACATTCTTGACAAAGACCTTCATGGACAACATATGCTACTACTGGTCTGTATTACCACCATTAGAATGCTCTTTCTAATATATATCATGCTTATTTTAAATCCCTTTTCAATGTAAGATGATAACTTGCTGTATTGCTCATAGGCTTGTACTGCTCTTTGAACAACACACAGAACTATTCCTTCATGCCTTTCTATTCTGCAGAAGCCTTTGACAGAATTAAACATTATCATCATGGACCCTCTAGGTCTTATCTTTTTGCTACAAAGCTATTAATATATCTGGCATAAAGCCCTATAGAACCTAGCAGAGATATTTGGTTCACTACTGAATATTGGAGAGCAACAGCTTCTCTTTCAATGAGATTTTTAGCCATTTCAGTCACATTACAGAAGGATCATTCAGACTCTATTCCTTACATTGCCTATGGGAATGCTACAAAAGACAGCAAACACATGGTAGTAGAGAAGTAGAAAGAGTTAAAAACATGTCACCCACCCATTCTTCAGCAGGAACACTGGAAAGTCTATAGGGGAGATTTTTTTGGTTTTTTGTTTTGTTTTGATGTTGGTGTGTTTTTTTTGGTTTTTTTTTTGGTTTTTTGTTTTTTTTTTTTTTGTTTGTTTGTTTTTTGTTTTGTTTGTTTGGGGTTTTTTTGTTTGTTTTTGTTTTTTGTTTTTTGTTTTTTGGTTTTTTTTTTGGTTTTTTTTTTTTTTTTTGTTTTTGTTTGTTGTTTTGTTTTTTTTTTGTTTTTTTTTGTTTGTTTGTTTTTTGTTTGTTTGGGTTTTTTTTTTTGTTTTTAATTATTTATCTCCTAAAGCTCTACTTGAAGGCAAGGAGAATTTGTTCCATTTTAAAAATCATATCTATTTATTCTATTCCTGCCACGGACTAAAATTGTCAGGAATGGTCCCTAAGCTTTGTTTTCTCTGTCTAACTGTGTGAGTATTTGTAGGATCATTATCTTGGATATAAGTTAAACTATTCTGACAGACAAATGTGTAATAAAGCACATGCTACTCACTTGTTTTGATATGTAGAATAATTTTCAAGAAAAATTCCATCATTTGTTTTAATGTGCAACTGTGTCATCTTCAATTTCTCAGGCAGTTTTTACATTGCTGCCTTGAGTTGTCCTTTGACATAATGACTAAGATGACACAGATACAGGGAATACCATAATGTAAAAATACCTCCTGAAAGCCTAAAAGGAGCAACAAAAGAAATCTAGCTAGAGGGCTTTGCAAGCCAGTATCTACATACTGTCCAAGAAAAGAATAAGCAGAAGAGCAGAGCCAAGTACCTGGAAGCCATATACCTTCTTATGATATAATCATATACATCCCATTAGATGAATTTTATGATTCTCAGTATTTATTGCATCTTAGTAAATGTAGTTAATTTTGTGCCATCTCCCTCAAATCAAACATCAACATCTGTTAATAATTCTCTTCTGGATTTTTGGGGTGTTTTTGGAAGTTTGAAAACCAGTAATGAGAAGATAAGAGAAACTAGAAATCAAGAGGGCATATATCTTTGCCTCTGTGTTCATAGAGCAGGCAATTAAATAACTGAAGTGTTTCATAAGACACAACACTTGAAGTGACACCTTGCATAAAAGCTGGCTACAGTAAGCCATCCATTATCTCAGGAGAAAATTGGAGGTTTTGCAGCACCATTTGATTTGGATACATATAATGTAACTATCAATCTCTACAATAATCAGATTTCTCAAGTGTACTCCCAACACTTACAATGACATCCACCTTCAAAAGGCTTGAATAAGAATAAGCTATTGTTACACTGTGGGTCTTGACAACTCAAAACCTCTGCTTTCTTGAATTGATTGTTCCTGTGAGAAACAAAAGCAGAAAGGCTGAATGGTTAAGCACGACTCCCTGCTTTCTGACTTGAGACAAAACTGTTTGACCATCTTTCACTTAACAAAAAAGACCAAACAAATATACCTTTTTTTTTTAATAAGAAATATGTATTTTGTCTTTATTAGAATATTTTCCATACTTTACAAAAAAGTTCTTCTGCCTCTCTTTCTCTCTCTCCCTTTTTTTTTTCAATTTTCAGAAGTATTGACTCCAGGTTTCTAATCTAGAGTTCATTCTTAATCACCAAGTTTAGGACTTGTGCTCTCACTAGAGTCATTTGTACCAGGCTATTTTTAACAGTATTGACCTGTATATGTATTAGGTTAGAATTTTACCCTCCTGTTCAAAGACATGCTGTGCACATATCTTACTACCATTCACAATTATCTTAAGGACAGTGTTAGCAGCTATTAACTTGGAAAATGTAATTGCCCTAACCATGATGAAATGACAAATTGTAGTCTACTGGCTATGACAAGTTCATCTGCTTTTTTTTCAACCATGAATATATATTTCACATGTGAATCGCTCAAATTAGAAAAACATATATTTGAAAACTAGTCAACTTTATTCCCACTTTATTCTGCCTCTGTTGTTTGGTATTCCACATCTGCTCAATTTTCTATAGCTGGTCTGGGATGAAAGCAACGATCATTGATTTTTTTAGTCGGTTTTTTGAAAATACTGACCATAGTGTCATGTTTTTTTTCTTACACTGGACAAATGTTCATTTGACATGGGCTACTCTCCAAACAACCCTAGTGAAGTCTCAAAAGTACAGTTTCTTGCACTTTTCCAGTAAAAAGATCTTTGTTTTCCATGAAATAAAATTTCCTCATAAAATTTAAGTTTTTAATTGAAAAAGAAAGTCTGGTGACTGTTTCGTATTCTTCTAGAGCAGCTTGATCATTTTACAGCACTGAAAAAGGAATTGGAGCATCAGAGAACTTGTCCTAGATGCAGCAATGAATTGAATATTGGTTTAGGGTCTGCAGAGTGTTTCTGAAGTTTCAGCTTCTTCAATCTACTGCAGTGTCCCTGCTTTAGTTGCACAGTGAAGCTGACTAGACAGAGTATCAGCAATCCCAGCACCTTGCTGTGCACATGCTCTGCCTGCAGATTGTGCTACATCATGCACCCAAGTTGTCTCTGACATCCCACCAGCACATCTACGCTTTTGCTGTTTGTCAACGATGAGAGTCTTTTACACTGTGTATAAAGTTGCAGCAATCTAATATGTACAAGTATTTTTAATAGTTTTTTCCCTTACCCACCGTCAGCAAGTTATTCCTTCTGAATATGAGTATGCAAAGTCACAGCATCAGTTAATGTGTCAGCGGTGTATGCAACAGCACTGGAGAACCATCAATCCTGTACCTGCATTCTGCAAAGTAAATATAGTGCATGATTTATTATGTCTGATTCCCAATTTTTTCTCCCTTACTTCAGAACCACTGTGCCTGACTCTGCATGTCTAGCTTAATTCTAAATTTCTAACAGTCATGCTTCATTCTGAAGGTTGATAGGAGAATTTCTGTATTTAGGGCAGAAACGTGAGGTCCAGGACTGTATGGTAAATCTACATTTTATCACAGTCTTAAGCTATGTTTGCTATTACCAGTCACAGCAGATTCTAAAAAGAGGCAAACACAAACCCTGCAATCTCTTAATTTTAGACAACAGCAATTAAAAAAAAAAAAATTCTTTAACAGTGGTTTGTTTTGTTTCTTCTTTTGGTCAGACCTTTACTTGTGACCATAGACGAAGAATACCTTAATAACAACATAACATAATTCATGTGGACTTAGGAAATTCCTTTCCTTATCAGCCCTTCCCAAAGTAAATATGTTTACTGTAGTTATCAGACATCAATTCACTGCTAAATTTGGAAGTATTTTGTCTTTTCTGATTGCTTCTAAGCAACAAAGAACACATCAGGTGAAAGTGTAAGAATACTGTTACCATTTCTTCATTTTTTTATGCTTGAATTTTAGAAGTTGAACACATATAAATGGACCTCTGCATTTCAGTCTGAATTATATTATGATGAAAATAGGTGCTGTTGTGGAAGTATCAGTCTTCCTCTGTTTTCTCCTGACTCTGCCTGAGTGTAATACCTGACAAGCGATTACATGCAAATAAAAAACTGTTTTATAAAGAATGTGTTTTAATGTGTGCTCTTTTATCTTTTTGATGGATAACAAGTTAATACAATTGTGTAATTCAAAGATTTCTTGCTAGCACAATTAAAGCACCAGTTATTCAACAGACTTTTTCATTGGAATGATATTATTCGAGAGGCATTTTTGGGGCTTGGTTTGTTGTTTTTTGTTTGTTTGTTTGTTTTTACATTAATATTTACAGAGATTGAATATTTTTCCTCCTAGAAAAACCTACCAAAATATCACTATCTAGCAATAAAAGCAAGGAGTATTTGTTACTTGTTTGTGACATAGATCCTGTTATTCATTTGTCTCTGATGTGTCTGATTTTGATTCTTCTGGGGACTGATGACATAAACCAAGCACAGATTTTTTCACAACAGAAAGTTTGGTGAGAAATACCCTTCAAGTCACTTAAGATGGTATTCATCTCACTTAACTTCAGACATCTACATCTAAGTTAATCACTGTATACTCCCTTTATAGTCAGTGGAGAGAAATAACCAGTTTTAGAATGCAATTCATCTGTCCTATTCCAGATAGCTGCTTTAGAATAAAATTAATCACCCTTTCAGGCTGTGTTCTTTTCACCATTGACTATACAGGTAGTCCACACTGACTAGGTCAGATATAAATGTCTGACTTGTAAACATTTATGTTTGTTGAGGTAAATCTTGCCATCATGGAGAATTGTGGTACACAAGCTGAGGAAAATTGAGGTAAAATGTCCCTGTTACATCTGTGCTAATAGTAAGTTTGGCTTTATTTCTCAGTATTTCTCAGTCTGGTCTTCTGAAAATTGAAGTCAATGTGACTATCTGTAATAAGTTATTGTGATGACTACATATCAGGTAGTGTCATATATGAATTTTAATTCTTCTACACATAAGTTTGTAAGTGCAATTTCTCAGGTGGAACTCCCAGATGACAATCAAGAAGGGTTTTGCTAACAATGCCCCACTTCATCCAAAATGAGTGCGCAGCCAACACTGTCAGTTGCTGGGATGCTCTGTCTGGTCATCCTGATAGAGAAACTGAGATGGGCAAGTATTCAGTTCAGTGTTTCCACCACTTGTCAGTTCTCTGCTGACCAGGCACTGTCAAACTGCTAGAACTTTAGGGTGACAGTGTGCTGATAAGGCTGTAAAAGCAAATCAAAGCTAATAGATTGCTCCTCTTGTTTTGAAATACGATCACATGCATCCATGATTCTGATTTTGCATAAAAAGACGAAGGAGCTGTGTTTCTTAATTAAGTGAAAGGAAAAAAAAAGAGAATTAGCCAATATAATTTGCATGAACAACATTCTCTACATAATCATTTCAGTTGAAGTCCATTAATTATTGGTTGAGTGAGCCATAGATTGCTGTCACCCTTTGCATACAAACAAAGAATTTAATGTTGTTCAATAAAAAGCTTGGTCTTACACCATACAGCATTGGGACTTAGATGAGAAAAGTGAAGAGAGAAAGAGACTTTTAAATTGCAGGGTCCATGTGCTTTTGTTAGCAAAGGTTCTGCTCAAGTGCCCTACATGCCATTGAACTTGTAAAATACACAAGCAACAAGCTCCATCAAAAACCTCAAATCCTGGATGGATACCTTCTGGAGGTATTTGTATGTGCTGCTATACGTATTAAAATTTACCATGGTACCCTCTACCATCCTGTTCTGTTGCCTGCCCAGATCAGGTAGTCATGGAATATACCATGGCTTCTATTTTTTGGTGCAAATTTGTTTGTTTTTTTTTACCTCCTTGAAACCTGTACATGACTGAAGGTACAGTTTACAAGGAAGAGAAACATATGCCTACAGAACTCACAGACACAGCTTATTCTTTTCCTACTGACCCATTGCATAGTCTACAGATTCCAGTTGCACAAAGTAAATGTTCCAATTAAGTGAGATGAATCCAAATTTTGTAGATTGTAACTGTAGTTAGAGGTTGTACCTCTGGTTTCAAATACTTCTGATGGGTGCTAGAGACCCATCTTCTCTCTTTGTAAGAAAGGAATGCTAAGTCTTGAACCCAGCAACATGCATCAGAACAGTTCCACAGGTTCACAGTGCCATTCAGAGTGAAGCAGGTGTCAGCAATGGTCAGACCATAGGAGTATATGCTATCCCATAGCCTCTTAGACACTGACATGTTTTGATCATGAAGAATTTTGCTAAGAATCCATTTTTCTGTTACCGACACTTTGCCTGAATAAAACTTTTGTAAAATTTTCTCCTTCATCCTACTGGTTATAAAAATGTCCTTCCTTTAAAAATATGACACCTGGGCAGTAATACACATGGAAGCATGGCAGCTTTGGAGGGAAGGCATTGAGTTTGGGAGAAGCACAAATAAGACAAAAAATTTGATTTAGTATCTGGCTTCCTTTTTCTTTTCCTTTGGAGCAGATAGTTAAGAGGGGTTAGAGTCATTACATAGTCTATTACATACATAATCCATTTTTTTCATAGAGGGATTTAATCATAGGCTGGAAAATCTTCACACAATGGTGTTCTAAGGCTATTTAATTACAGAGTTACCCCAGGGGTGAGAATAGCTCCACTTTACCCCAAGAAAGGCATAAAAATACGGTTTGTTTAAAAAAAAAATAAACGAACAAACAAACAAACAAACAAAAAAACCAACAAAAAAACCCCACATCTAGTTGTTAGAGCCTCAGAGAACTAAGTGTATTCATAGGTAAATCTATTTTATCCAGTATCATGAAAATAAATATTACTTATATTATTATATTTTCATTAAGGCACACAATTAAGTTAGGCACAGAAATGAGCCAGATTCTTGATCTCACTCTTTGTGCTGCTTTAGTATCAGAAATGGGCTATAAAGTCAATTTAACAAAGCAGATGAAGATACTCTTGAGGAGAGGGAATATGAAATGGAAATATGCCCTTTCTTTTGCAATACAGATTGGATTATAGCGGCATGGTTCAGAATGCTGCTGTGTTACATTGAGCTCTTAGAGGATAATAGTCCTTTGGAATTAGACTCACAAAATTAGGCCTGGAATCAGCCCCAGGATTGCTATACAATAATAGGTCCTTTATGTCTTACCACCTGTGTCCAGTATATATGGGTGCAGCTGAGAAGCTGAACCAATGTACTCAACTGCCATTTACACCACAGCATAACAAAAAAAAGCCAACAGTCACCATGATATGATAATCAGACACTCCTTGGTTATGTCTGAGCTGTGTGTAGACATCCAGTTTGGCTGCACATCTCCCAGTAACATAAAATAAAATAAAATACTCATTTGGGAGATACACATTTTTCCATTGCCAGGTTGTTTTGCTCACTGCTTGTATTCCTCCACCAAGGCAGCCTTTACTGGTCTGAGTTACTACAAAGAGTAATTTATTCTGCATCTGACTCAATCAGGCTTTTGATCTTTGTCTGACTGCAAGTATACACGATGTGGGCAATTACAAGGGTTCGTAGAAATTTGCATTTGGGGAAAGAAATGCAGATTGAAACTGTTTCTAATGTTTTGTGCAGCTTATGTGACAAGCCCCTCAGGAAACAGTGTTTTGGATGCTAACTCTCTTGTTACCATATTAATTGCCTTTGTCATGACAGTTTTGGCATCTGAAAATGGCTGGGAACATGCTGAGCTCCTCAAGAGACCAATCAAGGGCAGGGGAAATTGGTTTATTGGTTCCCAAAGCAGCATGTGCTAAAGGTGCTGCTATTCAAGCATAGTTTTGAGTCTCCTAGCTTGAATGAGGAGCCAAAGACACTTCAGGCTAAGGAAAACAGAGCTTTCATTTAGAATGGTGAAGAGGAAGCTGAGTTTATTTCTCTGCCAGCATGACTTCAGCAGTTAGCTTTTGTGTGCAAATCTGTGTGCCACAGTAGAGAGGGTGGGGCTAGGAATCAAGGTTGCTAATACAGTGAGGTCACAGGCTTCACAGAGAGGGATCCTAAAAAATATTTGGGTTTAAATGAAATTAAACTAAGCTTGCTGAAGCACATGATTTCAATCAAAATGTTCCCTGTGATCAAAGAACATGTTGTTACAGAGACAGGCTGCAAAGTGGAGCAAATGGACCAAAGGATAAATACCAGGGGATAAATAATTATGAATGTTATTTTAAGTAATGCTGCATTTCTAGTATAAGAATTAAGAGATGTTAATATCTGGCTAATTTTTCTTTCTTTGAGAAGGCTGACAAGCAGCTGTTATTCTGTAGGTGAGAGATTGTAGGTGGTAAAGGGATAGGTCAGAGTTCCAGGTGGTGGGGAAGGGGAAGGGGAAGGGGAAGGAGAAAAGG
>WEIU01020377.1:1083991-1133609 GCA_013389925.1 Aegithalos caudatus | reverse complement strand
GAGCCGAGGTGCCGGGCGGGCACTGCGGGCGGGCGGCCGCGCCATGAGCGCCGAGTGCAGCAGTTACCTCAACGCCGACAAGGTGCTGGTGAGCGGGTTCAGCTGCCCGCGGGCGGGCGGCGACGCCCGCGCCGTGTTCTGCTGCGGCTTCCAAGACGTCAAGTACTGCTGCGATGACCCCCACAGCTTCTTCCCCTACGAGCACAGCTACATGTGGTGGCTCAGGTAGGGGAGCGGCGGTGCCTGCCGAGGTGGGGGCTCCGGGCGGGAGATCCGCGTTCGCCCGAGCTCGGCTCGGGCGTGTTTGTGAGGGACTTGTAGCCGGGCACTTTCTGGCTGCCTTTATCCCGCCGAGAGTAGCGGTAGAGCTGCATCTTCAGCCCGGAGAGATTCTTGCTCGTACCAGGGTAGTTTCTGAAGGAAATAACTCGTCGTCTTGGTAAGAAGGCGCTGGGAAACGCTCGGTGTCTCTGGCAGAGCGTCCGGAGCGTCTCCCGCCCTTTGGGCGTGAGGGGAGCGGCTGTCTCGGGGCCTGAGCGCGTAAGGTGCTGCGTGCCGTAAAGTTCCCAGTGACTTGGGCTACTTTTCCATGTAAGATAAAGCACTACGTAACTTTCCACTTGGATGAGGCAGATAACGAGCCTGGTGCTCTCCCGGGATAGTGCAGGGATCTGCCTGGCTCTGGCTGGATCTCCAGCAGCGGCAGGGAGAGCTGCGCTCAGCCAGCCCGGCTGCTTTCTGTGCCTCATTCCCCGCGGGCTCCACAGCATCCACGCTGGCCGTGGCAGGATGTTAGTACACCTCTGCATGGGGCTTCCACTAGGTTTATTATGGACTTGTTACTATCCTTGATTTTGTCAAACCCCCTTCTGGGCTTGCTCATACTGTCTGCTTCTGCAGCCCTGGTGGCAGCAGTCACTACCTGCTGTTTGAAGATGGATCATTTTACCTGTTTCATACTGTTCCCTACCACTTTTCTTGAGTGCCCTCTAGTATTAGGATTGTGAGATTTGGTGAACAGCAATTGCTGGTTCAGTTTCTGCACAGTGTTTAAAATGCGAGCATTTGGTGCATCTATTCTCAGCTTTCACCTTTCCATACCGAACAGCTTTTGGATTATATTTGAGGCAGATGCTACACGCTGATCGTTTTGGTTGCATCTCATCCATGCTGTTTTTCCCTCCACAGGGCTGATCTTGGAGGTGCATAATCTGGAGCTGCATGCCCAAGGTGTGGGTGTGGCAAGGTTCTACAGAGTGGCCAAATGTCCCCCCCAGTCTTGCTCTCAAAATCCATTCTGTTGGTGGCCAATGTGTTGTTGATGTCTTTGTCTGCCAGTTCACATTGATTCTGCAATTTCAGTGAGCTGTCACTGAAGACTCTAAAACTTTTCTCAAGTTCAGATCTGCCTGTTCTGAGTTTATTGCTATGTAGGCTTGGTTTTGTTCTTTATACATTATACTGAAACTCATGTACATCACTTTTGCCTGTTCACTTAGTTTTCTGCAAGTCCTGTAGCGTTCCTTGCCCTCAGTATTTGATTGCTTGTAGAGGCTTAGGATCATCAGAAACTCAGATTTCCTTCTTTGCCAGGTCACAGATGAAGATATGAATAAAAATCTCAGTGACTTTTCTTTACACTGAAAAGTGTCCACTTAAACCTTGCACTTTGCTCCTTATACCTTTAAGCAGCCTTAAATTTGTAGCAAAACCCTTCCCTAATCCTGTATAGGTTCAGTCTTTTTAACCCCCTTTCAGTGCAGGGCTTTGTCCAAAGGCTTTTTGAGACATCTAACTCTGTCTGCTGGATTCTTTCATCCACCTGCATATTGACACTTCATGGACTCCAGCAGGTTAACGAGGCAGTGTTTTCCCCTCATCCCAATGCTGATCCTTTCATGAAAGATTTGATGTGAGGAGGCTGCAAGTGCCAGCAGCTCCCTGTGGGGAGAGCATGGCTGGGGATAGAGGCTTTAGCATCAGAGGACTTGTCCCTCATGTTTGGGGAGGGTGAGTTTGGGTATCACAGCCAGGCTCACATTCAGCACTGTCATCCAGACCCCCTCAGCACCTTGGCCAGCAGCTCTGCAGTTCCACACGGGAATTCCCTCAGGGATCCTGAGTTAATGCTGTCCAGTACCGTGGAGTTACTATTTTAATTTATCTGGTCTAATATTTAATGTATTGTTATTTAAAATCTACTTTGTCTGGTGCAAAGAGTGGGTTGATCGTGGGGATCTCCCAGTCATCCACTGCTGAGACTCACACACAATTACTTGGCTTCTCTGATGTGAGAAGACATCTCCAAGTGTCCTTTTTCACACTTCTGCTATGGAGACCTGTAGACTGTTTTAATGTTATATTTTTGAATAGCCTTTGACTATTTCAATCACAGTAAACCTTCTTGAGATGGCAGAAGAACTGAGGAATCAGTTAATATTGCATCACAACATCTCATCTGGATGTTGTAGTGAGAACTCTTAAAGCTTGATCTTTTCAAAAACTACCTCCAAGAACTGAATCCCAGGAGAGGCTTTAATACCTCAGAGAGGTATTTCAGAGAAATACCTCTCTGGAAACTCTTCCTTTAAAAAGATTTTGTAGGGTCCTAGAAGTGACTGCTTAGCCTTCACACTTAGTCAGAAATTTGGGCCCAAACTTTGAAAATTAAGGATATTTTTTTCTTATTTCCACAGTGGCTGCTAAAAGGACTCATGGAAGTTGCCATTTGTGGATTTTTGGTTGTGCCTAACTGCCATAAATGACTATATTCCTTGTAGAAAATAGGTAAATAAATACAATTTACCTCTCTAAGCAAAACTACTGAGTGGTTAGAATTGAACCACTTCCTATAAGTGTTTTCTGTAACAAATAGAAACTTTTAGTTATTAACACACTGGCAACATTATAATATTACATCATTTTGAAAACTCTATACATTTGCTCATGACAGTTCAATTAGGAGTTTAAGGAAAACATAAAAATAACACTTTCTGGCCTCTCAGAATGTTTTGGTGATCACTAGACTGTTAGTGACACTGCTTGACAACAGCCATAGGATAAAATAATTCTTAAAATGCTTCTTTCAGCCTCTTCTAAGACTTGAAACACTTAAGATTTAAAACTAACCAAGAGTTAGGCAAACCTGCCAAGGTAAGTCTGGAGATAGAAGGGAAAGGACTTGGAGGCTCTGATGGGGGAACTGTTTTAGGTTTTGCTGCACTCCAGAACTTTGGGCTTCTTCTCCTGAATCTTGCTTTGCTCGACTCCCCTCAGATATTTGAAAGCAGTGACTGACTGCTCAGCAAGTGGTTGGTGATATCTCAGGGATCACTTCACTTTGGTGGCACACCAGGTAGAATTTCAGGAAGCTGTTGTACATTTCACTTGTGTTTTTCCTGCTGTGGAAGGGACATGGCCCAGACCTGTTGGCATCCAGCTCTGATGAAAACAGTTCATGGAGAATCCAGCAGCCTTGGCAACCTGAAGTAATAGTTTCTTGCAGGCCTATGCTCTTCTTTTTTCTTGCCAAATCTCTACTGCCTTTACTATGTTTAAAACTAGACACTGCCCTATCCCTTAGCAATATGGAACCCTCTTTTCCCCTCCCATTTCTGCAAAAACTGCAATATTTGACAACATCCTAACAGCTGCTGTACTGGGAGCTGCTGGACTATCATACATAAGACGTCATTGAGCAACTCTTACACATTTCACATTTTCTGTAGAATTTATTATATATAATTATAATTATTGATTTCTATATGTAATTGATAATATTATTAATTTCTAACATACTTTTTTTTCTGGCATTTTAAATAAAACAATATCTTTTAAAGATTATAGATCTTGAAAGATTTATTTCCTCAAAGAAGAGGGAATGATGCATTTTGCTGTCTCTTACAGTTGCCAGGAGCCCATGGAACAGGGAAGGCAACGTTAGGAAGAGGCAGAATTCATCAGAAGGTTATTCAGCTTTTGAATCCACAAAACAGATGCTATAGAACACCAGTGAGCCAAACACTGAGCAGCTCAGCCTCCAGAGCAGTGTGCTGTGCATGCACATGCAGTTATCACATCTGCTTTACCTCCCAAGCTGAGTGGAAGGGGAGAAATGCTGAACATGTGCTATTTGTAGTGAACTGCAGCCGTTATGTTCAGTCAGCCTTTTTGTTTCTCTTTGTTCTAAAATATTTTGCGTTCATTTTTGTCACTCTTCTGTGTAGTTATATTTTTATAATGGCCTCTTTCAGTATCAAATAGAACTCTAATATCCATTCCCAAGCTGCATCTTTTAAGTTGCATGTAATAATACGTATTTGATTAAAGTTCTGTCAAGCCATGTATAGATTTTACTCAAAATGCCTTCTTAATGAGTACCCATAGAGCCACAGTGGCCCAGTACTGAGGCCAAGCTTTGCTTGGCTGTACCTGCCAGTAGGGTTCTGTTTTGGCTTTCCAAAATAGCAAGTCTTTTGTTTCTCTGTGCCCATTCTTCCAGTCTCTCAAGAATATTTATCTGTGTACTTTGCAAATACTATGAACAACACGTCACTGCAACAGTGGCATTGGGAACATTTGATTTACTCGGATCTGGGTGACTCATGAGCTTCCTTTTAGTCCATCAGTGGGCAACACTGCCTCTGCTTAGCCAATATTTAAATTTTCCCTGGCTTTTGATGGTGTGAATGGACTAATTTTGTGAACTAAAAATAGCTGTATGTGTGTGATGCTGAGCATCCACTGACAGACATGTCAATGAACCAACTCAGCAGCTCTCTGGACACAACCTGGGGAGCCCTGAGGATGCTGCTGGCAGAGTGGAGCCTTTGGCTGTGCTGCAGGCCTGGGTGTGAGTGTGTGATATGGCTCTATCTTTATGTGGAAAATAACTTGGGAGAATTCTGTTTAGATCTCCTACCAAACCTAACATTGCTCGTGTCAGGGTTACCCTCAGCCTTCACTGCCACCTCGGTGCCAGGCCGTTGCTTTGGGGCTGAGTGAGTTGTTAATGCTGGGGTTTTGCTCACTAGTGAGGCCACAGCTGTGGGCAAGAGGGACTGCCCAGTTTGCTGGTTTGGTGTCTCTGCTGGCAGAAGACTGATCTCCAAGACACACCCGAGACCTGTGGACTGTTTCCATGTGACTGCTGGGTGGCCTTCAGTGTTTAAAGTAGAAAATGGAAGGTGGCAAAATGCTTTTAGCAAGGGCTTTTAAAAGCAGATATGCAGCACCATGGTAATTGCTGTAGAATCTAGAGGACATGCTGTAAGTTTGTCTTTATTTTTAGAGGAGTGTAATTGTTAAAGTGGTCAGTGATCATAGTTACTTGGTATTTTCTTTCTGATAACAGCTTCAACAAGTGAAAAAAGAAAGGATTTTGTTCTGTTTAAGAAACATCAGTATTCAGTGCTGTGGAAGACATATTCAATTCCTCTGAATTACACAAATTAAGAAACAACCCTCCATCCCCAAACTTAACCAAAATAATTCTTATAGAACTTAATTATACTTTCTCTGTGGGTTGAGGGCTTCAGCAGTTTGAGAACAATCTGGTATCGAAACATTGTGTGTTTAAAAAGAGTAAGTACAAATTGTCCTGATTCCTGATTCATTCAGGAAGTGGAATCAGAGTATCTGTTTGGCTTTGTGATGCTGGGTGAGACCTTCTCATGTTGCTGCTGGAGCATGAGAAACATTTCTTGTAGCCCATAACCTATGATGAGTCTTTGGCCTGGAGAGTTCCTCAAGTTTTTCTTGCCTTTGCCTCTTGTGACTCCCAAAGCATCTTACACAAGTTCTGTAGTGATACTGAAATGCATTGTGCTGTGCAATACACAACTGTATTGTTCATGTCATCTTCTACAACTGCATGGAGGAGAGCTACAACCAAGAAGTAACAGATGTCTGAATAGGAAAATATATAATCATTAATATGTACTTGATCTATTTGGCTTTGGGACAGCTGACTCTCTTTAATGTTTGGATAATGGTGAGCCACCTCCTTAGTCCTGCACTGCAGACCGGAATTTAAATGGAATCTTACAACAAGGCTTGTACTGTCATGACAAAAAAGCACAAATAACTGTTTCTGAAGAGCCTTGTTTGCATCAGGTGGTTCTATGGCTATTCAGCCTTCTGTAATGTGTATTTCTTCTATTTGTCTATTTGGGTCAAGGTGTTCCAAGTGAAAATGCAAAAATAAGGCCAGAACACAGGTGATATCTCTGATTGTAGGTCATATTCAGATTCCAGAGCAAGCAGAATAGTGCCTGCCTGCAAGGGGTTTTTTTTTTGAGCCAAAAAAAAAGAGGAAAAATTGCTTAATATGTGCATATATGCACAAACACATAAGGATATCCTATTTAATGCAGATGATAAATACCATGAGAAATCTTCAGAAGGGTAAACTGTTCTTTCCAGAATCATTTTGCTGATAACAAATTAGTTCAGCTGTGCATGGAGCTAAATGTTGCCTAAACTTCATTACTGAATCTGACCTGTAACTAATGAAAACAGCATCTGAAAGTCATAGCGATATCTGCTGTTCACATCCTGCTGATTTTCAGAGTTTCTCCTGTGGACATATCTGTGTGCTGGTGCTGTGGGAGCTTGTAGAGAAGCTTTGCAGTCTCTAGAATGTAAAATTCATAAAAACATCCCAAGGCACCATTCTTCCTTTCTTCCTGCAAGGCCATAGTAGAGTTGACTTCTCCATGATAGCAGTGATGTATAAAGGCATTTCTGTGACTAGAGGATGGAGCTTGTAGAATTCAAGACATTCATCTCTCTTCTGTCCTTTTGACGTCTGTCAGAATTGTAAATATACCAGAGCAGTAATAAAAGGATTCTCAGTCCTCAGATTCCTCATCTGTGACCAAAAGGCTGCTATTTAATTTCACCAGGAGACAGGATCTTTGTCATGGGCTGTAGAATAGAGGATGGAACACAGAAGGCATCAAAAGGCCAGGAGAGTGTAGGAAATGATAGCTAGGCTGTATAACATTGGGTCCTTTATTTCATCATGAGAATTTTATATTAGGAAAAGACTTGAAAATAAGGGTTGGAAATCAGGAGAGATTTCTGTACATACATATACTAACCATATGCCTATGGGAGATGTATAAAGTAGCTTTTATCCTGCTGGATAGCACCTTGATAAAATCTACATACAGTACTGTATGTTTGGCCTCCAGAGTAATTTATTTCTGCTTCTTTGATGCCTTTGATGTTGTGAGTAAACTAATTCAGCTTAAGTTTTCCTTTTACTGTGGCAAAGATCATGGGAGAATTTCTCCAGTCTTGACTGGAGATTTATTTCATTAATGCAAAGGCACAACAGTGAGCACAGTACTCCACCCTGCTCTGCAGAGCTGCTAACAGAATTGAATAACATGGTTTCCATGATTTTTCATACTATAAAAATGGCATTTCAGACTGAAAATACAGCTTTAATAGTCATGTTCTTTGAGCTGCCTGGAGCCCTAGAATCCCACTCTGTGTGTGCACTGAAGAAGTTTTTGATCTCTCTGGTATCAGTTACTGCATTAAGTTGTTTCTGATTTTCATAAATACACTTTAAGTCAGACTCAGTAGTAATATGCACAAAATGTCACTGAGGGCCAAATGTTCAACTGCTCTGTAATGACATTGACCCTTCTGAGGGCAGTGAAATAACTGCAGTTTATGCAAGTGAAATGTTGAGCTCTAAACTTCTGTTTACAGTAAAATACACAGTTACTCCCATGCTTGAGTACAAGTAAACTCCAGACATCATCTTAACCATTGTTTTAATGGGTACCCCAGGCTGTTTGTACATTTAATTTTTTTGTTTTTCTCCCTTACAGTGTTGGAGCACTCGTGGGCCTGTCAATAGCAGCAGTGGTCCTCTTTGCTTTCATCATCACTGTGTGTGTTCTCTGTTATTTATTTATCAGCACCAAGCCACGCAGCAAACTGGATACTGGTTTGAGCTTACAGATGGCAGGTAAGACTGGTTGTTATTGATGTGCATTAACACCTGCAGAGGAAAAGCCTTACTCTGTCTTTAAATGGATGTGGAGGAACCCAACAGTGTGTGTTTTCATTCTGATGGGAATGTCAAGATGTAATCAAGCTGCCCTGCTGTTTTGCCTGCTCTGTGAAATCTGTACCAAACTCAGAACATTTAGGATGAGCTCAGTATATTTATTTAGTAGTAGGAAGAATATAAAAGTTTCCAATCCTGAGTGAGGGTAAATTAGCCCCTTTATCAGGAAGAGACTTACTGACTTAGTTGCTCTGGATTTCCTGTCAAGGATACATAAACATATAGTAGTGATCCATCCTAGGAATAAGAATCTCAGGAGAGATTTTGAGTGTATTTTCTTGTGACAGAGAGAGGTCATTCTTTTTTTTTTTCCTTTCTTCCTGACATAGGATCCAGACTTTGAAGTTTAAAACTCTTTGCTTCAGTAGCAGTAGTTCCATGCCTTTATGCTCAGACTGTGTTGGCAGATGCCTGCAGGGAGCAGTGCATGTAGTCAGCACCAACCCACTCACATAGGAAAACTGCTGCTGCTGCTCCAGTTCACTACATTTGTGAAATCTGACTGCAAGCCTCCTTGGGAAGATGGGGTGTGATAAGTTTTACCCTTTGTCTTGGAGTTCCTAAATATGTAAATGGACTACTTCAACAGTTCAACCAGTAAAGTTGGAAATAAAAGGAATATTGTACTTATTTAGGCATTGGAAGTTCAACAAGTTGAAAAGGGGGAATAATTCTTGGAAACAAGTCCCCTCAGCTCAAGTTTTCTCTTTACTTTTTATTTTAAAATGCTTCTATACCTGCATGGCAGTAAATGACCAGTGAGTTACTGTAATTATAGCCTATTATAGGGCAGTAAGACCCTCCTGAGTGTCCAGTTAACACAGTCCACTTCATATCAAGCTTCCTATGTCTAATTTTGTTCTCCAGAGAATTTAAAAGTTTAAAAATGGTTCATAAGGACTCCAAAGCCCCCCTTTGTAGCTGCATGAGGTGAGTAAGCTGCTGAACTCACACATTCAGCAAACTGCTACTAACTTGCAAATTGAAAACTTCACACTTGACCTGGCCAGAGAGTGGAATTAAGACCTGCTAGCTAGAACAGCCTAAATAAACTCTTGGGTGGGATGAACAAAATGCTCTTCTACAAGCTGGTTGTGTTTTAATTATAAACTGACATTATGTTTTTCAACGTGTTGCTGTTTAAATTCTTCCCTCAGGTTTTCCTGCTATGGCAGCAGCTCTTAATCCATTGCCAGGACAGCAGAGCTGTATTTCTCATGCCTTTTATTTTTGTGCCAGACATGTTTGGCATGTGGGGAGCTGGGAAGGAGGCAGGTGCTACTGCATCACTGCTGCCAAATAATTCCACCTTTCCATAGGGACTCAAAGCCTGCTGCAAACCCACATCCTGCTTGGGTAGCAGAGGTTGTTCCTCTCTTCCTGTCATGAGGTGAACAGCACTCCAGTGATGACCCAGCATTCATGTAGCATTCCAAGTCACAATTCCAAACCTTACAAGGCCAGGAAGCTGAGGGATCTTTGCTTTTTCCCAGCCATCTCCTGTGTGGTTTGGAGCTTTGCTTGGACAAATTCCTTTGTATTTAAATATGGTTTTGACTGCTCTCACCCAGTGTTTTTTGCTTTTATTATTCTGCTTCTTTGGCTGCTTCAAATGACAATTATTTCACACCCAAATTCACATAGCTTTGTCTGATGGTGAGGTGGGTTGCTGGAAATTGAAAGCCAGTTGCTTTGCCAAGGTTGAGAGATCTTTGGAAATGTGTTAGGATTTCACTGACAAGCCTGAATGCTTGCCTTCCTCATACTTGGGTTTCTTTTGCATGGAAGTAATGCAAGGGCTGAGTGTCTGACAAGGTGGCTGCTTAGCTGCTTGCAGCCCTAGGGAAAATAAAAACAGCCTCTCTCCTCATCTTTCAGTTCTTCTGAGACTGCAGGATAACCATACATAAGCAATAAAAACTATTTTAAGAATTAAAACACTTTTAGACTCTTCAGAAAACTGCAGGCCTGAGGACCCTGAGTTTTAAGTATGAACTCAGTTCAACACAGCTTTTTCTGAACTAGCATCATTTTGCCTTTAGATGAAGGCTGTATCACACTTTAGTTGTTGTGCAACATCTGTATCCCTGGAGCATTCAGCACTCAGTTTTGAAGGCAGTGTTTTTATTATATTCAATTTCACCCATAATACATCAGCTCAGTTGGAGTTTCATATCTCATTAAACATACAATTGGTTATTTTCTGCCTTTCCTACCTCACATAATAGCAAAAGTTGGTCATTGTTCTGCAAGCTCATCCAGGATCTCCTAAATACAGAAGTGGAGTGATTGAATTTTTACAGAAATAATATCAAGATTGATGATAAATCTAACAATAAAATGCTTATGAAGCCCTTTATTAAAGTTTCTGATTCTACAAAAGGCATATCAACTGGAATTTGCCTCTGTTTAGCCTTAAACAAATGGTCTTCCATAGCATCAGCACTGAGTATTACAGATTGGTTTCTTGAGTTAGCTAAGGATGTTTTAGCCCTAGCAAAAATTTACATTTTAATCTGAGCATTGAATTTTAGGAAAAATGAGCTCAGCCACTGGTATAGACAAGGAAGAACTGCTTAAATGTTACTGGAGTTAGACATTTCTCTTTGTAGAGTGCAGAGTTGATCCATAATGTACAAGACAGTATGTGCAGGCAAAGACATACAAATGAAGATCCTGCATTTCACTTGTTTGTTAAGCTCTTTTCAAGAGGAAGTATTTTTCACTGAACTCATTGTAGATGTTTTTGTTTCTCCCATTTGAAGGCTGGAGACCTGCAACAGTGGTAAAAAAAGTCCTCAAAGAAATCCAAGCCCTGAATATGCAAACACGATGTATTTATTCAAAGTGAAATGGAATTTGGTCATGTGCTTTGTTCTTCTAACAAAAAACTTCTCGTTGTGCAAAGGGTTTATATAACCCTGCAAAATGTGGGGAGCTAGGAAGTCACAGGATTTAAGTGTTTTGTTAAGGCTGAGTGAAAAATGCTGAAACATCCTCACAGTGCAAGAGATAAGGAGGACTGAGTAAATATTGCATAATTGTCAGGATAGGAGTGGTAAACAGGCAGAAAAGGGGAAATCCAGAGGCACATCTTGACTCTGGGAAAGGTGCACATACGCTGGCTTTGACCAGGCAGCTGATAGGAGAGGAGTGATCATCTCTGCTGGCCCCTGAGAACAGGCTTTGCCAGCACAGATATAAAAGGTGGTGACCCAAACAGTTTTTAAACACATTTTCTGAATTGCCCTGGTATTCCTGCCAGCTCTGGAAAGACCTTTAAGATGAAGTGTTCCATACCACTGCAAAACATGAATAGCAAATTACATTTTATGATGGTAACTAATACTTTTCCCTTAAAACATAGCACAGGAAGACCTCTGTAATGTGTTCAGAGTCAGACAGCAGGGACCTTTGGGTTGGAGTGTGAAAAAATTGTGGCCTTGTAAATTAATCATAAGTGCTGGGGAAAATGTGCTTTAATCAAAGTTATTAATTCCCTGTTCTTGCAAAGCAGTGACATCATAATATGCAAAAGTTCATGGTTTCATTTCATAATAAGGAAAAACACAGCTTGAAAAATAGCCAGATGACTTTCCTGTCCCTATTTCTCTCCTTAATTAAAGATTCCTCACGGGGAGTGATTCAAATGTATGAAATATTCAGGTATTTTGATGAAAAAGCATGAAAGTCTCACACACTGTCCTTCTCAGCTCAGTACAATTATCTGACTCTTGGTTGTGAAAGCAGATAGCTGCTTTGAATTCAGATGCTCTGCTTAGCTTTTGGAGTGTACATTCATAATTTTGCCTTCTCGGTTTAGGTGTAATTTCAACTGTACAGTGTTCTTGTAGCTGGCTTTAAATTGTCCCCAGTTAGCTACTTTTATCTTTTCCAGTCATCTACCTCAGATTTCTGTGTGGGGAAAAATCAGCCAAATGGCTCAACTGTTTTTAAAAATGCTGGGAATTCAAATTTAGTGGAAGAGTACATCACTAGAAAAGATTAAATTTTGAAGTGTCTTTATTGGACTCCTTAGCTTTTAAATTTCCCAGACTTGCTTGTAGCAGTGAGATTTTTGCAGCTCATTAAGAGTCAGGTTTTTTTTTACTACAAATAAACCCATAGCTGCTGTAGGCTTCAAAAATAAAGTGCCTTCATTTGTAACTGATAAGAATTCTTTTTTTTTTTCCTTTTGGGTTTGTTATTTTCCCAGCTGAAATAACTCAGATGTTTTCAACCAAGATCTTAGCTTAAATACTATTGTACAGATTTTTTTTTTAATGCTAAACTATCAAATCCCATTTTTTCATTTTTGAAACCAAACTGCAGTTTTTTAAATTCAAATAAAATAAAATGCAGCTTTCAAAACACCTCAATAACAAATAATTCCCCTTTCCCAATCTGCTTTGCTTCAGTTTCTTATTAAATTAAAATATTAGCATTCTCAACTTTTCATCCCTTTTTGGATATAGGGAACCTGTTTTTCAATCTCTTCCCCACACACTGGCTTGGAGAGAAGTACCCTGCCCAGTTAAGTTTATCTTTTCTGTCTCTTTGTGTTGTCCCATACTTGGGAAGGTGGAAAATGATGTCAAAGACTGTTGAACTAAAGGGTAATGGGAAATACAGGGAGGCTTGGGAGGAAGATTGATGAGCTCCATAAGGAGAATAAGATGACAGGATAAAGCAGGAAGAGGCTTTGGGCTGGCAGATAAAGGAGAAAACTGCAAGGAGCTGAATGCTCCTGGGAGCTTTTGGAAAAGAGCTGGGACTGATGGAATTGAGAACAGCAGAGCAGGGAGGCAGCGATGCCAGAGGGGCTGGAGAAAGTCCTGGGGGCAAGGAAGGGGAGCAGTGACTGTGGGTGGGCTGGGGAGCAGGAGCCTGGTGCTTGGGGAGAGAGGTGGAGAGGGAGCCTGGCAGAGGGGGAATCGTGTACAGGGTTGAGGTTTAGGGCAGAGGAAAGGGAGGAGAGACTCCAGGTCTGACTTGTTATTCAAGGGGATGGGGACTATCATGGGAAGCATTGTAGCAGAAAATAAGGACTGGAAACAGAATGGGGAAAGTGGGAAGGGAATGAAGGAACGAATATCAGGTAAGAAAGAAAATAAATGAAGTTGAAAGTGCACTTAAGAAAGTCTTTTCTTCTAGAGCTTTGTTTTCTCAGCTGTCAGTAGGGATCAGTGGAAACTGGCAGAGTATCCCTCTCCTCCCCTCCTGCAGTGATCCACTGCAGGCTGCCTTTTCTTTGGTTACTCTGATCAGTTGGGCAAGCTCGAGTTATCTGCACTGAATCAAAAGATTCTGCTCCAAGCACATGTCTGTATCATTTAGCTGGTGGAATTTTATCTATTGCTTACATTTACCTATGAAGTTGTGCTCTGAAAAACAATATTCAAATGCTATTAAACTTCAAACCCAAACTCTTAAAAGATGGGAGATGCCAGAACTAAAGATTTTGTGGGAAATTGGTAAAATGCTTAACTAAAAATAGTTTTATGTGCTCCTGTCATCACTTTAATCTTTCTATAAAACATGGGTAACACTTGCAAAGAAGTATTGTGAGCCTCCCCACACACACTCAGAGCTTTGGGGTCACTGGATGAAGGTGCACTGAAAGCAACAGAGACTGATTATGTTTGGAGAGGGATGAAAGTTTAAGATTTTTGGTCTTTTTTCTTGAATATGGGAAATTTTTAATGTGTTTTCTTTCAGGAGACTTTCTGATTTCCTGCTACGAGCCCATCTTACAGCACAGTGCTGCTACCTTAAAGTGCTCTTCACTTTGATGTTTATTCCTTTTTAGCATTTTTAGTAAGTTAATAACTGCAGCCTCCCTGAGGCCTAGGAATGCAAAGTGGAATGGATTTGATCTGTGTCATCCTCTAAAAATTGTAGAAGATCCCAGGAACTGTGGTTTCTCTAGTGCAGTGGGCATATCTATGTATTACTACTTGCAACTGCTATTAATTCTTCTAAAAATGCCTTTGTTTTACAGACAGTGAGGCCAGAGGAAGTTCAATATGTTGAAGACAGAGGCACTGAATGGATTCTACCAACTTTATGAAGAAAAGAGGTACCATGAGAATGTTTATTTTTCATCTTATTCTGTTGTATTTGTATACTCTCTACTCTGTTTTACATGGATTTTATAAAATGGTTCCTTATGTGGGTTTTTAACTTTTTGAAAAGCACTAGCAAATTCTCTCTGACTGATTTATTTATACACTGTCCTGATGCTGTCCTTGCAGAGGGATGTATCTGCAGAGACAAAATCTCTTCTAGATTTACTGGCACGTGAATACTCCATCATGGTTATGTGCCAGACAAGATTATATTCCCCTTATTCTGTTACTGTCCTTTCCCTGAGCTGGTCTGGGTGCACCAGAGCTTACTAAGGAGGCAGACACTGTAACTTATCCAAAGAATTTCTTTAGTGATGGATTGCCAGAAAGGCTCCTGTGTGACAGAGGGTGAAAGCAGTGAAGTTTCTGGTGGACAATTGAGTCTTCCATTGCTTCCTGGGGATGCAGGAATGAGTGCCAGGTAAATCCTGCTACAGAACTGGAGAGGGTTATCTTGCAAGAAAGTTGATTTTTATGCTGAAATCATCTGTAAAGGTCGAACTGCCTCAGGAGTTCACAGACCATGCAGAATAGTGTTTGAAATGTACCCCAGTACATATGAGTGGTACTTCAGATTTAAGAGGACTATATGAATAATGCAAGGGACTTCAGATGGCATGAAACATGCATTTTACTTTCTGCAGGGGGTGAAAGCTCATGGCTGAACAGCCCCAGAATGTGAGAATAGCTGCAGATCAGCTATGTCTGTCACAAGAAAAATAAGTGGTCCTGTTGCTCAGCAGTTGTTTTCAGATGAGCAGGAAAGTAAATGAGTTGAGAGTTCCCTGTTTCATGCATTTTCTCTTGTACCCTTAAAAAAAGCCCCACTGTGCATCCCAAGTGTAAACGCATCTTTCTCAGAGATCTTTATCAACATAACAAGTTGATTTTGGCTCCTTGTCATTATAAAAATACTGAAGTGTAACAAAACTCATTTCAAAACTCCTAACCACCTCCACACATTTATTTTTTTTTCCTGCTGTTGCAAATGAAAGGGCTTGTGGGAGAAAAATGCCATGGAAAGACTAAAATGGATCCTGCAGTCAGAAAGCCGTCTGTAGTGAGAAAACACAAAAATATCTGAGGCAGGCACCAAGTACTGGGATGAGCTGAGCTCTGTGAATGTGGCATTGCTTGCTGAAGGCTATGAGCCTCTGGTTTCCTCATGCTTCTGTTTGCCTGCTTTTCTGTCCTGGTAGAGGCTGATGTTTATAGGGTGGTGGTAACCTGCTCTTGCTTACAGGGACAGAGGCAGCTGCAAAGGACTCAGGTAGGGTTTGAATGCATGCATCATATAAAGACCAAAAAATCTGGAAGCTTTTTTTGTGGATGAATTACCCAACTTTTTTGTTGCTAAAATGAGATTGGCATTGTAGTGAAGACTCAAAATACTTGAGACCTCATTTGGAGCTAAATACAGAAAATTGTGTCCTTAGCCTGTGAGCCTTTTTGCTTCCTGATTCAGAATGGAAAAGGAGGCAGGGATCTTTTCTGAACTTCAACACATAATATGGCCAAGTGTTGGTGGAAATTCCAGGTCTCTCATTGTTTTTTGTCCACTGCTTTCCACATGTGCTTGTTCAGATTTCATACCCACACCTGTCCTGGGGAGCCACTTCACAGTGCAGCATTAAGCCAGAGAGTCCATCAGTGGCTACAAATTTCTACTGCTGGGAGAAAGCTACAGGTGCCAATTAGATTTCCTTTAGCAGGCATCTTTCCTCTGCCAAGTTCACTGAGTTTTAATTAGGAACAGGACCCCTTGTGCCTGGTACAGTTCACCATGCAATTCAAGCTTGTTTGCCTGCTCTTTTCCAGCAAAAGGGCAAACACAGCTCTGAGCTTTACAAAGGGAAAGGAGAGAAACTAGGCAGATAAAGGCATTGCTTCTAACTTAGAGTGATAATACATTAAATTATTAAATAGTTGAGCTATGCACAAGAAAAATCTGACAGATTTTGTGAAGACAGATCATGACAAACCAGTCTAATTTCTCTCTCAAGGTAATTTTGCCTATCAGGTAAGTGGGAACAAGTGGCTGTGATTACAGATCATTGTGAAAATGTGGTCAAAGAGGAATTTTCAGTGACTCATTCTCAAGCACATTTTTGGAGGGAAGAAGGATGTCTTGGGAAGTGTCTAGTACATTATCCCAGATAAATAGTAAGAGCTTGGCTGAAGGAGTAAAGAGCACATGAATAAAATTTTTGAATGGCACCACCCTGAGAGGGGTTGCAAGACTCTGGGGCTAAAACTCCCTTTCAGAATTATCTCAGTGCCCTTGAGAAATGTTCTGAAATACAAAAAAAGAAAAAGAAAAAAAAAAAAGAAAAAAAAAAAAAAAAAAAAAAAAAAGAAAAAAAAAAAAAAAAAAAAAAAAGTGAAATACAGTAAAAATCAAAGTACTGCAGTTAGAAAGGAGAAAGCAAATCCTCAAGTATAACTAAAGAAGCTGACCAAATTGTAAAGAAATGCTTCCTAATGTTCAGTCTAAACCTCCCCTGGTGCAGCTTTGAACCATCCCCATGAATCCTTTCACTGGATACCGGGGAGAAGAGATCAGGGGATCACAGCATGGTTTGGGTTGGAAGGGACCTGCACTATCATCTAGTTCCAATCCTGCTATCATGGGCAGGGACACCTTCCAGAAGACCAGGTTGCTCAGAGCTCCATCCCAGCTGTCCTTGAACACTTCCACGAATGGAGCATCCCATTCCACAGCTTCTCTGGGCTGCCTGTGCCAGGGCCCCATTCCCTCCACATTCCCCTCCTCAGGAAGAGCAGTGAGGTGACTCCTCAGCCTCCTTGTCCCTGAACCAGACAAGCCCAAAGTCCTTAGGCACTGCTCATGGGACACTCCTTCCACCTGTCCTTCCAGCCCTTTCTCCATCTTTGTTGGTTTCTTCTGGATGTTTTTCAATACCCTAACATCCTTCTTAAATTGTGGAACCCAGAACCAGACTCTGCATTCACAGTGAGGCTGCAGCAAGGCTCAATACAGCAGGATTTCTGAGCAGCTGGTTATTTATTGGTGTTTGACACACCCCAGTGTGGTGTTTGCCCCCTCACCTGCCAGGGCACGCTGCTGTCAGCCAGATGGCACTGCTGGGGAAGGGGACAAAGCTGAGTTTATGTGTATGTCTCAGGTTTTCCTTTAAGTTCATGGGGAATGTGTAACCATCCTCAGAGCCTTCAGCAGAAAATAATCTAGAATCTACAAGAAGTATCACTGATAATTCAGATGAGCATCACTCCTCTCAGTGAACCAGTAGTGATGTTCTTTGCTGGTCAGGATGCTCTTGCTGCTAGTTGCCATCTGCCTTGAGTCCAAGATTTCATGCTTCAGAACTTGTCAGTAGCTGAGTGAGCTGAAATTGTCCAGCCACACTTCAGTGCATGTCCATTTTTTTGCATATCCAGACAAGCATTTGCTTCTAAACCCATCTGTACCAACAGCTGTTGTGTTTTGCTTCAGAATCAATCCTGCTTTAATGAGCAGTAGAGCAATTTATTTGTATAGAAATTCCTCAAGTGTAGTTTGGAATATATTTGGGGGTCTTTCAGGGTTAAAGACACACATTGTGAGTATGTCTATCATTAAAAAGAAATTAAATGCATGGTTTGATGTAGATATTAGTGGTGCATTTTCCAAAGGGCCCTGCATAGAAATGTTAGATAAATTACTATCTACAAAACCTTTTTTGCTTTGTTTCAGCAGCACTGTGTGTGGGCCTTTATTACATGCAAGGGGAAATCCTCACTTGCCCAGTAGAGGAGCAGCAGCAGAGCTGCCCATCCACAAACACCCCAGAGGAGGCACTTGGTGTGTCAGAGCTGTAGAAATCCCCTTTAGGGGTGCAGCTCTTCACATGATAGAAGCTCAGAATATAATGAGATACTTGGAAAGAAGTAATGCCAGGGAAATGGATTGAGCTGTGTGGTTTCTTCTGGAATCTTTTGGAGGAAAAAATCTTCCCCTGTTCAGTGTTAACTCGTAACTGTTACTGGTGTTTTGCAGATACTGAGCTGCATCCTCCACAAAGGCCTCACCAGAACAAGCTGTTGACAGAGCCAAGTGTCTTCAGGAGATTCCCTAAGCCCCAAGGATGGACTGTGTCTGTAAGCCACGAGAGCCCCACTCACTCTTCCAGAGGTGTTTCCTGGCTCTTGCAAGCACCAAGCACTGTTGATAACCAGAGGCCAGTCTGAAGCTGTGCCAGGATGTGTTTGTGTGTGGTTGCTGTACTGAGTTGTGTGTTTTGATTTGCACATCAGCTACTGCTGTCAGTCATTTTCATGCCAGTTGTCTCTATCCTGTGCAATTCCAGTGAGATATCACAGCTGTCAGGCAGAGCAGAATTTGGCACACCATGTTGACCAAGCTTTATTTTAAGCTTTCCCTGTGTGCCATCTCAGTGTGGTGTCTTCATGTCATGAACATGGTTGTCTTTAGCCAAATGTGACTGTTCAGTGCACAAACCAATGTGAATGCAGTACCTCAATAAAATCTGGTATTTGTGTTGTATTTTTCTTAATTTATCATTTTCCCCACCTTTGTTTCCTCAGAAGATTCTTGTGAATCTTGAAATTATTTTGATGGGAGAATTTTCTAACAAAGCTGAAGTTAATAAAGAATGAATTTTTGTAGGGAAGTTTAGATTTTAACAGCTGTTTTCATTGGGATTGGTAGACACTGAAACGAATTGAAATAAACATCCACAATTGTTTTGCAGATTGTTCATCAAAACAGGTTGGAATATTTCTTGGGAAGCAAGCTAAAATTTTCCAGTAGTATTTCAGTTTGGAGATCTAATTTGTAAAGTTTTGAACTTCCTTCGGGTAATCAAAGAGCTCTAATTGCACATTTTATTTCCCCAGAAGTCTTAGGAACAACCAACACAATCTTAACTGTCATATTTGAGTTGTCAATTCTTTCAAGCTTTCAGTCTTGAAATCATGAGCATTAATGATAATGATTTCTTTTCATCTTGTGAGGGTTCTTTAAGGTGAGTGATCAAAAGAATTTCAAAACTGTTTAACCGTGCTGTTGATGTTAAAGCAGTAGACAGATTATACCTTCCACTTGCAAATGAGGCCTAAAACATTTACCTGCCATGTCAGTTTTGTCTGTGGTTATACTTCAACTTGTTAAAGACAAAATCCTTGTCTACTGTTTGGGAGTGACATCTTTTTGTGTGAGAGTGCTTGAAATTTAAACTCTGTAGCTGTCTGGTACTGTGCATCAAACCCCAAAGTGCTTCTGATCTCATCTGCTCTTGTGTGAAATAATACACCAGTGCTTCCCATTGAAGTAGAGACTGTGGTGTATGTTCTTCCAGGAGCTGTCTGTGTGTAATATCTCATTAAACTGCTATTTGCCACTATGGAACTTGGAGAAAATTGAAACCACATCAGATGCATAAAGAAAATGTTTTTATAACAACAGGACATGAACCTGATCTTCTGGCCTCATAACTTTCTTGATTGGGATTGTCAAAGAGCAGAAGGGGAAGGATTTATGAGTTTTGCCATCTGGTTTCCTTGGAGGATGCCAGCCATGAGCTAAATGTTCAAAATGAAGCATATGCTTCATTTGAACCGCCAATAAAAGATTTATGGAAGATGAAAAAAAAAAGATTTAAGTTATTTTAACTTCACTCAAATTTGAGTCTGTACTTCTTTAATTTTTAAATTCTAAAGATACTTAAAAGTAACAAGATGTACTCAATATTTTGAATGTTGCAAGATCAAAATATCTTTGATTTCTGTCTCTTGAGCAATTTCAAAATCTTTGATTCCTCAAATAACAAGGTTATTTTCCCCTCAGATACTGATCTATTTATTCATTTTGAGTCTCCTAAGACACCAATGCAACAGAATTAAAACTAAAAAAACAGAACACAAAAATAATGGTTCCAGTTCTTTGCCTATGCCCAATGTCTGTTTTTGTTTTCTGTGACTGTGTTTAGGAAAACCCATTTCTTTGCCCTTTTAGCTAGTTGGTTTGTAATTGAGGGTTTCTAAATGTCACCAAAAAGTACCTCCCACACAGGTTTGATTAGGGAATCAGCACACTGCCCAGAACAGCTTTCAAATGTAATGAGCAGTCACAACAAGGGTGACTCCCTGTGCTTAATAGGCATAATAAGCCTTAATGTACTTGTTAGACATAGCCCTAATTTTTGCCCTGGGAACATTTTAAGCTTAAATTGCTTAAATTACCACATAAAGCAAATTCAAGGCTGTTGTGCCATCAGCTGTACAGAAGCTACTGAAAGTCACAGGAGTTGCTGTGATCATTTCTTACTGTTTTTCAAAGCTGAGGAGTTTTTCTAACCATAGGCTTAAAATGAAAGCTGTATGGAAAAGGCCTCTGAGACTGTGGGATGTAGAAAATGTGTTTGTGTCTGTGCACACACAGATACCAGCAGAGCAGCACAAGCAGCAGCCCCTGATGGATTTCAGTGGGACCAGGCTGGCTGATTCCCACTGGCAGCTCTGGCTGCTTCTTCCTTTGGAGCCACACTTGGCAGAATTGGCAGCTCACTGCAAAATGATCTACTTTTGTCATCCCTACTATTCTCTAGATACTGCAGTAGAAATATCTCCCTGTTCACTTGTGTTACTTAATCTGACTTTGGGTCGAAGCAGAAAATACCTAATCAATGCTGCCACACAATCAGTCAAGTACATAATGATTTTCATAATTAATCACTTTTAACTGTAATTCCTGAAGGTTTTATCCTTCACAATTTTTAAATTAGGGAAGAAAGACCAAAGAAAAGTCACAGTTTTACTGAATGAAAAATAAGGCCTGTTTTAATTATTTTCCTAACATGACAAATACTAGAGATCCTCACAACTGTTACATCCTTCCATGTTTTGGAAAAATTGAGGCAGGAAAAGCATGAAGATTCAGCTACTTCCTAGGAATAAAAATGAGAAGCTTTAAAGTTCTGTTCTATTAGCCTGAAGGTCACAGGAATCCTGTCTTTTCATGTGAGGTGAGGAATTAAAAAATGTGTCCAATAGATTTTGAAGTGCTCTTGTTCTTTTCATAGTCTTTTCTTTGGAAGTTTAAGAATTTAAGAAAAAAGTACATATTTTAACAGATGCTGAATAGCAGGGTAGAGATGCACCAATACTGTATTAAAAGCAGAGGATGAAAGAATTCTACAGTGGCTTTTGGAGAATCAGCTCTGAAGGTATATCTGGTTCCAAAAAAAAAAAAAATCTCTGCTGCAGAAAGAGATGGAAAAAGTTGAAAACCTCATCTGAAAAACCACCATCAAGATCTCTCCAAGTTCCCAACACCATTTATTTCTGGGTCTTTGGAACAGATGCTGGTTTCTAGTGCTCATCAGGATTATTGCACTTAGCATCCCTTTCCTCTCCTCCTGTAGTTCCTGAGTGTGGCACACAGGTAAGGACAAGTGATTCAGATTTGTGTGTAGAGTGTGTATAAGGTACCTTTGTATGGGAAGAACCCAGGCATCTCTGAAATCCCCAAGTCTGTGAGCAGTATACTAAAATTTAGATTTCACATGTATTATAAACCAGCTACTTGAAAATGTCTTTTTAGTCCTGTCCATTATTCCCATGCTTTTTCCAACCCACATCCTTTAGAAAAACTGTTTAAGAGCCTTGCTTTATATACTGAGAGTACATTTTGATGGCAGCAGCAAAATAGAGTGGTGAAATTGATTAATGGAAACAGTGTAAGTTCAAAGAGATGCATATAAGCACATTTTTGCATCTGATTTTTCAGGACACTAAAGCTGAAGAATATCTTATGAAAACACAGCTTTCCCCCAGGTTAAAATGAAGCTGGTGGCAAGAAGGTATTAAGGACCATGATTATTTTCTTTCCTCCGTCAGCAGTGCTGAGCATTTTGCCAGCTGGGTTATGCAGCATAGCCCAGAGGTTTTGAGGGAAAATGGGTTCAGGCTTTGGCTGGCTGTGGATGAACTGCAGAGGGGCATGGACTTGATGGGGCAGCATCTTGAACCTCCTGAGCCCTTGTCCAGGCAAAATCTGCATCTGTTCCAAAAGGGTGGGCAGAAGCAAGAGCCAGGGTTTGTCCCCAGAAACAGAGAGCGAGCAGCTGGCTTATGAACATTTTATGTTGTCAATTCTCATGTTTACTATTATAATCTGCATTTCACAGATAACACGTTGCATTGACCTGGTCCTTTGCCATTATTGCTGCCTCTGTCCTCCCTCTTCTCTCACACAACATGCAGCAGATGTGATGCAGGGCCAAGAGAGTACTGAAGTGGCTCTGCAACGGCTTTCATTGGATTGTACTCCAAACCAGAAAAGCCTTGTGGAAACTAAGCCTCAGGTCAGATCCATCCCTGCCCAAAGTTGTGACTTACTCTGGGGACAATGAGATGTTCCTCTTGTTCCTGATGAATGGCTGCTTGTTTCTGCAAACAAATGTAAGGTTACTTATGTTTCCCTTAATTGATGTACTGAGAAATTGAATTGGTGTTTTTGAATCAACCACAGAAATTTCAGTAAATTGGATTGGCTTTTTTTACAGTGCTGAATCAAAATGTCAAACCAGCACAACTCAATTATAGGAGAGAAAATAAAACAACATGGTGAATATCAGCAAGTTATTTCAAATTGCCAATGCCATAACTACCTGTGGGAAATGAGAACAAACAAGGCAAAGATTCAGCTGTGGGAAAAATTGGCTCAGAGCAACCTGTTTGCAAAGTTTCAAAACTCAATTTTTCACCCCATCTGAGCTTTATAGACTGGCTGCACCCTTCAGTTACTGGTTTTGTGAAAGAGATGTTTTAGCTGCAAAGAAGTGAGGCAAAGTAACAGAAGAATCAGCATTTGTGCATTTGGTTTTTTAAAAGGTAAAGGAAATTCTTGTTCTTTCAGTCCAATGTTGGTTTTCATTTTGTCCTTTGTAAAAAAAGAACCCCAAATCCTTTCTCCAGAGGAGAAAATAATGCAGCTGGGAAACTTTTCTTTGCATTTTTAAGCAGAGATGATTCTGTGTTTTAATGAAATTGAGAGGCATGGTGCAGTGACTTTAATGTCACATAAGATTGTGTCTGAGTGTTTCTTACAGCATGAAAAGCCAGAAATTGCAAGTGAAATATATGGATTTATTCACGATGAAGACATCAAATTCAGAATCTCTCCACAATTAACAGGTAACTCAAGGAATAGATTATGTATTCATGCAATACCTGTGTTTTAAAAAAGTAATAAGAACAGTTTGAGCTACAGTTGGGAAAGCAAGTGCTGAAGTTGTTGGCTCCAATGACTAAATGTACAGACCAACTCTGAGTAATATGTTTATTCTAAGGTACAAGTTATTAGAACCAGTAATTTGTGAACATATTGTATTTTTTATTTTCTCCATTGCCATGGGAAGGCAGGAGCTGGGAAAGCAAAGGTCGTGAGGACTGGTTAAATCTTTTGGATGAAAAGATGGTGAAATGGTAACTTGTCCTGCAGGTCCTGCACCAAGGATGAACATACTGAGCCTGAGCAGGAGCTGCTGGTACAGCTGGCACAACACCATTGTGGTAAAATCATGGTTTCCTTCAACTTTGGTTGAGTTTTTGGATTTGTGGTTTTGGTTCTGCCTCTTCCCTTTGCTGCTGATTATCATGTTAATGGGTGGCAGTTGGCATCAAGATCCCTCTGATACGTCACAACTAGAGAGCTTGTTCTACTTGAGGAAAATAATATTCCTTGCAGGTTATCAACAGGCAATTTTTCATATTTATCAGCTTGGCAACAGCAGGTAGTGTGAGGTGTCTGAAGAGTCCTCAGTGGTAGCATGAAATAAAGTCAAATAAAGTAATTTTCTAAGTTATTCAGAATATCACAATATTTTAAATAATAATTTTAAAATAAGAAGTTGTAAGGCACTGAGCAGTCTGTGGTGTTAGACAAGGGATGTGGAATAATACTTTAACTTGCCAGCTAACACTTAATTATGAGCCAGCCAAAAATAAAACCATCACAAAATATGATGTCCTGTGCAGCTGCTTTTGGGAATAGCATAAGGAAGCTCAAGATCTCCCAGGACAGAGAAAAATGAAAGTGCAGAATTCTGTGTCAGTGATATAATGGGACTAAATTAAATCTGTAAGCTACTCTTGGGGAATTCAAACACCCACAGAAGGAATTCACTGGCAGATCACTGGGCTGTATCTGAGCAGTATAAGCATGTATTGCTTATCCCACGTGATAACAGGCAGGGAAAGGGAAATAGGAGCAACAAGCATGAGCAGTAAAAAGAGTTTACTCCAAAAGATGGAGTTAGAAAGGACTCTGAGAATAGAAAGCCTGTGGAAGGTGTTGTTCTGTCTGGTCATTTACAGTACAGACAAAATGTTTGAAATTGTGTGGATATGTCCTGTCAAGGACACTGGCCAATAGATAGCCATGTCCAGCTTCATCATTACCTGCAAAAAATTCTGTGGCTCAGGCTAGCTTGGGCAAAACTGTGAGGTGCAATGCCAGAGATGGACCATCTGTTTCCTTGTGCTATTTGAAAAGCACACAAGGAAAGAGGAAAGCAAGGATCAGGGAAGACAAAGCCATTCTCCACCCAGGGCTCATTGATCCAGAATAAGATGATTTAGGAAAAAGTATTTGAAGTTTTGGATTCTGTGTCGTACCTCCCCTAACATTTACATTTTTCCAATTTGTTATTCTCTTTCAGGTACACCATCTTCAGTTCAGTTCCTAAAACTCTGGGGTTTGGCTGGAAAATATTAGACTAATCCCTGGTAACTTTCAGAATCTAAGATCATCTGAATATTTATAAGGTATGTCTTGAAACAGGTTTGGAATATGAATGTTTTAACAAAAGTTTGTGTAATACCTAGGCTTTCCAGTCTACTGCCTAGGAAGAGTAGGATCCCCCAGTATTAAAGGCACATAACAGTGTTTTAAAGAATGCATCTTTAGGTGGCAGGAATGCTGCACATGCTTAAGAAAGGAATGGAAGGAAACACCCAGAAACCCACATTTCTTTGGCAGTTAAGGAGCAGACTTCACGTGTCATTAAGCATAAATTGAGCCTGACAATTAGATCTGTGGTTACCCATTATTTTGTGTTAATGAGAAGCAGAAGTTAAAAAAGAATATATCTCTTAAATCAAAAATATCATCACAATCTTTGCTGCTTATTTTAGCATAAGGAAATACGGTAGTTTCATGGTGCACTTACAGTATTAGAGACAATTTAAATGTCATTTTATTTCTCTATAGAACATAATTAATACATGCCTAATATACCAAGACTCTTGTTGGATCCTGTACTAATTCAGGGGAATTTAGACTTTTGTGACACTGCTACCACAGGAGCTGCTTTGAGGGGAGGCAGTTGCTCTTCAGCTGCCAAGGCCCCATAGCTGCTGTTGCACTTTTCCTCTGTTGCCTGCCGTTCTGCTGCATCCCTGCAGATGATGTCTGTAAAGCTGGATCTCCCAGCAATGATCAATAAGCAGATCACCAATGCCAGAGATTAGGGAGGGTGGTGTGACAAGAGAGAGTTGCCCTTCCCCACACAGCAGCACCAATCTCCAGCCAGTCACAGATTTGCTGTCAAGTGTGACAAGCAGAGAACTAAACCCTCAATAAATTTGTTCAGACATTTTTATTTTCTGTGTACTGAGGCTGAACAAAATACTTAAGGACTTCCAGGCAAGCATTGCATGCCCCAGCCAAAGTAATTTCCTCCATTTTCCATAGCATTTTCAGCAGCAAAAAGTAATGAGAAATACTTGGCTAGCTGTGATTTTCAACTACATCTATTCAGTCTTCCAGAACTGAATGGTTTAGCTGAATGCTGGAATATCAGAGTAAAATTCTCTTCATCCATTAGTGTTCTGAGACCAGCTGCACTGGGCTTCTGCTTCCATTGGGAGCTCCTGTAACATCCATCAAACATTTTTCAAAATTGTGTTTAAACTCCTAGGAAGGTACACAATTGTGTCACTCCTGGACAATGCTGTGTGAGTCAAGAGTGCTTTTATCAGGTCAGAGCTGAAAGCAGAATGTGCCTGTTGCAGCCCTATAAGCACTACTTAAATTGAATCTTTGAGAGCCCATGGTGTGAATGGCTCCAGCCGGTATCAGAATTAGGCCTTGAGTCCTAACTACATATGGTGATCCTTCTAAAGTGGAGTTACTTGAAGTATTTCTCTGAAAAGGAATAGTATTTTTGTCACCAGTGTTTGATTTATTTACCACTGCCAAAGACCCAAGGTCCCATAATTTACAAGGAATGTAGAATTACGGTAATTTTTTCATTATCTCATTGTGTCATTTTCATTCAAAACTTCCTATTTATCCAAGGACATCCTAAGTACTTACTTGAAACTGGAAAGCACCTAAGTGATACAAGTGAACACCCAGAAGGAGAGTTCCATTGTGATATCCACGGTACATCGGTGTTTCACTGAGTTGACTTGGGTGGCATTAGCACTGAGGTGCCTTGAGACAGCTTTAGGTGCTCACCTGTGTGCTTCTTGTCTCAAGGACTTCTTCAAAAACTCATCTGTATAGATGATGGGATGGTGGGAAATCAGGGGAAGACAAAGTCCTTCTAGTAGCTTGAAAAATGGAATGCAAACACTTCTTTTCAAAGGTGCTTTGGTTGTTTTTCTGTGCCCAGACTCCCGCATTTCAAACAGGAGTGAGTGGCTGTAGATGTGCTGCGATGGTCAAGTATGGTCTGCTGCAAATTGCTTTGCTCCTGAACCCAGTTACTGTTGCTAAGTGACAAAAACCTAATTGTCTCTTATGACTTTGACTACGACAAGCATTTAAAAGCAAGAAAGTGAAGTGCTAATGACGATGCAGCTCTCCTGCTGTCCGTATAACAAGGCAGGTTTGGTACTAATCTGTTTTGCAAAGCAGACAAAGGTGTTTGTTTGCTGTTCTTCTCCACTAACTTTATTATTCCCGACGGCATTATAGAGAATTACATTAATTGCTATGGTAATCGTAACAGGAAGCAATTACTTTCAGCAAACAGCAATTACTTTACCTTCCCAAATATGTTTGTGGCCACACCTGCCCATAATCCCAGATATATAACAATAATTTTTTTCTGGAAAATAAAAAAGGTAAGATTGTGTGTGCTCTTTGGTGGGGAGGGTGTGCAAATCTTCATGTTAGGATCTTACCCACGGCCAAACCCCCAAGGACAAAACCAGATACTTAAAAATCTCATTACTTTTATAAGCATCTCATGTAAGCATCTTGTCAGAGGTGGCTTAGCACTGCCTTTAGTTGTGATTGGTAATTGGTGTAGACAAAAATAAAAAATACCTGGGAAAAGGAAGTAAAGTAAAAGCTGGGACCATCTTGGTTTCACTTAATATAATTCATAATATTTTTCTTACTCTCCTATCTAAGGACTTTTAAGAAGGCACCTATGTGAATATAGATTTAGAAGCTATTAGAATAAAAAACATTACAGGGTGTGTGTTTGCTGTGTTAACATACGATGTTACTGGGTAAACTGATGAAATACTGTGGCACTAACAGAACTAAAGTGTTATTGAATGCCTCACAAGGGCATTAAATTGTATCTAAAGATCAAATTCCATAAGTTAATAATGTGTATAATAGCTTTCCCCTGTGCTTCTTTGTTTTTTAGGCAATGTCACTTGCCCAGTAATACTTCATAAACTGTTTTGGATTTTTTTAATCCTCTGTGCCTGACCTAGGTTGAAAACTTTTGTGGATAAACAGCTCCAGTAGTGTTTACTATTCAAAGCAGCATTCCCCAACATCACTAATATTCATTAAACTCTTCAGAATGAGAACCCTGCAAATTGCTAATTACCAAGGTGCTGTGCTGCTCACATAAGTAAACTGAGAAACGTTTAGTCCTGTTTTTTACTTGATGTCATTTTCTGCTCTGTCCTCTCCAGTGCAAAGCCAGCCCTGCAAGATACCCAGGGGCACATTAGCAGGGGATTTTGTCTAGCCAGGATGAAGGTGGAGGTGGAACATCAATAAGAATCCGTGCCCTATTTCCCAACTGTCTGCCACATTTAGAAGTGTTCTCCAGGGACTCCAGAGCAGTACAATCCAGAGCTGGGGCCTGGAGTCAGCACAGCAGACTAAGGAAAATGAAAGGAAAGCTGGCACTAAGTTGGCTCACTAAAATTTTCTGTATACACATTGTCCCTCAGGTTTGGTTTGCCATGGCAAAAGTACATCACAAATCCGTAAGTTGTATTTCATCCTTTTAGCAACTCTATTTTCCCTGGAGACACAGCTCTACAATGTTAAATAACGTTGATGTTTTCCAATGCTCCTTATTTCTAGTGTAATGATTTATGGTGCTGGGCCTGATAGGCAGAATAAGAACAATCCCCTGGGGGATTTCTGGATGGGAACATTTGCCAAGCCCTGAGCAGCACAACTCATAACAGCACGTTAAGGCCATATTTGCTTTTAATCTCTGCTTCACTCCATGTGCCAGCAATTTTGAGGAGCAACTGACATTACCTTGGATCCAATGGTCTGCTTACACTTTTTTAATGAGCAGACATGATCTCACTCTGCTTGCTAGGAAAATACCATCTCCACACAATGGGTTAGCAAAGCCCTGAGTCTGGGATATCTGCATTTGCTCAGCTTCAGGACTGTGCTGTATGGCTCTCAGCCAGCCTGAACCACAGAGAGCTCAGGAGAAGGCAGGAGAAAAGAAAGGTGGACTGCTCTTAAGGAAGTTGAAGTGAGGTTTATAAATCAGACTGTAGCCTATTTCTCCATCAGACCATGTGAATTAAGCACTTTGCTGCATCTCCAGATACCTGGATGTAATTAAAAATCTTGCTTAGTATGAACTAATGTGATTGGAGTCAGAATTCTTCCTGGTAGCTGCCTTCTTTAAATGAAATACAGTCTAATTATGCGAACCAATTATCAAGGAAAGTGTATCATAATTCCCTCAGCAAAATTCCAGAAGATAACCCAAATGGCTTCGTGTTTGGGATAGTACAGTGCTGCAAGTTTGAATACTATGTGATTTTGAAGCAATACAAAAAGTATGTGAACTGCCATTGTACACATCTTGTCTCCCAATACCCAGTTTTCAAATAGCAGTTCAGTTTTCCAGATTTATTCATGTGGCTCAGAAGAGCAAAGGACTGAACTAAAAGAGCTTTTGCAAAAAAACCATTTCATTAAAACCTGACATTCAGCCGCTAAAGAATTCCTTTGTGTCCAAATGAAAACTGAAGAGTGTTGAGGGATATTAATGTCACGCTAAGCCATATCTGCCTTTGCCTTCCAAATTAGAAACAATCAGAATTAGCTGAGAAAAGAAAATTGCTCCAGTCAAATCAAATTTTAAAAGACACAAAATTATTAGAGTGAGATAAATTCATGGGGAATATGAAGGGCAGCTGGAAATGTGAATTAATCAGCAGTACGGATATGGAAATCATGAAAACCAAATTGTTCAACAAAATTGTAGCAATGTTGTTTTATTCTTCTTCCTAGACAATAAACAAATTGGATTGTCTCTCTAGTTTACCACTGATTAAAAAGCTGAAAGACCCACTCTGATGTGCCAGAGGATTACAAGAGAAGGCATCCAAGTGTACAGCCTGGGCAGTGCCACTGCCTTATGCACGCTCACCACAGACAGCTGCTCTCCTGTCGCCTTCCTCAATACACCAGGCCACTGGCTTTTGGTACCTAAATTCTCCATGTTTGCTTGGATTTTTCTTCACCATCAAGATGAAATAAAGAACTTGAAGCACAAATAATGGGTAAGCTACTGTGTATCTGGTATTTCAGCGAGAGATTAGGCTACTTTATTCCTGAATTTACAA
This sequence comes from Aegithalos caudatus, assembly GCA_013389925.1. Lineage (NCBI taxonomy): Eukaryota > Metazoa > Chordata > Aves > Passeriformes > Aegithalidae > Aegithalos > Aegithalos caudatus. Next base: position 1,103,546 of record WEIU01020377.1, on the reverse strand, counting down.
AAGCAGATCTAATTAACAGGATGTTGATGGATCTGCCAGATTATGTACAGACCATGTGCAGTCCTCCTATGGAATTGATCCAGCACCCTCCAAAGAGAAAGACAGAGCTGTTGCAACTTATGCTAAAAATGTGACCATCTTTAATGCTGGGCATAAAATTCTTATCCAGAGGCACAAAAAAGCTCATGATAGTGGATGCCTACATCCACTGGAACAAACATCTGACTCTGATCCTTTTAGATAATCTAGAATCTTATTGGAAAAAGAAAGCAGATTGTTTCAGTAGCCAAACAGTATAAATTATAATAAATTATCCTTTGAACAAGCAACTGATCCTCAATGTGTATATGTACATTTTGGGAATATGGGCATTTTAAAAATGCTTCCTAAGAGTATATCAAGACTCCACCAAAGTGCTTTCATCTTCATTTTATGCAATGCAAATTTAATTCTCTTTCGCTACTCATATTCCCAGTTTAAGTGAATAAAAAAACAACTTAGACTTTTCAAAATTATAGTATTAGCATGAAGAGCAGCAGACATCTTTCTTTTGGCACCACAGGAAAGCTGCAACAACAATTTCTTTAAAGAAAAGCCATAAATGCCACTAGTCTAAATGACCAGGGAGCAGATGCAGAGCCCAACTGACAAATCATTTGCTGTTATAAAATAAAACATTTTTATGCAAATGAGCATCAGTGAGACTGGCATAGGTAAGGACACATTAAGAAGCGTAGGAGCCAAATTCACTATTCCTGTTTCTTTAGTAAGATTTCTGTGACTTCTATGACTTTTAGTTATTTCATCCTGTCCATGTGGTAACTTCATTATATATTCCTGCTCCCAGTCTCTTCCAGGTCCCCTCATCTTACCACCTTCTTTTGGCATTAGGCTTGCACCAGCCATGGTACTTAAGTAGCATGTTCTCTCTCCCTCCCATCACAGCCCAAGGGCTTCCAGCACCACTCACCTTCTGTGCTCCTGTAAGGTGGAATCATACACTGCCCAAGGTTTTTTAAAAAATTAATAAGAACTAAGCTAGTTTTAAGTTTACATCAGCCATAACTCTCTACCCAATCCATTCCTCCCAACTCAAACCCTGCTGTACAAGCACAATAGGTACAACACAGCAAATAGGTGTTAAAGGCAGTGCCTCCCAGCATCAGGTGGGGACTGTAACTCCATTCTGGATTCCTCTGACAGTCCTGCAAGGCAACTGCTGTTAACAACTGCTGCTACAATTAGTCTCATCTTTAAAAGGCTTTTTCTCCTTCATTGCTATTTGCAATGGAGTTAATTGATAGAGACCCCTTGCAGTCTCAGTTCTAGTTAAGGATTGCTATGGATTGTCACAGGAGCAGAGCACTGGATAGGACCAGGGTTCTGCATATGTTTCTCTTGTTAAAGGCAAAAGCCAATCAAGGGAAATAACAGCCCAACATGAGTTTTTACTGCAGTGCAGACGAGTGGAGCAGGAGATGTTCTTTCAAACTAGTAATTGAGGAAGGGCAAGGATAAATGTAAACTTCTTGGCAGCATGCCTGTGCATGGTTCAGTATTCACTTCTAACATCAGGACTGCTGAATTCAGTATTGCTGAATTTCCATCCTGAATCCATTCAAAGGTTTAGTTCAATCCAGCAGCTACCTCAGCATGCCCACTGCCAGGTGCTTTGCAGGAAGGAGCCTAAACAAAACAGTAGTAGAGGGCTAGAGAAGAATACCAATGTGCCAGTGGGGGAAGGAAGTTTCTTTAATCTTCCTGGATTTTTCCTGAAAGCAAGAATTCTGCTTATGTCTTGTAAAACCAAGCAAAGCAAAACAGATACAGCTGCAAAGGGCATGTTTGTCTCACCCTCCTTTTAACAATTAGCTGGTTTCAACTATTTGTCCACACTTCTCCTGTAGCCAGTGGAAATAATAGCAACCAGCACTTGGCTATTTCTCCTGGCCCTGGAGAGAGATTCCACCCTGCAGCAACATGTGTTCCTGCTATTTGTGTTGGAAGGGACCCAGGTGGCTGTCTTGGAGTAGAGATCAGCCTTCCAGATAATTATGGGAGAGAGGGATCCCAAATAGCAAGACTGTATGGAAAGCAGAGAGATCCTTAAAGAGTTTTGTCCATCTCTTACAGTTCTCACAAGTGTTTATGGAAAATATTAACTGCAGGTCAATTCATACTTTGATTAATAAACTACCTCAGCAGAAAACAGAAAGCAGAGAAGCTCCTAGCAGAGCTGTGGATGGCACCCCTGCATAGAATTAAAGAGCCATTGAGGTTGGAAAAGACCTTTATGGTCATCAAATCCAACCATTAACCCAACACTGCCAAGTCCACCCTTAAACCCTGTCCCTAAGTGCAACATCTGCACATCTTCCATGAAAATCTATCAGTAAGGAGTTGATTCAGACATTTCATTGATTAAAGTAGTCTGAATGGAAGAAATGCACTATTGATTTCTGAAATACATGCTAAAGAAAAAAAAAAATCAAAAAACCCACAAAAACCTCAAAAAATAAGAAAACTAGTTAATTTACTCAGAACATGAAAAGTAAAGACAAACTTGCTTTATTACCTTTTCCTGTGAAGTGTCTCTCTTCTTACCTGGAAATGGTTTGAACATGTCAGGAGTTTAGGATGCTTTAAGGGGTGGTTAGGAAATGCAAAGAATGTGTAAAAAACAATGTAGTGGTATGCTTGAACAATGAGTATTTGTTTTTCTGACAGGCAGATTCTGCTCTGATTTTGATGAGAGCAAAGATGTCCTGCTTCACTGAGTTCCTTTTACTAGCTCTTATCCATGGTAAATTGACATTTTAATTTATAGCTGCATATTACACTTATTTTTACACACCATTTGCAGTTTTCACTGCTTCTCATTAGTGATTATTCCTCTTGAAAGGAAAAGATCAAGCAAATTAGTGGACAGATTCACAATGAATCCTTCCCCCTTTTCCTTTAGGATATTCCTGAAGTGCAAATGCTGAGAACATGAAATGGTTCAATACTTTTTAAATAGTTGTCTGTATCAGGGTTAATTGGACTCCATCAGGTAGCCAGATATTCCTAGAGAGAAAATCTTTGAGGTTATCTCTCCAAAACCTTACTGCTCTGAAGGGCACGGCCACCTCAGCTCTGCAGGCCAGCATGACCTGAGATGGCCATGAGAAGTCCTGAGATGGACAAATCAGAATTCCTGAGATGGACAAATGAGAAGCCCTGATTGTGTTGGGACTAATCCAAATTCCTGCATCAAAAACCTGTGGAAATGGAGATTGGCTACTACAGTAGTTGCAAGGGTGGAGCCAGTTCCATGTGAGTTGTGCTTTGGAAAACACACATATAGGAAGAAGCACAGGAAATAAATGAGATCTTGAAAGAATCACTGAGGAGGTTTCCAGGTTTTAGAATGAAAAATGTATTTGCTGCTTCAGTTGGATTCCTTTTAACACGCAGCTGCTGTGGGAGTACATGCAGCATATTTAATTTGAAAGTATTCCCAGAATTTCTTTGCTGTGGACAGAACTTGCTCCAATGAGTAAAGAAATATATTTAATTCTTTAAATCTCAGAGGGTTGTTTTTTTTGCCACAGATGTCACCCACAGCAAACATTTTTAATTAATAGTTCTCTTGCAGTCATGTTACCTTTTTCACTTGCCTGACTTTGAGGACAGCTAATTTCTGTGTTTATCTGTTCTACTTGGCATGTACATGATGTGCTAATGAAGAGAGAGAGAACAACAATAATGCTCAGCACTTATACAGCATTTATTCCATTTTACTGCATAAATATTAATTGTGAATCTTCTCAAAAGCCCCAAGGAATAGATTAATACTATTATCTTTCTATTTAAGGAAATAGAAGCAGAGGTGAAAGACTATGAAAAGGAAACAGAAGTGCACAGATGTACTTTTCGAAGCTTTTTATAGCTTATGAAAGAGGTCTGTAGATGTTGTTTATAAACCTGATTACAGTTTATATTTAGGTGTTATGGGAATAGTAAATCTTGCCTTCCTCCCTTTTTCCTGGGAACCTGACAAACGAGGAGCAGAAATATCCTTAGAATTTAACCAAAAGATGAGAAAGTTACCCCATCAGGGAGGACTTTTCTTCCAAAGGTTTATTTCAACAGACATTAAAGGTAGTAGAGACTTGCAAACAGAAGGAATAAAAGTCACTTATCTCAGTAAGGCACCACTTCCCTGGCAGGCTGCTTTCTCCAGCAGAAATCACCATGATCCTGTATGCCCTGCCCTGCTGCAGTGCTGTCTGTGCTGCTTTAGTGTCCCTGCAGGTCCCCACACTACAGTCCTTGCACCTGTCCCTTGAACCTAAAATGCACAGGAGATAGGACACCTTGCCTTAGACAGATGATAAGCACTGGCTGTGCTATCATCCAGCTTATGAAAAACTCTCCAGGACTCTTTTAGAAACATTGAACATATTTAGTTCCAAAGAGCAGAAATTAATCACTTCAGCAATTAAGGCACTTGATTCTATGATAGCAGTAGTATCCTTGAAGAAGCACAATACATAAATGGTTTTTATTGCTTGTATTCCTTGAAAGATGCATTTGCCTGTTCAAAACAGAGACATGATGTTCTCAAAACCCATTTCCAATTGAAAAGCCTCCCACTGCCTACATGCAGGTGTGGATGCTTTCTGATTACTGCTAATCCAAGTTCAGGGTTGCTGCATTTCCCGTGCAAGGGAGAGCAGGATAAATGGATGTTAATGAAAGAGAGGAAGCAATATTAGTCTCAGAGATTAAAACAGACAGCTTTACTCTGACTTCCATTGAATTTGCAGAGAGGAACCAAACATTTATTTTAGGTAGAACATGTTCAATTAGATGAAATGTTTTTATGTACAGCATATATAATAAAAAATGTGTTTCTATCCCTCAGGATGTCTACTTTGCAAGTTGAGGTATGAATGTCCCCATGTCAGTTTGTCTCCTCACTGTGTGAAGGGTTTAGCTTGTGAATAGCACTTGGGGCCAAACCTGCAGCACAGGATGGCCAGGACAGGAGGCAGCAGAAACTGAGTGAATCCTGGCTTTGCACAACAAGGCAGCACCCAGCTTGCAGCTCTCCAGATGCTTTGTCAGCACACCCGTGTAGGGGTAAGCCTGGCATGGTTTGTCAAAGCATAGGCTTAAACATCTCAGTGGTTTATCAGAACCAGAGCTAAAGAAAACAAAGGACATACTTTTTAGTTGGTTATGCCTGGTTTTAATAAGTTTTTCAGGATTTTCTTCTGAAGTACCACAACCTATAAGGTAACTTATACCTCCCAAAGATGAAAGTGGTGCTGAGGACCCTGCCCTCTGCTTTGAGCATCTATCTGTGTTTGTACTCCAGGTTTGTTGGAGTAACCTCCTCAGTACAGAAGATTTTCCTCCCCAGAGCATTTTCTCTGAGATAACAGCAAATGTGAAAGTAGTACTTTAACATCATAGTTAGAGGTAATTTCTTCAACTCCTTCTTGTGTTTCTTACTTAACACATTTCTACCTTTCTCTTCAGGACTGCCATAGCTACTTTACAGATCCTGTACTGTGAGAAGCAGTGTTAGCAGCACCTTTGTAGAGTTGTGGCTTCCAGCTCGTTGTGAATTTGGCAGTGAGTCTCTGCTGGTGGTTTTTTGCCTGTATTAGGTAATTTTGCTGCCTTTTCTCAGTTCATGTTCCTCACTCCACCTACTGTCTGGTACTCCTGCTGCCACAGACGTTTAAGGTGCATAATGCAATCTGTGACCAGAGCCACTTGGAAAGTTCCTTGTTTTCAGTAACATCATGCTACTGAAACCAGTGTCTCATGTAGTTGTTGTAGCAAATGTTGCAGTTAACTTCTTTTAGTGGATTTTGCCTCTCTATGATGAGCAAGTGTTTGGGGCAGACTGCAGCTATGCAAATGTGCACTCACAGTGAAGCCAGGGCAGTGTGTGACTCCTGTCATGTCTGCTGCCTCCTTTGACAGAATTTTTGCTCTGATCAGCGTAATTGTGCTGGTTTGAAAGTAAGACCAGTGAGAGACTCCAAGTCAGAAAATACAATTTAACAGGAGGAATAAAAGTGAAATAAAATAAATGAAAATTATACAACCTGACCCCTGTTAGTTAGGGTGGTGGTGGCAGTCCAGATGAAGTGGTCTTGTTGAAGCAGTGATCCCACAGAAAGGTCTGGTAGCTCTGGTCCTCCAGGAGTCCAGCAGGCTGGTGCCCTCTGTGCTGTCCCAGATTATATCCAGGTGGGAATGCTTGGCTCCTCCCCCTGGGTGGAGCATCTCACAATGGGCTGATGTCATTCTATGAGTCATACAATGGGTCCTTGATTGCCCATTAACAGAGATAACACCCAGAGGGAGTCACCTGTGAGTCATGGGCAAGGCCTTGATGGCCCATGAATAGGAGATAGCCCAGAGGGAGGGGCAAGGGAAAACACTGCCCCACCTGGTTCCAACAGCTCCTGTGGGTGGTGATAGAATACATACTTTGGGCACATCTTACATTGTAACCTAGGACAGTAATTCTTTCCACTTTTTGTTTCCTGAAGGAAACCAGTGAAATTACTTGAAGTGGCATCCCAATAAATGTTCAGTAAATTAAACCACAAGTTATTACAAGATAGAGAGGTTGCTAGTGAATCAGACTGTTTCTTTTGATTTCTTTTTAAATATTATTTTATTTTAACAAAGACACCTGCACAAAACACTGCACTTAAAATTGTTCATTTGACCCAGACAGCCCCCATTCAATATCCTGGCAATCAGAGGAAACACAAAGCCCCTTAATGCATTTTTGTTTTATTGAGTGAGGAAATGCAAAGTGTCCTGTGTTAGTATGGACAAATTGAACCTCACTGCATCTTCTGGTCACTCTGAACCATTCTCAGGCAAAAACCTTTCTCTTCTTTGCAGACCTCCACATACTTTTGGGAAAAGTGCCTTCCAAGAAGGCCTGGTTATTGGTTGTGAGTTTCCAGGAGTCAGTAAAAGCAGGTGGATTGGGCTGATCTCTTGTATGAACCCATCAGTTTTTGACAGAGGCTTAAATGTTAAAAAAACCGTGGGATCCTAGCAAGTATCAAGAACATAGTTGTCTCATCCATTTGATTTTTAATGGAGATTGTTCCCTCTAATATATATGAACATATTGATTTCTCTTCTGAGTCAATGATAAAATGTGTTTCTGCAGCTTTTCTTTTCATTAGGCTGTGTTTATAACTGGTGCCAATAAATCATGATCTTGAGCTAAGTGGGAACAGTGGTCTGTTATCCCTGGCGTTCCCACTGGGGCTGTCAGTCCCTTACATCCACAGGGACCAGCCCATGGCCAGAGTTGCTCCCTAAAAGCCCTGCTGTACTTGGGAGGCCTGTGCCCAGGGATTTAGGAGCTACAGAGATCCTGGCAATCCTTCCTGGTGTTTGCTGGAGCTACCAAGCCAGCACTTGGAATTTTAAACTGTGAGCTGCAAGACTTGAGGGATGCAGTGAATGATAATTCTATTATATGTAGGACTGAAGCCTTTCTGGGGAAGGTGATAAGGCAGCCCTGACCTGATAAAGGCAGCTCAGAGTTTTAATACAAAAAGGAAATGACAGACTGTGCAAATGGGTTCTAGTGTTTTATTCCATGGAAATCTAAGAGAATTGTTCAGTGAAAAGGGTTTGAGGCCTTCTGCTAAATGAGTTGCTTGAAAGAAAATGAGCTGGCTCATTGGGTCACACCTGGAGCCTTTTTGCTGGGCTGGCTGAGTGGGTGAGTTCTGTTTTCACATGGTCTTCACTGGGCTTCCTCTGGTTTCCTTTGTCTGAAATGGAAATTTTTGGCTGAAATAATGATCTGTGGATCAACATTTGCAAAGGACTATGTTTGTTTCTATACTGCATCTCATCAAACAAACCTTCAGAGGCACAACTACCAGATTGTGACTGGAAAACCATGTCATGCTGCTTATTCAGATCAACAAGTTTGGTTTTTAGCTTTGTTTATTAGGGAGGTTAGAGAGAGTCAAGGCTGTCTGTGCCAGCAATGGACAGCCTTGGATCCTCTTTTCTGGGGAACTGGACCACAGCCATTGGAGATCTTTCATTTTTCAGTAAAAGTATTTTAAATAAAATCAGGATTTAATGCACATTCTAGCACTAGGACAGAAGCTGGGAGCAGCAGGTTTCCACTATTTGCTTTCCTCTAATTCCAGGTACTATTCAGCTGGCTGGGACTTCTGATACAATCTTGGTAGTGGTGTGAAAAGAGCAGATATCACATGGCGGGTAAATCTCTTATCAATAAATAAAGCATTTCATTTCTAGCATATTATTGCAATGACAGCACTAACAATAAAACCTGAAGAGCAGTTACACTTTGACACAGTTGAAAGATAAATCTGGGATAATCCTTATCACTAGTACCAGAAACTACTCTCATTTTTTCTGCCTCTCTCCTGCATTGCAATGAACTGCATTTTTGCACCGACCCCTTGGTAGTTATCTTCTCTGATGCTGAAGAATTGTGCCTTGTCTGCACCTCCCAGAGTGCTGAAAGGACTCTTGTTCTTCACCTGGTTGTAAACAACACCCTACTTATTCAACTTGAACTAAATAAGTACTTGAGGGCCTAAGAAGGCCTTAGACTGCCAGAGCTCCTGCTTCTGTGTTGCTGGGTTGTTCTTACTTGCTTCCACATTGTTCTTTTATGACATCGTATTTGTGGTGGTTGAGGAAATCATGAGTTCTCTGCTGGGAAGTTTAGTAAAGGCAGGAACAAATTGCACTCAGACTGAAGCCTCTGGCAGAGGTTAATCAGACAGCTCTCAGGTATAATAAATACAGATAATTCTGGCTTGAGACAGAAAAACAGACTGAAGAACTGCAAGACCATTACAGCTCAATTTCAATTCAGGTCACACAGGCTCAGCAAACCAACCTGCTAATCACCTTCCCTCTGTTCCTGAGCTAGGCAGGAACACTGCAAATTCCTGTACAACAACTAAACCCTGAGTGCAGCTCCTGCACCAGTGCTTCAGGTGTTCCTCTTCCACAAGTTGTCATGTTTGTCCTCTGAGCTCTTCTGGTGGGCAAAGCCAGCAGTCCTGCTTCCAAAGGTGGGATTGATCTACCTGTGCACCAGGCATGTCCCTGGATTCTCAGATTTGGTCATATCTGTATCTGGTATGGCCACTTCAGAAAACATGGGGGGAAAATAATAAAAGCTGTGGAGCCTTTCTGTATTTGTGACTCTTCCTCTTTTTTTCCCAATCCCAAATTAGTGGTGTCCTTATTTCTTTTGTGTTATAAGTCACTTCATGTCCTCACCAGGTTCCCAGCTACCTGTGTACAGCTCCTCATCCACTCACATTTATTGCCTCATTTGCTCAAGTTCTGTCTGAGGCACAATCGTTTCTGCTCATCTGGGGACCTGTGTTCTTACTTCCCTCTTCTTCCCCTTTCATCACATTGGTCTCCAGTTTCCACAGAAACTGCAAGCCTCACCTTGCCCTTGGAATCAAGGTCCCTTTGTTGCATTTCATGACTGCAGAAGAACATTAGTTTGCTCCAAGCATTTAAGTAGAGAAAAAGATGTATTTGATTCTCTCCACAGAAGCGTAATTTAAATGAGAGCAGCCTCAGACTATGAAGAGACTACAGAGATCAGGTTATTGTGCAAAGGTCACTGTGTGGAGGCTTCAATGAAACAGAGTTTCATGGAGCACATAATGACAAATGAAGGCAGGACCTTGAGATCTCAAGAGGAGACGAGACTATTCTAATTCCTCTAATGCAGAAGCAACAATGTCCTTAATATAGACAGCAAGATTGAGAGACACTGCTTACAGCTCCCAGACATTAGCTGTGTCTGCAGTGACCTGCCCTCCTGCTAGCATGAGGCTGGCTGTGCACGTTGTGCCTCATGAGGCACTGCTGCTGCGTGTGGCTAAAAGGAAATACCTGGGGCTGGAGCAGCTGAAGGTGGCCCGTGCTCTCTCCTGTGCAGGAGGGCAGAGAAACAAGCCCCAAACCTCACCTCCTATTAGCATTTCTCTGACAAGGCAGTGGCCAGCAGGAATACAGAGATCAGCTGGAGCAGCACCTGGAAGGGAAGGGTGCAGCAGGACAGCATCACCTGACTTGGTCCAGTGGAATCATCTGGAGCTGCTGCCTACCAGAAACCTGTCCAGTTGTGTTCCCACTGCTCCTGCAGGAGGGAAAGGAAAACAGAACAATGTTTTCATCCTGTGCCCAAATGCCAACTATTAGAGGCCAGCACTGGTAGCCAAGGGAACAGTCCTCCCACAGGAAAATAAGAAAAGCACAGCTGAGAAGCATGTAGAGAGGACAGAGCACAAAAGGCTTGTCCGATCCTGAGAACATTTGGGTTTTGTTGTGGGGTTAGACTTGTTTGGTTTTTTAATAGAGATGTCTACTTCTAATCTTTTATCTGTTCAGACCACTCAGAATGCTTGCAATCCAAAGTGCTGGGGTACTCTTCAGCCTTTAATGGGTTCTCAAAAACCTTCCAATGGCTATTGCAATCCCATCAAGCAAATGCACAGATGGGTCTGAGATCAAAAACATCCTCAGTTTCCAAAATTCAGATATGTGTGTGTGAGCACCTACCCACTGGTTCAGCCCTGACCACAATAGGAAGTGAAGAAGCCCCTGAGGAAAGGTTACATTTCTGTCCCAACCCTCTCCTCCTCTGCCCCACAGTGGGTTTAAGCCTGACCCTTATTTAATAAATGCCCATCAACACCCAGTCTATGCCATGGAGTCATATTCCTGCCTGGGGTTTCACTCTGTATGGATTGCAGGGTTAATTAACAGGGGAGATCTTGGATTGTCAAAGGTTTCTGTTTCAGGTTGTCCAGACACCTTGCAGATACCTGAGGACTAATTTGATCTGAGTTGGGATTCTATTCCAGAAAATACCTTATCTGAATATGTCATCATCTGGATCTGGTTCCTTCATTAAATTATGATTGAGATGATTTCCTTTAGGAACACGCATAGCTGGAGAAAATGATCATCTGTTTATCTCCAGAGCTAAACAAGGTAGTGCAGCATCTCTAAGGAGTCCTCCCAGGCTCCCTGTTGCACACACTATAACTGTAGCTCTTGCTGCACACTGGGGACATTGGGGGGAAAAGCAGTTTGATATGACCCTTTCCTGGCATGAAGAGATGCTTCAATGGCCAAATTAAATTACTCATCCTTTTGGTTTACCGCCTGAGCAATGGGAAAAAATAGAATTCGTTTCGAATTAATTAATCATATGATCTCATTTTTTATAAGGACAAGTAGGTTCTAGCTAGAAATAGTTCCTCTCCTATGCAATTTATTCCTGATCATTTCTGTTGTGAAGCTGCCCATCTTTTTAGATTCCACTACTTTAAAAGATCCTGTTTATCTTCACCAGCTCTGCTATGAGCTCTCCTCTTGGAGTGATTGGGCCAAGCTCAGTTGTACTCCTGCAAGCCCCTTAAAGCAATCCCAGGTGGGGGAAGCTGATGCTTGATGTACTGCAGGAAGTGTTCAGAGTCCCTTTGGTTTTAATTGTATTCATAGGCTGAGCAGGATTACACATAGCAGGTTCTAACAAGAAACAGCATTTATATTTGTCACTTATTAGTTCAAACCTCCAAGCACAGACAGTACTCAATCAATTTCCCTCCACACATTCATCTGATCCATTTGCAGTGGCAGGACAAAAGCAGAAAAACAGCCCATAATCCCGGATTGCACAAGGGCCTTCCTGAAAGAAAATTTTCAAGCATTAATCTTCAATGTAATTAGATTTCAAGGCTGCATCTGTTTCCCAGCCTCACAATATCTCTGGTTCAGCCTAGTGAACAGGAACTGAATCAAAAAGCTTTGTTCTTTCATACTTTGCACATCAAAAGATGTTACCAACTTTCTTTCTGTCACCCTCTGCTTGTCCCCAGCAACATTAATGTATTTCAAGAACGCCAAGTGAGGCGTGAGCAGCCTGGACTTGCATCCTCTCAGTGCTGTGAGCAGCTGGCTCCTGAGCATCAGGTATCCTGCCTTGCCTCTGGATCCCATTTTCCCAGGTTGTCTGCATGATTCTGGAATTGCACCCTGCCAAATGACCTCGCCTCTGGCTCTACAGAGGGAAACATTTTGACTGGAGCATCAAAGATATAAAACTTTTCTACAGTTTGGCTCAAAGCTCTCATTGATTGTTGTAATGTATCTGCCTGTGGGATGACAGCAAGTATTCTGGGTCAGTACTGAAAAATGTATGGGGAAAATAGGCATTGAAATCAAGTGGAAGTTACTTATTTGTTCACATCATAGAACAAAACCCTTTCTTGAAATTGTTCCCCAAAAATTATAATGGGAAAATAGTATATAATATTTCCAGGGCTCTGGTGTATAAATATGGCCTTAGGTTGCAACTTGTAACTACAATATCTAAAGCAAAATCATCCTTCATTTGAAAGCACTGAAAGCTTTAAATTCTTACCTAAAGGGTACAGGTACTGCATAAGAAAATGCTGTCTGACCACAGGGTTTATTTTGACACACATATCAGGATGGCATTAGATTAGGACAGAAACATCAGAGAGAATTAGAACTAGTCACTACAGATCACTTATCTCCTGCCATTGATAGAACTATATTAACAGGCTGTTGATTTGTGTTGCAGTTTAAACCATCAGTGGATCAGCATTGTCACTCCGGTGTGATAGTGTGATCTGGAAATGTCCACACCCTGCTGTGGGAGCAATGAACAGAACAGTCAGCAAACATCACACTCGGGCACTTCATGCTGCAGTACACAGAAAACAGAAATTATCAAGCCAGGTACACTGCAGAGATGTTTTGGTTAAGTGTTAAAGGGTGTGGGAAGTTTTTACTGTTTGCTGTAGCACAACCTTTGTGCTGCTCCTGCAGAAACCTTCACTTGTATTGAATTTGTTCACATATTCTGTGGCTTTTGTAACCATGTCAGTCCCTGGCATCTTCTAATATCAACACCTGAGTTCTGAGGAACATATAAAACTCACAAAACCCAGAAGAAAATAATTTAGAATAAGCTCAGGATTTCAAAAATATCTAAAGTTTTTTATCTCAAATTATACATTATCTCTCTGAGGGCCACTGTTCATGAATACCACAGTGTGTGAGCTCTGAGGCAAGTTTGGGTCCCTGTGACAGCTGATGTCACTCTATCTCAGCCTCCCTGACAAGTAAGATATTTTATATTGCCTTTGTGTCAGCTGCAGAACAAATAAGTAAAACAATGCTGTGGAGAAAACTCTCCACTTAAAATAACTTCTCTGAAGGGCTGCTTGCAGTGTTGACAATGTCACAGCTTCTTATTTTCTCTTCAGTCCTTATTGATAACACTTGTGCTGAGGTGGCTATCATATCTGTCAGGAATAATACTCCTTTAATATTATCAGAATAGCATTCAAAGCCAGTTTCCCATCTTCGTGTTTCTTGGCTTGTAAAGAATTGAAAAGTCCTTGCCTTTCTAAATATCATTTGGAAAATAATCATTTTGGATCCCTACTGACATCATGGGTCCTGCAATGAGTCAGTAGCTGCTCAGTGCCTTGTCCTCCTGTCCTGAATAGACACAATCCAGGTTTCCTTCTCTGGAGTTTGCAGAAAAGGTTGTTGCAAAGCAACAAGAGTTTCCTGGGCAGGAAGCTCTGTAGGAACATGGCGTGCTTCCAGTGGCAGTGGAACTGGAAGAAAACCAGCCCACTTCTTTTCTATGTTTTTAGTGAAAATGAAATGTTCACACCAGGCTATCATGTGTCAAAAGAGGACTGTCAGAATAAGGAACTTCTAACATAAATTCAGGTTAGCCTGATCTTCAAAATATGAAATTGCATCATAGCCAAACAATTAACATTTTTCTTTAATGGCTTTCTTGCCCCAGCTCTGTATGGAATGGCTCTGGGAGCTGGAAAGGACTTGCTGAAGTGCACTAGAATGCTGTGGGTGACAACTGCTGTATAAACATGCGGGGTTTTCATCTTCTTTTCTTTCTTCTTTCTTACCAGTTGCTAAGAAAAACTCTCCAGGGTATGTTTAAAGCACAGTACTTCAGTTTTGCATAGACAGAATGAGAACTTACAGAGAACTCCCACCACACTCGTGAATTCGAGCACATGAATGCATTGCAATTATGCTGTTCACAAATCTCCATCTGAAATCACCACTCCAAAGTGGCCTAAATTTTATAATTCCATAGCACACAAATGTCTGACTAGTTGATTAGAGTAAAAGGATTACAAAAATATTTTAAAAAATATTACAAAACCGTATTATGGTATTACAAACAAGACTGCAAAAAATGTGTGTCTGTAAGAGGTATAAAACACACTTGGAACAAATATAGGAATGGTAATTTGTAACTAATGTTAAGAGTAGAAGGCAACAACAAATAAGAAATATGTGACGTAGTCTAAAATGAGTGTAATTACTGGTTATTGTGCTTGCTTCAAGTATAGATACTGAAAAATGAAAGCATTGGGAGGCTACAGACCTGGCAAATGAAATCAGACATCAAAAATTTGGCACAGGCTTGATCCTTATAGTCCTAGGGTTCTTGGGGAAATCTGTTTTGTGTGGATTCTGCGCTGTATTGTTGATACAGTGTCTGTAAAATTAGAGCAGGATACCAGTGTTTAGTACTGAAATGTGTGCTAGGGACTTTGGACAATCCTGACCCTCAGACTGTGGATCTCTGGATCAGGGGTGTCATTATGGGTGCACACAAATGGTCTAATGTCAGGATCTGAATTGGACCTCTGGGTGTTACCCCAGCACAGATTACTGCAATAATGATACAAGCAGGTTTATTGCTTACTTTCTGATCTATTTCTTGCTGTGTCATGACTCCTTTTCCTTTCTCTCTCTTCTTGCTTCACCCCACAAAAACAAAACAAAACAAAAACAACAACAACAACAAACCAACCCTGAGGAGAACTGTGTTGCTCTGAGGTTTAGTGGAGGAGATGCTGGGAAGCATAAGGGAAGGAGGAATTATTCTTTCTCCACCTACCAAAGGAGAAGAGCTACTTGAGAGTTCTACTGTCTCACATGATGAAGTGAAAAAATTGCCAACAGAGTGAATTTCTTTCTGTACTGAACAAAAAGTTTGTGCTATAACAAGGAACACGACTATTTTTGTTTCTTGGTGTGACGATGACACAAAATCTCCCAGACCATCCCTCTGGGTGGGTGTGAACAGCCACAAGAACTCCCTTTGCACAGACATTGCAGAGAGGAGTTGTTACTGATGGCTGAACAAAAGGTCAGCAAGCTGCAAAACTGCTTTTATTACAATATAGCACATAAACAGAACCACTAGAACAAGTCTCTTTTTCTACAAAATCATGTGGCTTCTTTACCCGACAGCATCTTTTGTCCAGGATTAATCCAAATGACACTTAATGACACATGATGTGGTGCCAGTGTTTAATCTCAGTTCAAAACCAGCCCTCTGGTGATCTTTTCACAGCTGCAGGAAGCATCCTGAAAAGAATGCTTTAATCATTTACAGCAATGTATTCACATGTCTATTTAATTAATTAGGGTTGGTTCCTTCTGAAGTATATTGCTGCTTTATTAATGGAGGTTGGCTGTACACTTGGATCAATGCAAGCAAATGAAAGGGAAAGCAGGCAGTGGTTTAGGAGCTGTGAAGCTGAGATAAACTCCTTTATTTCTTAGAAAACTCACTGATCCTGAAGAGATCAACAGGTTCTTCCATATTTCCAAGTATCCTGCTATGATCACACATCTATCACTCTTTCTTTATGACCTCAGAGGCTTTGAAGAAAGTTTTCTTCCTGGAGAACATAAAATTTGGCCTTTGTAACATCAGGTAAAAAGAAAGAGCGGGATGATGTTGGCCTTTTGATAATACCCCCATAATACCAGAGCAAAATGGTTATAAGACAAGATTTGTAGGAAAATTTTCACTTCTTTAAAGATTTTGATTATGTCTCCTGAACAGAATCTTGAGGTTGAAAATAGACTGCTATGCAGAGTCTATTTTCTGCTACAGACTGCATTAACCACATATAATTTGTAATAAACTGCAATGAGACTGGTTGACCTTTTTTTTGGGGGGTGCTTCATCATTTTGGAAGGAAAAGAGTCATATAGGTGAGGCCCCATGCTATCTAAATTCATCTGTTACAGCATCATCAGTATCTGTGTAAAAAAGATATAGGTTTACCAGAGCAGACAGCAAACTGTTCAGATAGCCTGAAAACACAAGAGCCTTCCTTAATTTGGGTTTGCCTTTTCAACCACTGGTGCAAAATTGGATGACACTTCATAAATTTATCTTACACACTTCACAGATTTTATAAAAAAACCCATTTTTATAAAAGCTTTCAGTCTGTGAGTTCCCTAGTGCTATGAAAAGACCTCCCCACAACATGCACTTTATATGTGGCTTTAATTATCCACAGTGTGTGTCACTCTACTGAGGATGTTCTCTGGTGCCTGTTTGCTGTGTGGATTGGAAGTTCCTGGGAGGATCACTGACAGTCCTTAATCCTGCTGAAGAAAACTGCTCTGGGGTTTGGGCTGAGGATCTGAACAAAGTACCCTGTGGCACTGAGCATTACAGGGCTTAAAATATCACTCAATTCTCCAATGCCTTGACCCACCTGTAACTGCCTAGTCCTGAACACGTGGATTCCAAACCGTTTTATTACAGTTGTTACAATTCACAGAATGTAACATTTACTTACCTTTCCCAAGTGAAACAAATACCCAGAACAGTACCTAGCAAAAAATCAGGCAACAAGTGTTCCTCTAAGAGCTTCACCCTTTTGAACTGCCAAAAAATAATAACTGTTAACAGAAAAATTACTCCGATTTTGCCACCACTATTTGGTTTTTTTTCCAGGCTGCTGAATACCAGAGCCACAGCAGTGGCAGTAATGTTTTCATACACTGCCATCTGTTGTTCCAGGGTGCCTGTGTCACCGCTGTGCTGTGCTGCTTGGGTTTCTGTTCCAGCAGCAAACAAGAGTTTTTCCTTCCCAAGAACTCCGTTAAATTGGAAGAACTGATTTAATTCATACATGCAGTGAGATTCCAGCAACTCTGCTTTCACTTGTGGCCAATGCCAAAGTAATGTTTTTAATCCCACTTCACTTATTTCAATAGTGAAGTTTGTATCTTTATTTAGTCCAGAGCCAGAGGATTCAGGTTCTGAGTAGTAAATTTACAGCCAAACATACACACCACAAACTTCACATATTTACACACACCAAAATGACAAAGGAGCCTGTCAGCGCATGAATACATTTACAAACACTGCCCTGCTTATTTATACAGCTGTTTCAGAATCTGTGTTTAGCTGCAGTTTGTATATATATAGGTTATGGATTTGAGTCCAAGATCTGATGAGTTAGCACCTTGTTCCCGGAATCTGTATTAGAAAAAATAAAACATAATGTTCCAGAAGCTGGCAGGAAGGTAAAACGATTTGTGTGTGATCAAATAAAGGGCAGTCAAGTGTGTTGGGAGAGCAGCCTGAAACACTCAGGCACATCTGACACAGGCAGATACACAGTCACAATCCAGTTGGCAACTGGAGGAAGTAAGGGAGCTAGGAGTTGGCCTACACCTATGGAATTACAGATGAATATCCATGCCTTAGAGCAGCTCACACAAGTGTGCAGCTATCAAAGTTCTGAAAATGCTTGTGAGAGATGGAACAATTCAGACTGCCCAGTCTGGGATTACCTGCAGTTGTGACTTTTGTGTGACTAAGGATAAGCCTGGATATTGAAGCATTGGACACAAAAGAGCTCCTTTGTGCTTGAAACCATGGGAACAAAGTCCCAAAAGACTTTTGGCTTTTGACAAGCTTTTGGCTTCCTTAAAAAGGGACGGATCTAAGAACATGTGTGTTCAGAAACACAGAAAGGCACAGCAGAGATAGTCATTTGTTGTATCCACAAAAATATAATTTTATTTGCATATCCAAATACAGGATACTTATTTAAATGAAAACTGTATGCTCACAATTTAAATAACAAGATCACTTGCCACTTAAAAACCACAGTCCTAATATTTACAACTGCCATTTTTACTCCCCAAACGTTAGAGAACTTGCAGCTTCTTTCTGTTCTTTATGCAACTGTTTTGCCCTGTTTTTCAGATCCTCTGCCTTAGCATCATCCTTCTCAACGCCATCTCCCAGTTTGTACATGCGGCTGGCGTTGGCACAAGCCCACACGTGCCCCAGCTCACAGCCTTTCAGCGAGTACTTCAAGGCACGGCTCATGTCCTTGGGGACCCCAGGTGCTCCCTGCAGGTATATTGCACTCAGGTTGAAGCAGCTGGGGGCAAAATTGCCATCACAGGCTTTTGTGTAACAATCTCTGGCGACAACAGGGTCAGGCTGGTCGTTGCTGGCTCTCCCGTCGTGGGCCAGCAGCCCAGCGCTGTGACACGCATTTGCTGATTTCTTCCCACCTTTCTCACATGACTTCATGAAAGATTTGTAGGCAGCTTTCAAATCCGGGTCGAGTCCACCTGTCAGCCAAGAACCAAAACATTACTGTGAGGACATGTTGCAACAGCTGGGAGCTTTCTGCTTTGCAGGATGCTTCCCACTGGAAATACGGCATCCATCACTTTAGATACTACAGTCAACATTTAGGACTTCAGAGAAATTACTGTTGTCTCAGTGACAAACATTTTGCTAATGTCTTTGACTTAGAAAACTCTCCTCCACTCACCAGTAATCACAACAGCACTGGTAACCAAAAATTAACCCAGACCCACAAAACATTCTTCCCACTACTACATCCACAGATTTAATATCTTACACTAGGTAAATATTATTTTGCCAGTATACTTACACCAAGATTGTTACTAGTTTTGAATGACAGCAGAAATATTGTTCCTTACTAGTACTGTCATTTAGAAGATCTCTGACTAATTTAAATGCTTTCCACTAATGTGCCAGCAAATTCATTTGAGCAGATTTGGGGACTACTTAGGTATGCATGTTACTAGTCTGTGAGTTTCTTATTTTGTTTCACTGAGAATAGACTGACAAAAAGAAATGTTATGAATTGAATATGCAACTATATTGAGCACTGGCTGTACTTACCTGTTAAACGGACGTAATTATAAGAAATAATGCATAGTTAACATAGAGCTGATTTTACAGAAGGAAGCTATTTTAGGTTTTCCATCCTCCTCCAACTTTTATGAGGTGATCATGAAACGGGCGGGACAAGGCAGTTGCCCTTTCAAGGTCAGGAGGACAGGGAGATGTGAGGGTGGCCAGGTACCGGAACAAGTTCCCAAGGAGTTGGTGGAGTCACCTGCGACCCGAGCGCCGGGAGCCCCCTGCCCACCTTTGCCGAGGGCCTGGTAGGCCCCCAGTTTGTAGCAGCTCTCGCTGTGCCCGTGCACCTCGCAGTTGTCGCGCAGCACCCGCGCCGCCGCCACGAAGTCCTTCTTCACGGCGTCCAGGTAATCGGCGAAGCGCTGGCAGCCTGCAGGGCACGGGACACGGGCTGAGCCTCCC
>WEIU01020377.1:1053508-1074269 GCA_013389925.1 Aegithalos caudatus | reverse complement strand
AAAAAAAAAAAAAAAAGGTAATCTTTAATATACACTACTTTCTGATAAGACATTATTTAGAGTAGTCCCAAGAAATCAGATTCAAGGAAACTGCTGGTGAAGACCCTTCCAGACACCAAAATACCAGAAACACAGAGTGCAGGATGGACAAAAGTGTGTGGCAGGTAAACATGGTGTGCTAAGGTAGGCCAGGGAAAGAGCCTTGGTCCTTAAATGAAGAGATAAGCAAAAATTAAGAAGTAATTTAGTGATACTTTAACCAACTATAATCATATTTATTGCTTTTACTTTTTCTGCTCCATACCAGTTGTTTCATCCCATGTTTTTGCCTTCCCTGCAAAAGAGGAAAGTAAAGGTCAGAAATGCCTGAACCATTTGCTCCTTAGAAGGGTTTGCAGACCTTTATATTAATTTGCCTTTGTCACAGAGGTAATTACTAGCCCATGACTTGAATCCAAACTGTAGTGGCAATGATGCTATTATTCAAATACATTGTGTTTTTTTTTAATTTTCTTTAAGTATGTGTGAAGATAGGAGATTAAAAGCTAGGAGCATTGACATCTATAACCCTGTAGGAGCAAAACTAGGACATGTTCTTCCTACTCCTTTTGTGTGGATGCTTGTGCAACTGTACCCTTCACATGGCTTTTTGTAATCCTTCTGTCAACAAGACACCAAGATTCCATATTTGTATATTCAAAGCATTTTTGATAATTCCATGCAGGGATCTCAGTGTATTGTTTCATTTAGGATGTTGCCAGTGTCTTGCAAGAAAAGGCTACTTATACATTCTTTCTACAGACTAAAAAGATACTAAAGAAGGTTGTTGCTTTTTCTTTTTTCATTGCTGTCTTTTTCTCCTTCCCACCCTTTCCTTGCCCTCCTCTTTCTATTCTTTGAATCACTTCTTAGGTTTCTTTCTCACATTCAGCTTGTTTCTGAGCAACACTCCTACCTTCTTCATACAGAACTTAATTAGTTTAATTTAGTATTGATGCTACTTATGAATTTAATCAAATGGTAGATTATGTGGTTAAAGCAAGGTGAGAACAGGTCATTGATAGGTGATGTAATCTTGAGGTTAATGGAACTGTGGCCAGAGGAGAATTACACTCAGAAATTTTGAAATTCTGTTTTTAGCACACTTCTAACCAGTTCAGTGAGATGAATACAGCAAATGAGGGCAGCAGACTGATTGTTTTTGAACCATACCCATATTTTATTTATTGTGTGTTCCATTTTCTGAACCAAACAGGTAATATGCATACGCATTATGCTTCTTATTTATCTGTCCTATTCTTAAACGTGGAATTTTCCAAGCACGACATCGTAATCTTCAAAGCGGAATCTCAAATGTAAGATTTTGGTCTCGGTGGCTTAATGATCCAAGGCAAACTACTCTGTAATTAATTTTCTCTGCCAACACCGTGTACCCTTTTGGTTCCTAATGCCAAAGTGGTGTTGTGTAAGCACCCCAGCACTGATGCTGTTCTCCCACAGGGCTCCTGAACGATGGCACCGTGGGCATCTTCCGAGGCAATCAGATGCGCCTGAAGCGAGCCTGCATCCGCAAAGCCAAGATCTCGGCCGTGGCTTTCCGCAAAGCCTTCTGCCACCACAAGCTGGTGGAGCTGGATGCCACGGGGGTGAACGCAGACATAACAATCACAGACATTATCAGCGGGCTGGGCAGCAATAAGTGGATCCAGCAGAATCTGCAGTGCCTGGTGCTGAACTCACTGACTCTTTCTCTGGAAGACCCCTACGAGAGGTGTTTCAGTCAGCTCTCGGGGCTCCGCGCCCTCAGCATCACCAACGTGCTGTTCTACAACGAGGACTTGGCGGACGTTGCTTCGCTTCCCAGGCTGGAAAGTCTGGATATATCCAACACCTCCGTCACCGACATCACGGCGCTCCTCACCTGCAAAGACAGGCTCAAGTCTTTGACCATGCACCACCTGAAATGCTTGAAAATGACCACGACCCAGATCCTGGATGTTATAAGAGAACTAAAATACCTGAATCACCTTGATATTTCGGATGACAAACAGTTCACGTCGGACATAGCTCTCCGTTTGCTGGAACAGAAAGATATCTTGCCTAACCTTGTGTCTTTGGACATTTCTGGAAGAAAACATGTCACAGATAAAGCTGTACAGGCATTCATTCTGCAGAGGCCCACGATGCAGTTTGTAGGACTGCTAGCTACCGACGCCGGCTACTCAGAGTTCCTAACAGGAGAAGGAAACCTGAAGGTTAAGTGGGGGATTTAATTTCGCTGAAAAAATATAATGTGCAGGGAAAACAGAGCTAATTGCTTGTAACAGATGTATGTGTGTGTTTCAGTAGGAGTCCGTAGGTTTGTTTTTTAAAACTGTTAATTATAATTGCTGGCTTTAGGTGAAATTCCTACTTAATTCTGACACAAAGTGCTAAATTTACATAATGCTGTATATATACATATACTTGTGAGAGGCATCTGTTTTGTGTGCCTTTTCAGTGAACCTTAGATCCTGATTTATCATATCTAAGAGAGCTGAACTTTGTCTGGTCTGAAGTCACTTAGTGGGATAATATTCTCTGGATTCCAGACAGTATCTGGCATAAGTCAGCAATGTGTAAGGGGTGGAGGTAGGATTTGCATAAGCTTTGAGCTGTTCATGATTAACACGGCAGATACAGTAAAGCTGAATAACTCAGCTGCTGTTATGCTCCATCACCACTGCAATTTCCTCTTACAATATTTCTACCCATCTTAAAAGGTCTTCTGGTGATGATACAACACCTAAGAAGCAATAACTTAGGATAAAAGACTTCCTCTTCTTGAACAAATCCTCAATTACTTGGCCCCTTAGGATGAGATGATGTTTTCTGAAGTGCATTTTATTTATCTTTTAGAGTCAGGCAACAAGGCACCATTCCCTATTTTGTAGAATCTGAATGCAGTTATTGGAGAATGAGAAGGTCAGAATTTATTTTAAAAAAGTTGTTTTACACATTTCAGTGGTATATCACCTTTGACACTGAGTTTTCTGCTGTGTCTTGAGGATGATGGAAGCTGCAGAAGGAATGAGGAAGAGTGTCCATAGAATGCACAGTCTCCTGTGCAAGTTTAGTTTTCCACTTCAGTTTTAAAATTCAGAATGCTCTTGTTATAGGCAAGTGGAGTAATACAGCTACACAATTTTGTGGTTTTTTCCCCTGAAACATTTGACAGCTGTTAAGGGCCAGGTCTCTTGAGTACTCAGTTGTCACAGCTGATAGTCAAGTGTGTGAATGTTGAAATGCCTGCTTGGAGAAAGCAAGTTCCCCTGTGGTGTGATGATACCCAGTCTCAGGAGGTTATCCCTCGTGTTTGGTATAAATAATACAATGTAATCCTTGCTGTTCAGAGCTGTCTGTGCCATGAAAAGGCAGGAAGGAAGAAGGTTCTAGTAATGTGAAAGTCACAATGGACTTGTGGCACTGTGGTTTGCAAAATGCAGTTTGCATTCCTTTTTTCTAAGGCATAGTTGTCAAGAAGAGACTGTAGGCTGTGATTGGTTTTATTTCCTTTTTTTTTAATGACCTAAATTCATTAGTAACTCTACTGAAATATTAAACTGCTTAGTCTAGATACTGCTAAAGAATAAACAAGACACTGAACTCATGGAAACAGCGGAGGTAAAATATTACTGTCTTTACAGCAGCCCTGTGAAATTTGATTATGAACACTAGGCAGATATTATAGCTGAGAACATGAAACCAAGTGGAAATTTTTCATGTAGGATATAATTGGCTGTACAACATGTCAGTAAACAGGGTTGCCCTGTTCTAATCATTATATTATTAAATTATATTCTAGAGAATATAAAACAAAATTCAAGATGCTATAATTTCTCTCAAGGCTGTAATATATTCCTGATCTCAGAAGTTTAAAAAAAAATGTGCCTGTATGCAATACAGGATGCACAGAATGTGAAACTTTATATATGAACATTTTGCCTTTTTTTTTTTTATGTGCCATGTTAAATAGAACAAGTTCTGCATGCTGCCCTAAGAATTTTTTAAAAATAGTGCTTGCAGCAATGATTCATTAAATAGTAGGACTGGGGAACAAACCATCTTCAGTTATAGAACTTACAGTTATAAACAGAGAAAATATCATTAAATGGAAACTAGAGCAAGCTGGCAATCATTTGCTTACTGAAGGACTTGGCCAAATCACTGCCTTTGAAACTGCAGCTTTGCATTTTTTGAGAAAGAAACTTTGAAAGTAAAATGTTGACACTTTGAACTAAAGATTATTTCTGTGTTCACAGGTGTCAGGAGAAGCAAATGAAACTCAGATTTCAGAAGCACTGAAGCGTTACAGTGAGCGGGCCTTCTTTGTGAGAGAAGCACTCTTCCATTTGTTCAGCCTGACACATGTAATGGAAAAAACTAAGCCTGAAATTTTAAAGGTAAAATAATAGTTTTGATGGTTCTCATGTGTTCTTCCTGATCTCCAAAACACTGATACAAATTAGTCTATAAGTTTTTATTTTTTTGGTTTGTGATTTTTAAGATTGAAATTGTAGTGTTAAATAAAAATAAAGAACTATTTAAACAAGAGCGATGTAGAGGATTCCCTATAGTCTTTTATGTTAGGTAAAATTATTCTGTATTAATGTAAATTATCTAAATTTAGTAGCATGTAAATTAATTTTTTCACCTAACTTTGAGTATGATAGGAAATATTCTTCAGATGCTGAATTCTGTCATTAGATCTTATCTGTTGGGGTTGTAATCAAAGGTCTGTCTGCTCTTATTCACCAAACATAGCAGTGACTTCTGCTGATGTTCACAAAACAGTAATAGTAAGGAAAAAATTCAGTGAATTAATTTCTCTACTGTCACCCTCCTGTATGGCAGTGGGTGAATGGATATTGTTAGTGTTCTGTATGGGGTTGTAACCTGGAGCCCAGAAACTTCCTTGGAAATCCATTCTAGGCATTGGCTTTCCATGTCTAGAATACCAGAGATGGTTTAAGTTTTGTAGGGATCCTAAAAAGAGGTACCAGCAGGACACATGGCTTTTATTTTTCTTATCTTCTTTGGTGTTGAACAAGTGGCCTTAAATTTGCTGGCATCAATATCAAAAAGGCTTTGTTTGTCAATTATCAACAAGAAAAATATTACTGGATATTTATTAGGTGAGATCATCACTGTCGCTGCACTGCAGAAATTCTGTCCTGCTTCATCCACCTCTGAAAGTGCCTGGTGATTTTATCCCAGCCTGGCTCTTTCTAGGAATTTCTTGCAATCTCTGCAGCCTCTTCTTTGAGAGGTTTCTACAAGCTGTGCAAAAGGACTTGGAGCAGTGGAAGTTGCCAGCTTTGAATCTCTGAGCAGAAGCAAACGCCATTCCTTGAGAATTAAAACGACACCAGATGAATTTCTCACTCAGCTACAAGGGGGGCAGGCATTGGGTGCTGTGAGTCACTGCTGTGGCCTCGAGCAGGGGTAGAATTGTTCTGGGGTCTGTGTTCAAACATGTGAGCAGCTGACATGGGCCAAACCTTTGTTCTGCAGCTGGTGGTGGTGGGCATGAGGAACCACCCCCTGAACCTGCCCGTGCAGCTGGCGGCCAGCGCCTGCGTCTTCAACCTCACCAAGCAGGACCTGGCGGCCGGGAT
The DNA here is from genome assembly GCA_013389925.1 of Aegithalos caudatus. Classification (NCBI taxonomy): domain Eukaryota; kingdom Metazoa; phylum Chordata; class Aves; order Passeriformes; family Aegithalidae; genus Aegithalos; species Aegithalos caudatus. Next base: position 1,068,612 of record WEIU01020377.1, on the reverse strand, counting down.
GCCCGTGCGCCTCCTGGCAGACGTCACCCACCTGCTCCTCAAGGCCATGGAGCACTTCCCAAACCATCAGCAGGTACAAGGCAGAGCTTCCCTGCTTTCTCTGCTATTCTCTGTCCTGTGGGTCTTAACATAGGCTTTTGCCGCATCCCAGGACCTCAGAGAAATATGTGCATAGCAAGGAAGTATTCTGAAATTTGTGTGTTTCTAATGAAGCAATTGTGTTTCATTTCTCACAGCTGCAGAAGAATTGCCTTCTTTCACTATGCAGTGACAGAATCCTTCAGGATGTCCCATTTAACAGGCAAGTTTTTAGGTGTCGGTTGAAATGAGTTGTAGCATCACAGAATATTTTTCTTCAGAAGCTTTGTTTCTGGCCCTGGTTTTGCTCAGTTTAAATCATTCTAATGTGCTGATTTTATCTGGCCTATATTGTTTTAGGCTGTTGACCCAAATGTATAACACTGAGTATAGGCCTGAAAAAAAATCCTTTGCTATACAGGGTTTTTTTTTAACTTCACCTGGATGGGTCTATCCTTAATTCCATGTACAGAAGTCAACATTTCTCTGGGGTTGCTTTTTGCTGACATTTTTCTACTCAAATATTTTGTACAAATACTTTGAAGTGTGATGGTCTGATGTTCCAGGAGATTGTGCTAAATTTTTGGTCCTTATTTGGAAGCAATTCCTGTGCACTTTGATACATAATTAGAAGTAAGAGACCCTAAGCCAGCAGCTTAAAGCTGACAGAGGCTCATACAGATACCTGCAATTTCACTGTGTCTTTCTATTTTGTGTGGTATAAAGCATACTTCTGTTGTTTGTGTACATGTTTCTTTTATTAAGACTGACAAGGCTTATGAAAATTACTTTTATTTTTAACTTCAGGTTTGAAGCAGCTAAACTTGTTATGCAGTGGCTGTGTAATCATGAAGATCAAAACATGCAAAGGATGGCTGTAGCCATAATTTCCATTCTTGCTGCAAAGGTATGGAATTAAGCTTCGAGATGATAGAACAGCATTTCTAAAGTCTAAAAAAAATGTTGATCTACTTTTGTTTGTTTCCAGCTTTCAACAGAGCAAACAGCTCAACTTGGTGCAGAGCTCTTCATTGTTAGGGTAAGTCAGATGCCTTCCTGCCATCCCATCCTCTCCAGCTGCTCATACTAACAATATTCCTGAAGATACAAAGTCAACATAAGGAGATAGAATTCTAAGAACATATTAAGATGTATTCATGTGAAAATTGGTTAGAAGGTAAGCCAAAGAGGAAAAACTTAGAAGAGTTAATGCAAAGTAAAATTGAAAGAGAGATCTTGATTTGAAATTCATTGTATAAGGTAAAAGATGCTCAAAATGAGAATATTTGAAGTAAATACTGCTATAAAGGTTCTGAGTTCTGTGGATGGCTTTGTGCCATCTGTAATAGCCCTACACATGTAATTACTGTGGAAGCAAAGGAATTCCTTTAGCAGGGAGCCATGTTCAGAGGGGAGGTAAAAAGTTTAATAACTGGTTTATTTTGTATAACTTGACTCTAAACTTATATATCTTTACTCTGCATATAAATGACAGCTATGCATTGCCCAGTCAGTGTAGAAAAAAGCAGAGGAGTTAATACATATATTGATATTTTGATGTGTTGTTTTTTTTTTCCCCAGCAACTTCTACAAATAGTTAAACAGAAAACAAATCAGAATCTTGTAGATACCACCCTCAAGTTCACACTGAGTGCACTTTGGAACCTCACAGATGAATCTCCCACAACGTGTCGGCACTTTATTGAAAACCAAGGGCTAGAACTTTTCATGAGAGTCTTGGAGGTAAGGACGCAGGGCTTGGTGATGGATTATCAACACAGGTTTATAATTAAAGCTGTTTCAATAAAAAGCATAAATGCTTACTTATTTTTTGTTTCCTTTATCCACAGTCTTTTCCATCTGAATCATCCATCCAACAGAAAGTTCTTGGACTTTTGGTGAGATAAAAAAGAAAAAAAAGTCTGAAATAGATACTTTAAAAATTTTATTTTGAAAGTTCTTTTTTTACCCTATGTTGATCTGAAAAATTATTTTTCATGTCCTAGTATTTTTTATGTTCTGCTTTAATCCTTAGAGTGTATTATTTACAATTGGCATGTTTTTGGACTGTTCTATGTTTCCTCAAAAGTTGAAATAGTTGAGGTTTCCTCAAATATTGAAATGGATGGTTAGAGTAAATTAAAAGAGCTTTTAAGAAAGGAGAGTGAATCTTCACCTTAGTCCAAATGCAAAAAGTAGATTGAAAGTTAGTGGAATCCAGAATTTTGCACTGCTGAATTTTTTTGTCTCGAGTTGTGCTTGAGCATGTTAAAATCACCCTTTGATTTAGTTTAGTCTACATGTTAGTGGCATAAAATCACTTATGAGAAAACCTCTTTATTTTGAAGGAAATTTCTCATTAGACTGGAAAAATTTCCTAAAGCAAAAGTCGTGTTTTGGCATGTGGTGGTCACCTGGATGTACTGAGACATCATCTGAGTCTACTCACGCAAGTTCCCATTTATCACAAATTGACATTTTCTCTTATTTTTTAAAAAATTATTTATCTCCCCATTCCAGAATAACATAGCTGAAGTTAAAGAACTCCATTCTGAATTAATGTGGAAGGACTTCATAGACCACATCAGTAAACTGCTGCACAGTGTGGAGGTGGAAGTCAGCTACTTTGCAGCAGGGATTATTGCTCATCTGATATCTCGAGGGGAGCAGGCCTGGACACTGAGTCGCAGCCAGAGGACGTCTCTGCTTGAACAGCTGGTACAGAAATGATGGTGAATTTTACCACAGTCTTTTCTAATTTTTTTCAATGTTTGTATTTAACAATCAATGTTCTTGGTTCTGTATTTTACAGCATGCTGCCATTTTGAATTGGCCAACCCCGGATTGTGAGATGGTGGCTTACAGGTAACTGTTGTCTCATCTTGTCATCAAGAGTTTGGGGGGAAAAGCATACCACAAATCTACTATATCTGATATTTGCAGGTAGTTGTATTAAATGAGTTTTAGATGCAGCAGACCAGCCTCTTAATGTTTATCAATGTCTGCTGTGGTTAATATATGACTGAATGAACAGACCTATAACCTCTGAAGTAATAATATCTAGTAATAAAGCAAGTAACAGTTTCTCTCCTTTTTTAAATAGGTCTTTCAATCCATTTTTTCCACTCCTTGGCTGTTTCATGACACCTGGTGTCCAGTTATGGGCAGTGTGGGCCATGCAGCACGTCTGCAGCAAAAATCGTATGTATTGAGAGAATATTACCCTTAAAATTCTTATTTTTTGATATGTCATTCACTAGCATGAAGTGGGAAACAAGAGAATTTCTGGGCTATTCTCTCCTAATCCTCTGGAGAAATTACATTTGGGGCTTGACTAAATGGGGCAGAAAAGAGAGTAGTAGAAGTTCCTTACATCTCTTTTATTAACTGAAATTTTACAGTTGGACGCATAGTATTAAATCCAAAATGTGGATTTGTTAAGATTTAACTACATTATTTGCTTGCACGTGTGTTTTTATTCAAATAAAATATGCAAATATTAGTGCTGGGCAACAAATTCCTTTTAAATTCAGAGCAATGACCATGGCAGATAGCAGTGTCTTACTATGGGAACAGAAGCTCTAGTTAATTCTCATCTCTAATTGCCTTCTTGCAGTAACCTGCTGTGACATAAATGTCACTTTCTTAATCTCTCTCATCTGCAAAATGAGAAGTAGAATGATTTGAGAGCATTTAATGTAATGCACAAGTGTTGGGAAAAGAAAATAAATCCCCCAACCATATCTAAATGGAGGAGGGGAAAAACCTTCCTGGCTTTCAATGCTTTTTTTTTTTTTAACAGAAATTTTTGGCATGAATATATCTGTATAGAGCAGATTTCTTCTGAAGTATTTAAAGTGTTTTCTGTGCCAGTTTTTAATCTCCTTGATGGCAGCACATCTAGGCTTGTTTATCCTGTCCCATAAATCACTATTGCTGCAGTGATAAGGCATCCATTCAGAACAAACCAATAACATGACATAGAACATAACTGCACACAGAATATTGCTTTGCTGCCCTTCATAGAGCTCATAAATATAATGAGCCACTGTTCTCAGGGTCCTGTCCACAAATTTGTGAGGTTTTTCATGTTGAAGTCAGACTGTTCTGACAGAATTGTTTTACAGGTCAGATCCGGATAACAAATTTTAAATAAGGCCTTGTAACTTATCTTTGTCCCTCAATCCTATTAAATTTGTGTTGTCCTATTTGTTCTTTTTGGTATTTTGTCTGCCCTCGCCTCTGATCTTTTAACATGCTACTGGGGTTTGTATTGGCCTACTCCTGATTTGAGACCAAGACAGAATTCCTTTAGTTCTGATGGTAGTTGATGCCAGAAGATTCCGGATAGCATTGCAGAGAAACCAAATGTTTGGTAGCAAGTGTAATAACCTACTTTGGGGAAAAATGTGTTTAATTCTGAAATATGAAGATGTATTTGGGAGGAAAATCTTCAGCTTTTAGTGCCTGGTACCAAGAAAGCTTTTAGTAGTCCTGGGGAGGAGATGCTTTTTATTTTGACCTCCTCTTATAGAAGACAGTGTAAAGTAATCAGGAAGTAATGGGTTTAAAATTTTTCATATATTTTTTTCTTTTTCTGCTGTTTGTCTGTGTCATAGTCACTTCAATGAGGTAACCTAACTTAAATATTAGTAGTGCCACAGTAAATGTGATCCCCAGTGAAATGCTCAGCATCAGCATTAAAACAAGTCTGGTGTTGCATCACTGAGAGGAGTGGTGAAATTGGGCCCATCTGAGGTAATGCCCTGTGGATTGCATTACAGTCATCCTGACCTTTCCATAACAACTTCTGGAGCTTGCACATTACATTCACCCTACAGCTCTTTTTATAGCTGTTCCCTGCTCTTAATAATGCTGCAGCTGATGGAGGTGTGATTTCAACTTACTGAATTCCAGAATGTAAGTGGAAAAAACCCTGGAAAGGCATTTGTAGCAACTTATGACTAATGAGAGGCCACCATCAATATATTTGGCAAACTATTGGAAGGAACTAGTTTGCATTCACTCTCCAAGCCTGGACAAATTATGTGGCATATCTGATACCATTTTTTGGTAACTGTTCTGTACTGAGGTTTTTGGGAAAGGGGCAATTATTACCTGGATACTCACAGACACTACAGTGCTTTTGATTCCCATTTCTTCTGGTTTGTTTGTGTGCACTTTAAATGCCCGTAGAGGAGGTGGGGGGAGAGAGAATACTGTGCATATTGCAGGGCACTTTCCAGTCAGCTGAGACAGACTGGTAAGAGACCTGATTACAGCTAGAGTCCTGTCCAAATAACTCTGTGTTGTCACTTGTTAAAGGACTCATGCACTTCTGTGGACACTTTAGGGAGTGTCTTAAATACTACCTGGAGATAAAAGTGGATTTGAATCAGTGTTTACAGTATCTGCTACCTTTACCCTAGATTATTGTGGTTTTAATTCCCTTTTTATAATCCTATTACAGCCGCCAGGTACTGCAGCATGCTAATTGAAGAAGGGGGTTTGCAGCATTTGTACAACATCAAGGAAAACGTCCACACCGATCCCCATGTCCAAAGGATTGCAGTTGCCATCCTGGATAGTTTAGAAAAACACATTATGCGCCACGGGAGACCACCACCCTGTAGAAAACAGCAACAAACCAAACCAAACTGAAAGCTGCAGGTAGAGGAGTGTAAAGTATTGTCTCTGTAATAATCCTCTCTGATATGTGTGTAGTTGGAGTAACTTATAATATACTGGTCACCATTAAAGTGATTTGCTGGTATCTGTGGTACCCAAACCATGTGTGGTAACCTTGCTGAACGTCACCTTTAATGGCAACCTCGTACACAACTTGTAAAGGGTCACAGCTTGAGCTGGTCGTGCCTGTAGGGTTAGTGCTGGCTACCAGGAGATGGGACTTGTACAGATCCATATGCACAGCTGGAGAGGTGACTTCAAGGGGTAGCTTGTCTTGTGACTTCTGGGAGAAAAGGCTGTTCCATCCTTGTGATTGCTGTCCATAACACTGTTCACCAGTTTGGTGTTCGAATAAAACCGTGTGTGGTTGTGAGATCAGCTTTTACAGACTAAAACAAAAGTCCATGCATGCAGGTGACAGTGAGACTTATAACTAAGGCAACCAAAATGTCCACTGTCTCATAACCCTTCTATTCACAAGTGGGGTCTTCAGCTTCCTTTTCCTTTTGCCTGCAAGCCATGTTCTTTTGTTTTCCTTACTGCTGGGATGATGCCTTTTTACAGTTCATTTCTCCAGAGTCCTCCCTGCTCCAGCATCACATTCAGGGAAAGGGGAAACCTACTGAAGTAAAGCAGTAGAAATGGAACTAAAATGAGACAGTACTAAAAGGATGTTTGAGAATTTAAATTTTACAACAAGAATGGGGTTTTGTTGTTGTGTGACTACTTTTGGTTGTGTGTGGTATCCTTCCTTGGTTTTTAAAATACTGATGGGGATAGGAGAAGGCTCATTAGAGTAAAATAACTGACACGACTTCATCATGGAGGGAGTTGCATGTATTCATAGAAGGCTGGGATATTTGGTCACCTTATTTATAAGAGACTAACGATTGCTCTCATTTTCTGTAAATATTCTGTCAGTATTGAGCAGTGAATTATATTTCCAAGCCATCACAGTGAGTGCAAAATATCACCCGATGTTCTGTGTAAGCCCTGTATCAATTGCATTGTTTTGTGGAGCGTGAAATTTTACATAAAGATGCTAATTGTAACAACTTATTTCTTTCTTGGTTACCTTTGGGTTTCAAACCATGTGTTGAATGAAACATATTGCACCAGTGTACAGATGCCTGATACAATGCAAGTGATGGAAGCAAACTGCATGTCCATTCAAATTCAATTTAATTTCAGCTGTTGTTTTTGTTTACCTGCTTAGTCTCTGTATTTCCATGGCAACTGACTGATATTCAGAGACTTCTGTAAATATTGGGTAATTGAATTTAAAAAGAAAACTTATGGTTAGTAGCTTACTAGCAGAAATGGCTTCATGATGATCATAATTTACTATTTTTAAGTCCTTTCCCTCCCAACTCCCATCCTTCACCTAAAAACACCACCTCTAATCTTCAATAACCTAATTGATGTGTATTTCAGCAACTTCAAAAGGTACTGATCCAGTTATCAGTGTTGTGTAATTGTTTTTTGTACAAGAGTATAATTTTGGCTGGCATTTCATCTGTGGATCTGGTTATATAAAGTTTTCTCAATTCCAACAGAAATTCAGCTGGCTGTAGCTCTGAATTATGAAGGTGGTTTAAAAATTAAAATCAGCCTCCAGCTTTTACCCACCACCCTTCTAAGATGTCTGCTATGGAATTTCCCTTACATGAAATGAAACACAAACCTTGTCTAAATTAATGTCAGTAGAACAAATACAAATCAATTGCTACAAGACTTTAAAATAAAGATGACAACTCTCCTTACAGTGCCGTCTTTTCCTAATAACAGGAGAAGTTGCTGAAGCAACTTAACTGAAAAAAGGCATCTCCTCCTCCACACAGCACAAAATGCAAGGATGATGCTGGCATCAGGCCAGATGTCTGAGAGACAAGTCACTTCATGAAATTCTGCAGCCAGCAAGCAGAGATGCTAAATACCCATTTTCTTTTGTTCCCCCATCCTTCAGGCAATCAGAATTCTCTTAAGCTGAAAACCGCATGCCTACAAAGTATAAATGCACTATATCTATTTGTATATGCCACTTATAAAAAATGTCTCTTTACACTCCTGTGCAACTTCAGGAGTTTCTGCCAGGGTAGAATAATTCTGGAAGCAACTTTTAAACTTTGTGTTCCACCTGTAGCATATTCCACCTTTTTTGAAGGCTGAAACTCCTGACTCAGCTTTACCTTTGCAGATCTTTACATAGAAAATTTGTATGTGTATAATTTGGTAAGGTTCCCACACACTTCTGGCACAAGTGAAACTGTGGTTTTCTTTGATACTCTCAAAGCATGAAGTTCCAGTGTGGTAAGCCACATGTTATTTTGATAACCTATAAATCATTTCCTATAAAGCACTTCCTAAAACCACATTTGCTGATTAATTCACTTTTGCTTGAAAGGCCCAGTCTAGGGAAGTAAGAAGCTGTACAGTTAAATTGTGAGGCACATTTTAGTGCTGGAGAACCTCAAAGCAGGGGGAGAAAATAATCTCAACTTCCAGTCAGCCAACAGAGGAAAACAGGTGCTGGAGAGATATTTATGTGCTTGGGGTGTCTGGCACAGACTGATATGATGGCCTTATGTATCTGTGCACACACAGGCCCTGTGTTTTCTCAAGCACTGGTTCCAAAGGGAGGTGAATTTGGTTCCTAGAATGGGTCAGTGATGCACAGCAGAGCTGGGGTGAAGGGCCACTGCTCTGTGCTAGTACTGCTTGTTCTGTTAAGGCAGAAGAGCACTTGATACATCTTTATGAATTGAATTTCTCTCCAGTGTTTGTTTTTCCTGTTTAGATGCAGTATGTTTTCTGCTTTTTTTAAAATTTATTTGCTTGCGGTGAGCCAAAGCTTCTCCATGTTCCTTACTTGACATCTGTGTGAGAGCCATGACCCCTGACTTCAGGTGAACATGGTTTAAAGATCAGGTGTACAAAGTTAAATCTTTATTTGGAGATTCATACAGAAAAAAATGATCCAGTGGAGTAGTGAGAAATGCAGTCCTAGGCTAGGAGTTAAGTGCACAGAATGGTGTCATAAAAATAACCCTAAGAAATCAGTGGATCCTCCTCAGTCCTGCTGCATCTCCAGAACCTCAAGGGGAAGCAGAAAGCCTCATGTGCCAGTGAACCGAGGGGGTCGCTTCTCCCTGAAGGCAGCCATCCCTTCCTGACGGTCTCTGGTGGGAATATTCTACATGAGAAGAAAAAGAAAAGAAAGAGGTATGTTTTCCATTTACAAGTCTGATGTGTTTTTAAGTGCTGACTAATTTGCCAGTAGGGGTCTAAGACCGAGATGTTTTTTTCTTTCAATTATACATAAAGTTCCATGTTTTGCAATTAGGAAGAAAGACAGGGTTGTAGTGTCACTCACAAAGCACCTAAAAAAAACCAAAACCCATAGATCTATATAGGAAAAGAGTTTTTTCATAATCTTCATACTTCATCTTATAATATGCTGAGACACATTTTATTGTAATATTGTAACATCCTCTATTGTTCCATTAGCTGAGAAAGGTGCCTGCTCTCAAAACTTGCTGCAAAGAGCTGCAGGAGGAGGAGTTTTGAATTTATTAAACTAAAACCATTTGTAAAGCTCATTCTATAACATACAGTTGTTCCTTTTAGGAATGAATTCTGAAGGCAGTTTACCTGGGCATAACACATCCCCTCAATAGCCATCCCTGATGCAATGTCAACCTGGGGAGGAGAGGAAAGGTGTGAGGTTTGTCTGAAGTACAGCCCTCAAAGCTGCTTCATAGCTCTCAAATCAGTGAGAGCACTCAGGGAGCACTCAGTCACTCTCAAACAGTCACTCCAATATTAGAAGTACAGTGTTACTATCTGTAGAAAAAGAATCCTGCCATTTTTATTTTATCTTAAAGAATTTTTTTTAAACCTCTGAAATGTTTTTAAATGTCTGATGTAAAGAAAAATCTTATAGCTCATCCATTCTAAACACTTTTGCTATAGTAATTTGTAAGAGCTTCTAATCTTTTCAATCACCTCAGTATTTAAACAAAAATAATTATTACCTCCATTCCTTTGTTTATTGCCAGTTTTCCCATTTTCACAGCAAATGGTGCCTTTATTAAAAACAAAAACAAAACCAAGTCACAAAAAATATTTTTAAATAATTAAATTCACATTAATTCATAAGAGATGAATTGTTGTATTATTATCCTAGCTCCAAATAACATTTTAGTCTACAGAAGTTTGCAGTAAGTTAAGAAGTATTTTTTTAAAAATCAGTTTGGTGCTGTCTGCAGTTCACAGATGAACACAGTGTGAGGTTTCAATGTGCCCTGCAGGTCTGCGTGCTGCAGCTGGGGGGTAAAACTGTCCTGTGGGTTAAGCAGCTGGATGTTAACACTTGTTCCTTCCTACAGAAACTGCATTCACAAAAAGGAACAGACTTAAAGAGACTTAAAGATCAGGAACCAAGACTTCAGTATTTCAGAGAAAGGAATTGCAGGTGTTTGTTTGCTCTCTCTTAAGGGGAGCACAAACACTGTCTTGACGTGGGTGCCATGAACAATGCACTTACCTGGGGCAGGATTTCTTTAGCCAAAGTTAAAGCTCTCTGGTAAGCTGCATCTCCCTCGCTGTTCTGTGGCACTGAGTGATTCACCAACCCCATGGAGGCTGCCTGCTCTCCATCAATCTGTCTGCCAGTGAAAATGAGTTCCTTTGCAAGACCTATTCCAACACATCTGGGCAGGCGCTGGGTTCCACCTGAGGACAACAGGGAAAACACCATCTCCCATTTCTGACAAATGCCCCAGTAATATTTTGTCTCCTTATAAAACCAGGAGGCTTAAAAAATGAAAGGGAATCATATGTTTCTTTAATAACTACTGGCTAAATATGTTAACGTTTCTAGAGGCATCTGATAGGCTTCAATATTTTGCTAAAAAAGAAAAGGTGTAAAGAGACTTTCCTAAATTCAGAGTAAGTCTGAGACAGAACTCTTGATTCATAGATCTCTTTTGTGACTGTAAGATGCTACTTCTAATTTACATTCAAAACACTTCAAGTGTTCAAGAACACACTCTAACGGCAAAATATTTACAATACAGCTGAGAAAGTGAGATTTAATGAAGGTTTAACAAAGGTTAAGATTTAATGAAGGTTACCTGCTCCAGGCAGAAGCCCTCGTGTGGTCTCAATAAGGCCCATTTTAGCTGATGAAGCTATTAAAAATAAATGAAGGGTTAGCTACATTTTGATTTGTATAACTAGAAGTTTTCCATATTGAACTGATCAATAAAATTAGGAACTGTAGTGTCTGAACTGGAACTCCATTTCTCCAGGTAGCCAGAAGGTCTGAATACTACAGTACTTAATGTCCATCGCAAGTCTGCTTACCCCAGTGTAGCAATTTTAGCTAGAAAAATGAACCTCAGGTCCCTGCTAGATAAAATATAATGGTTGGAAGCATCGAAACACAAGAAATAAGTCTTCCAACCCAAACTGATTTAAGCTGGGAAGGTTAGATCTAGCCAGAGTATATCTGATCCAGTATTAAGTTACAATAACTATTCAATCCTACTAATAAGTAGTTTTCTAAAGCACTCTTAATCTTACCTAAAAATAGTCTTTACTTTTTAAGCACGGGAACTACTTCCCAAATAGTAACTAAACATCACAATTTCTGTACAACCTCCTGTTAAATTTCTCTCTGGGTTCCATTAACAATCCACTGCCAGGTGTGTGAGTTCTCTTAAAGCACAGCCAGGAGATGCTCCCCTGGCAGCACAGACCTGCCACTCGCAGGTCACAGGCCAGGGCCAGCTCCAATCCCCCGCCCAAGGCGTAGCCATCGATGGCAGCGATCGTGGGCACAGGCAGGGCAGCTACAGAAGAGAGCACAGATTGCACTGGTGAGTTCCACAGCTTCTGGAATTGAAATCCTTATGTTCTAAAGCTTTCAGTTTAGAATTGCTCAAGAACTCTTGTTTTCTTCTGCCACAAATTTTCGGTTTGGAAACGGTAAAAATGATCTTGCACTTCTCCCTTCTTTGTAAGAATACAAAACATGCTTCTTCTGTGCAAAGAAGCTTGCAAACACCAAGCTAGGTTACCTCACAGTTGAGGAACTTGATGTATCTGGAGATTAGCTGCTTGATACTTTTTTAAATACTCAGGCAGCTGGATGCAAACTTCAGAGGTGAGCTAGTTCTCTGCTGTGGCCACCCCTCTTGACTGCTCCTGTCATTTAAAAAAAATTATTGCAATTCTGATTGGTATTTTAGACAGATTTGAGTTGGGTATTTCTTTCTAGTGAGAGCAGAATAATTCATAAATGGGGGAAGAAAATTAATTGCAAAAGTTAATACCCCTTTTGCAAAGAAAAAGAAAAGGGAGGTGAGAGAATTGTAGATACAATCCCTCCTGACATTCCACAAATCCATTTAGCAAATCCATTCAGATTCAGATCCATGTTCTTAGGTCTCTGCCATATTTTTAGTGTTTCTGAACATGTACTGGAAGTGGGACAACCAACACAGCACTTGCCTCCCAAGGATTCCACAGAAGTTTGGAATAAATAAATGCTTTCTCAGAGGAGGTATTTATTACGTAGATGTGTATGTGCTTTGTTGTGAATAAGAAATGCACCTTGTCCTTGGAGGGGCAGCAGGATGGTTGGCATTTAATTCTAATTGGATCTCTCTTTCAGGCATAAGCTGAAGCCATTTGGAAAGCTACTCCTAGGTGGATAACCTGCTGGTTATCCCTCCCACAGCACTTCTAAATGTTTCACTACAGATGGTCTAGGATAAATTTTCTAACTGATACAATCCTTTACCTATTTCATCCATAAGATTTCTCAGTCTTCTAACAAACTCTCCAACTTCTGCATCATCCATCTGTGCACGTTCCTTTAAATCTGCTCCTAAATAAAGGAGAAAAAGGTTAGAATCCAGGAAAAGACAATGAAATGTTTCCTCCTGTCCCTCTCAGAGGACAGATCACCTAAAAAGTCTTGAGATACAGCATTCTAGTTAAGTAAGGTCCATGGAAATTGGAGTGTGAATGCTTGGGCTGCAGCAATAACGAGCGTGTTCCTCTGTGCCCTTTTGACTGATCTATTTCTTTTAGCACTCATTTCCAACTGCTTTTCAGCATGATCTGATTGGCACACAGCCCTAAGAGCCACCACATTTTTGAGAATAGTTTGCAGAGGCTTTGGTACTCACCTGCACAAAACACTCCTTTCACCTGGCTCTTGAACACCACCACACGCACCTGCTCATCGGAGCGGAGCTGTTCCAGGGCACTGAACAGCTGTGAGGGGGGAGTGCAGACAAGAGAAGAAAAAATTAGGGATATGGATGTGTACATACACTGAAATGACAGCAAGTTCCTAATCTATGATACAAGTGCTTTGGTTTCTTTCCCTGCAGGTGCCAGAAAATTCATGGAAAACATGTAAATGGAACCTGCAGGTTTTTTCATGACAAATTCAGAATGATACATTTCCCCATCTCTTTTTTTCTTCCACTCAGAGATGAACCTTTGCTATACCTAAAACTCCCCTTCCTGTCCAGGCATGAGCCAGACTTTCTCTAGGATATGTCATCCTTGCACATCCTTGATGGCATCCTTGTCATCACCTGCTAAGGTGTGACAATGAGTATGCTTTTGTTGTAATGACACAAGTGAGGACATTTACTTGCATCTGAGTTAACTTCAATAAATTAACTTAAATTCACTAACAAATAACCAGGACATCTCTGTCCACATCCGAGGCAGTAACTGTTACATTCTGTTTTTCTCCAGGTTCACCTGCCTTGCCCCAATGCCATCTTCCACTGCCCTTCATCATGAGTTTTTTTTAGATTTCCCACAACTATTCTCACTGCAGTTAGTTATTGATCATGTTTCCAAACACGCTCACAGGCCAGGCCCATACTCACTTCATTTACAAATACTTTTCCCAGTGAATTTCTCGCGTGGGGTCGGTTCATTAGGATTTCAGCAATACCTTAGTAATAGGAGACAATTTCAGTTATACTTCATTTAGTTCTCTGACACAGTAATTCAACTGGGAATAATATCTGCATATGCTGTATCTTCTCCTTGAAATGCATATAAAGTATATTCTAAAACAATCAGTTATTTTAAAACTGGAGGTGGCACACCATGTCTACAAAACCCAGTGATGCAGAACAACTGAAATTCAACAGCACTGTAAAAGACAGGGAAAATGGAAATGAACAGGGCATCCAAGAACATATACCTTAGAATCACTGCAGAAATGGGGGAAAAGAAACCCAAACACAAACCAAAACTCAAATGATCCATCTTAGGTTTCTCCTTTGAATGTTACTTTACTTATTTTTTATTGTACAGTCTTACTGTGTTCAAGTACATTCCCTAATGAAGGAAACCATCCTCTTGGGATTGCTGTTTGCATGAGAACATCACAGACAGATCACTCTCAGTTCATGTTCCAGAACCATTTTGAAATTGAACTCTTTAATTTCAGCATTATAACCTCATCAGCAGGAAGGACTCCACTTAAGGTTCCTAAGTCCAAGCAGAAAAATAAAACTACAACCCCTACCTACTTCTTCTTTGCACATGTGATTTGTAAATTATTATCCAATGGCCTCTGTATGCTTTGGAGAGAAAAAAAATCTCCAATTTCCTTGTCTGGACTTCTGCTCCCTTCCCAGGCCTTAACATTGGAAGAGGCTGTTGCTGTGCTGTAGGTGCACAGCTCTGCCTCGTGCCTGCCTTGCTTGGTCTTTCTGCCCCGCTGGAAGTCTCTGTTTATTCCTCTGCCTATGGCAGTGGCCAGCTACTGAGCCAGAGGTGTGTCACATCGGAACGGAGACACAAGTGAACAGCAAAGGAAATTTACAGCTGGTAACTACTTAATGTCTTTGTAACCAGCAAAATACCAAAAACTGTTTATAAGCTCCTGCAACAGTTACACAGAAAGTAAATTCATGGCAATCTGAACCAAACCTCAAACTGCTTCGTGGCTCTCATGGATAAATGTGCACAGACACGTTAAGGTCCCGTTCCTCCTTTATCGCTGCACGTTAATGCTGTTAGAAAAATCTAAAGTATGCAAACTTCTTGCGTGGAGGTCTCCGGCACACATAACTTTAGGGGGAAAAAAAGGTATCTAGCTGTTCATTCTTGAAAAAAAGTACCAAGGCATAACTGAAAGCAAAACAACAGTGGGCGCCCCGGGCTCGGGAGGGCTGTCACCCCCGCTCGGGCTGCGCCGCGCTGGGAACAACACGGCCACGCCGCCGCCAGGCCGAGGTGTTTCCAGCAGGAAGCGGCAGAACCGGAGCCGCGCTCCGGGTCCCGGCACTCAC
>WEIU01020377.1:1024895-1040446 GCA_013389925.1 Aegithalos caudatus | reverse complement strand
GGCGAAGGTCGCGCTGCAGCACAACCTGGGGCTCGGCGGGGCCGTGGTGGTGACGCTCTTCAGGATGGGCTTCCCCCGGGACAGCAGGTGAGCGGGGACTGACACACGCCGGGGGCTCGCCCGCCACGGGGGGAACCGCGGGCTGCACCGCTAGGCCTTCCGGAGCGCTCAGCTGGGGCTGGACGCGGCGCACGGACAGAGCGCCGCTGGCCCAGCCTGGCTGTCCTGCTTCCTGTGCCCTCCACACTTAGTTGTTTTAGAAGAGGAGATTGCCCTGTAAACTAAAATACCCAGCACGTGTAACTCTTGTGTACCTGCAGCACTGCAGGTCTCTACTGAGGTTACAGCTCACGCGCTCTCGTGTCACATATTGCACTGAGAGTTATTGAAAAGCCCAAACTGGCTTGTGGAAATGGCTCATGTGATTGTCTGTAAGGAAGAATAATGTTCGGGGGGAAAAAAGCCGCCAAACAGATAAAACTGTTCCAAAAACAAAACATGGCATGTAAAAATTAATTAATTGAAACTAGGGATCTGCCAGAACCAGCAAGACATCCATGGGAACAGAGAAACCACTGCTTTCACTGCTAAAATTGTTACTGGGTTAGCTCTATGAAGGATTGCTTTCAGCCCTGTTTCACGTGATACTGTAATTCCTTAGAATTCAGGTGTGTTAGTGGTCATAGAATTTACAGTTGCAATTGTAGCTCATTTCAGAGTGAGAGAACACTGCTGTGGAGCTGTCTGCACTCTGCTGTAGCTCAGTGCTCCAATGGACAGGAATTGAGAGAAAACACAATTTGTAGTATTCTGGTATTTCAGGGGAGACTTACAATACAGTTCCTTCATGTTTTCACTTCCAGCTTTCCTTACAAAGGTTGACCTGCTTATTTTGGGCATTATGGCTTTTAAAGCTCCATCCCAGTACTTTGTTTTCTCTGAAAACCTGTGAACAGCAGAATTAAAAATATGCTGGCCTTTCAGAAAGAAACATACCCCTCCCTCCCAGCTCAAATTTCTAACATCTGTTTCAGCTAAACCTGTGCAGTTACTGGGAGATGACAATATAACCTGTGGAAGAGGTGATGAGAGAAGCCACTGAACACTGAAGGGCTGCAGCAGTGACTTTTTGTAGTGTCAGGAGTAATAATTCTGTCTCTTTTTTAATCCATAAGAGGTTGTACCATGTGAGAAAAAAATAGAGGAAAAATATGTCTTCTCATGGATTCTCTTCAACCATGCTCACAAAACTTGTTAGTGGGTGTTGGTACAGTTTTAAACCTGAGGAGAAAAGACTGTTACAGGGAGTACACCTTTTTCCATTGCTTTGAGCTTTGTCTTTAAAAATACTGTCACTTTATGGAAAAAACCTGTTGCTATTTTTATATCATCAGCCTTGAGGTGCTGCTAGAAGTAGTCCTTCCTGTCAGGGAGAGCTTTTCATGTACAGATAGTATTTCTCCTGAAGAAACTAAGTCTGATTTACTCTGGCTCATTTCACCTTCACTGGTGTTCAGAATTTTTTAAAATACTTTCTTAAGTACAACTCAGAGAAGTCTTAGCAATACTCATTTCATCTTACACTAGAGAAGCCTAAAACCCTTTGGTTCTCCCAAGGGCTCTGTGTGGGAGATCCAGGGCACGGGGAGTTGCACCAATGTGTGTCAGACTTTGGAATGAACAGTGGCTGATGTGCTCAGACAGCCCTTATGTAACTGAGTTGTGATGTGCATTGTGTAATTAAGGGAAAGGTGCTGAAACTCCATGCTCATGAAGATCCTTCACACCAATTTCCTCCAGCAGTGGATGTACAGTTCATCACTGCTTCCAGATCAAGCCTGTGGCTTTAGTAATAGCTGGTAAGATTGTGTATCAAGGCAGCAGGACTTGATCTGTTTTGCATTAGTTTTTGAAATAGTTTTGCCTTTTGTTTGGTGGCTTTTTCTGAACCTTACAGTTTCCATCCTGTCAGTAGAGCCTCGGTTTATTGGCAAAATGGGTGTGTCTCCTTCAGACGGGGCAGTGCCCACTCTTGCTGCCCTTCACACATCTGCAGGGCACTGTCAGTACCACCCCAGCAAGCTCCAGAAACATTTCTTGTGCAATTCTGCCACTTAAGCAGTATCAAACCTGAGCACAGTTTTGGACTCTGCTGCCAAGAGATGATAACAGTGGTGACCTTGTTCCTCCTGCTGCTTGAATTGCCATTTCTTTGGACATTTCTCTGTACTTTGGCTCTGTGTGCTTCTGCAGAAATCAAGAATTGGGTTCCATGTTGCTATCAGGCTGTGCAGGGTGATTTCTCCAGAGTATCATGAATAAAATTAATGATTTACTTTCATTATAAAATTAATCTTCAGTTCATACACACAGAACACCCAGATCTCTGGAGTGATTGTAATTCAAGCTGTCAAGAGAGCAAGCTTCACTTTGATACCAGAGTTGCTCTGTAATGTTTCTTGCTGGTATTAGGCCTATTTGTGATCATTTGAAGATGTTGAAAATGTGATTAAAGTGTTTAAATTAATGGGGTTTGTGTTTCAGCAACGGCCGTATTGCAGCTGTGCCTCTCAGTGCAGCTGTTGATGGATTTAAGGCACACCTGGTCTTCAAAGAGATTGAAAAGAGGCTCCAAGAGGTATCTGACTACTTCTTTTACCTACAACAGGATTTTTATTGATAGCAGAATGTGTGTGAAACCTGTTGGGAATGTATTAGTATCCATCACTTCTTCAGGACTGCTCATTGAAACAGATGTTACAGATTTGGATTTTGCCAGAAACCTTTAACACTGTGCCATGATTTAAATTTGCTTTTTTTTCCAGATAATTCTTACCTGCATAAGGATATTTCTGTGGAGGCAAGCTTGGATTGTATGTGAGGAGCTTGCTAACTAACCAAAGGAACTTTGTGCTTTGTGTGATCAGAAGAAGAAATCACATTTTGTCAAACTTATGTCAGGACAAGGCTATTAGGACTGTTATTCTTAGTTTAATCGATTTCAATATAGATAGTCATAGTTTGAGTTGTTTGTTTAGATTTTTTATGGTTGTTTAAATGATGTGTAATGGGGGGAATAGATATTTTTATATTAGTAGAAATGGTGAAGGTTTTTTAATTACTTCTGTTAAATTAAGACTAACTGAAAATGACGTTGAAGTAAATTACTTTCTCATTCCATGGTCATTACAGGAAGGAGAGCAATTTGTCAAGAAAATTGGTGGAATCTTTGCCTTCAAAGTAAAAGATGGTCCTGGTGGGAAAGAAGCAACTTGGATAGTAGATGTGAAAAATGGTAAAGGCTCTGTGGCAGTTAATTCAGGTCAGTGCTCTTTTATTGTGTCATTGCAGAACACACATAAAAATAATGAATGTAGACTCATATTCTGTTCAGGCTGTAGTGACCTTGAACAATAATGATGTAGAGCTTCCTTAATTTTAAACTTTTCTTATTACTGACACTTTTAATCCATGGTGTTTCAGACCAAGAACTAAACACCTTCCACTTTGAATCTGTCTAGAGATTTTTTTATTTTCTTAGAGGTTACAGGGAGATGTGTCATGATTTCACAGGAATCAGAACGGGGAAATAAAAAGTGAAAATCAAACCTTGGGGATTTTGTTGCTCTCACCTCCTAAAATTTGGGCTAAAAATGTGATTTGTAGCTGTTTCCTCAGTTGCTTTGTTGGAGACACTGCTAAGCAGTAAACTGGTCTGCCTTGTCAAGTTACTTCTCCTCTTCAGGTAAAGCAACAAAACTTGATTGGTTTCAGTGCTGTACCAGCTGACATAAGCTTCAAGTTCCATTTTGAAAAAGGCAGAAATGAGAAACACACTGGGTGGTGTTGGGGAACTCCATGAAAATATTGAAAACACAGGATTTGTACCCTAGTAGTGAAAATGAAAACAAAACAAAGACAAGATCCAGTCCTCAAAATCTGATATATCCACGAACCTGCATCACAAACTTTTAGTTAAAAATATGACAGGGCATTTGATTTGTAAATTCATTGTTATGTTATTACAAAAAGAAGACCAGTCTTCTGTTGAATGGACAATAATTTGTCAAAGATTTCAATCTAATAATAAGGTGAGTGTAGGAAAAGATGTGTTCAGGTTTTAGCCCTTTGGTTTACACATCACTCTTTATATCAGAGCTTATTAAAACAGTTTTCCAGCTTACTTCTAGTAAGAAAATCCTAGAAACTTCTGTGCTTGAATTAATTCAAATGAGTGCTTTCAGAATGCACATGTTCCCATGGAAGGAGAGGGCAGGAAATGCCTGAAATGTCAGTAATGAATATCTTCAGAGAGTGTCACAGGGGAAAACTCATCTGTTCCAAGCTGATCTTCAAACTAGCAAATACAAGCTTGATAAAACTGAAAGATGATTCACAGTGCTTGCAATGAACTCTGTCTGGATACAATTAGATTATTATTTATTTTCAAGGAATGAATTTGTTTAGCTTTTCAGGAAGGCCCATCTTTCTTCAGTGTTGGGCTGGTCTGTGCTCCAGGGTGGCCCAGCTGCCTGTTGGCTTTGGGTGGCCTCTTGCTGATGCTTTTTTAATGGCTCTTACTTGTACATTCTTCAGGTATCATTTGCTGTGGTCTGAAGGGATGCTCCACGTAGCTGTAGCTCCTGTTCCATTTCTCAGTTTGAATCTCATTCAACTCCTGTCTTGCAGATAAGAAGGCAGATTGTACAATCACAATGGCTGACACTGATCTGCTGGCACTCATGACTGGCAAAATGAACCCTCAGACAGTAAGTACAGCAAAGATGACCTGACCAGGGAGCTGATGGGTTTGTTTTGAATGTGTTTAAGTTGAAATCATTTGAATGTTTTCATCCAAAACTGCCATGGCTGATCTGAAAAATGACAATTATTGGTGTGCTCTGAACAAATCAGCCAAAGTGAGATTCATCAAGAAGGACAGGGATGTATGTCAGACATGTGTGGATATATGTGTTATATCCCAGAAGGAGATATAATAGTGCTTGGTTTGCAGAGAAGAGGGGAAATCCAGTTTCTGCAGCATGCCATAAGAAAGAAGGAATGTGGGCCTCTCTTTGGAGGGCTTTACCCCCACAGCTGACATTAGTGTTAGGAGTCATCTTGCTGCTGAAAAGTAGAAAATGAGGTGAG
Organism: Aegithalos caudatus; assembly: GCA_013389925.1. Taxonomy (NCBI): domain Eukaryota; kingdom Metazoa; phylum Chordata; class Aves; order Passeriformes; family Aegithalidae; genus Aegithalos; species Aegithalos caudatus. Next base: position 1,035,295 of record WEIU01020377.1, on the reverse strand, counting down.
CATTAATCACTGCCTGTGATTACTTGAGGATTTGAGCTAAGAAATCAGTTGTGGCACCCACTGTCACTGTGGCTTTATTGTTTGCAGTTGAAATAATCAGCTTGTCTGCAATGAACAGTCAGCATCCAAACATGGGGTGTTCTGCCTGCTCCAGGTACAGACCCATGTATATGTGATAATCTAAGAAACAAGCAAGTTTATTCTCTTTAGGTATCATAAATATAATAAGAATACAACTTCCTCAGTTGACTGTTCTACAGTCAGACAATGCATGTGTTGCTGGATGTGAGGTGTGTGTCAGAAGTGCTGGAATTACCAAATTTCTCATCCATCATAACCCATAACTGTCTGGAGGGGTGCATTTGGGATAACATGGTGTATTGCATTTCACAGAATCTCTCTTTCTTTTCAGGCATTCTTTCAAGGCAAATTGAAGATTTCTGGGAACATGGGCATGGCAATGAAACTTCAGAATCTACAGCTTCAGCCAGGCAAAGCTAAACTTTGAGCTCAGTAAAGTAAATAGTCAGTACTTGATATTCTTGACAAAAAAAGTAGAAGGAAACTAGACATTATCAATGATATGGCACAGGCTGGGTTTGATTTGTCACCTAAATTCTGTGGTTAGAGACCTTAATTCTCTTAACAATTTCCATCGGTTTCTCTGTGGCTAAGCTTGAGGCACTAACACTTACAAATGGTACATGGTGGGGCTTTGTGACAGCTTTTCTTCTAATTAATATGGACAATTTTGTAAAAATTAGAGCTGAATTAGGCTGCTTCTTGTTGTTGAGGTCAGTTGGGAAGGAGAGATGAAATTTATAAATAGTTTGGCTTATCAGTGGAATGAGTTGCAATTTTTATAGGCTGTAATAGCAGGACAGACAAATGCTTTCAGACTTCCATTCTAATAAATTTGCTGCTGCTTACATTGAAATGGTCTTGTAAAGGGGGATCTCTAACAACATTTTTTTAGAATAGGTTTTAGGAATTTGCTATAAAATACTTTTCTTATTACTACTTTGGAATTAAAAAAATAAAGAAAATATCCAGAAGTAAGCAGGAACTAGAATGCTGCTTTGAGGTTCAGAGAATTTGATAATACTTCACCTTTGAAACAGATTAGATCTGCCAGGAGAGCAGAGAAGGAATATAACCAATCTGTTTTCTCCTGGTAAAATCTGGTGTTGATCATGATGAAATTCTTGTCAGTTATGTAAAAGCTTTAAGTTCTGTTTTGGGAAAATGTATTCTGGTGGGAAGTTTAATAGAAAATTAAATATACTTTTCCTGTTCTTCTGTGTGTCTCTTTCTCAGAGTTACAAACATGGATTTCATGGTAATGTACTGAACTGAGTGTTTTATTCAGGTTGGCACCTGCAGGCATCCACTTCTTCCTTCTCAGGCATTTTCAGTACATTGTCCATAAACTTCATCTCAGTCCAGCAGACACATCTCACTTCCTCACATACTTGGGAACTTGCACTGCAACTTTCACTTCCCTTAGGAAGCCCTTTAGGCTTACCTAAAATAATAACAAAAAAGAGCAAATTGAAGCCAATCATTCTGCCTCCTATTATTGGAATGGTGACAGGTTGCTGCAGTAACAAGGGCTCTACTGCATCAGACCAAAAATCCTCCTGGCCCACTGGATTTGCTCCCTGTTGGTACCTTGAAAGGAAGATGAAGATGTCCCAATCATCTGTTTATTCAGAGTACTTTCCTACTGATTGTCACTGATTGTAATTTTTGTTCCCAGCTCACAAATTTGATCCAGAAGTGGTTATGTCTGGATTGTCTTTCATCAGTTTGTCTAGTCCCTTTTGGAATCCTTGGACAGCTTTTTTTTAGTATGGATCATGAGTTTCTGTACCTACACATCACAGAGAATTAAACTTACTCCTTTCTATCCTGTACACTGCAGTTTTACACCTCAGTCTTTTTGGGGGGTTTTGTGTTTTACTGGGAGAGCAGTGAACCGCTTCAGAGCACTCCTGGTGTTTATATTCTTGCCCTGTCTCCTTCAGGCTTCACAGCTTACAGAGAGGCCATTCTGTTACCCTGTGTCACATGGAGAGACCCTTGTAGCCTTCTGTCCATCCAGCTATCCTTCCTGCATGCTGCATTCCAATTGTCATGTTTGAAAGTTTTCAAGACACAAGAGCATTTTCTGCCTATATTTTTCTTTTCCCAGTTGCTTTTCTGACCCCTCCTTGCTTTGAGGTGATGTTTTCTTAGAACTGGGGGCTCATTCCTTTCATACTAACTCAGTGCCTCTGTCTCCCCTGTGAAACTGAAATATTTTAAATTATTGTTCTATATGCATCAGTTCATTTGTTCAATTTCAGCTGTCTTTTACTGCCTAGGAACTCAGTGTTCAGGCCTGGTCTTTAATATCTGGATGAATCAACATTTGTGACCCCACTGTTCATCATCTTTCCCAAGGCATTCATTTTCTGTTAATTAAGACAAATATGGCATTGCTCCACTGTAAACTTTTCAAAGTACAATCTGGTCATAGGAGCTGTTTCCTCCTGTGCATTGTTTATTGACTTATCCAAAGGGTTGGAATAGATAGGAGTCATATCTCTCAAATGAAAGTAACTCTCTGAAAAATAACACTTGCTATTGTAGTCACTGCTTTTTCCTAAGTTCTTGCCATTTGGCTTGTGGGTTAAAAGAGGGGAATTACAGGATTGCAGCAGTAATTCTGTATAGAAAACAATTTGTTCCTCCTCTTGAATTACTGACACTACCAGAAGAACTCTGAGATGTCTGTTATGCAAGCTAAGAACGTGCCTTTTTCAAGAATTTTGAGCACAGATACAACATACTGTTTAATTAAAGCAGAAAATGAATTTTGAAATGTAAACAAGATAACATAGGTAATAGTGGTCCATCCTAATAATAGTTCAAGCAAGATGTGCTCAGCTGCAAAATGGGATTAAGTTCTTTTAGGGGGAAAAGTTGCACAGAAATATGAAGAAAAAAATTGCAAAAGTAACTTTGGAGTTTGTTTGCTACCAAGAGGAATAATATCCAAAGATAAGGCCTTGATTTCTCCCTGGCTTTGCACAGGCCTGGGGCTTTCAGGCTTGAGCATCTGCAGCTATGATGTCACTAAAGCAAAAATCCCAGATTAAACCTTCCATTGCCATCAGCAGTAGGTAGAGGGAGTAGTGCAAAGGTTAGCACAGCCTGCAGCTGGGAGAGCTGGCCAGGCTGGTGTTTCTCCTGCAGCATTTAAGGAGATGCTGTAAAGGACAAAGTCGTGTATTTACCTCATTTACCTGCTAATGTCTTATTTTAAGACATCTGTCCTGTATTCCTTCTTCATTTTCAGCACCTTCTTTGTGTTATAACTCGCTGAGTAATTTTTTAATATAATACTTCCACTGATTTTTCTGGGAGTGAGAGGGAAGGTGTCTTTTTCTAGAAATCCCAAATCCTCCATGAACATTCTGTAGTTTTAGAATATGACAACTTTGAATAAATAAATGTTACAGTGGATAGAAATAATTTACTTTGATGAGGAAAAGCTCTGTGGTACAAAGCAATTTTTGACATTATGAAGTTTTTGTACTCATTTTTTGCATAACTCAAAGTATTACCTATGTCTGTACCATTTTAGAAATCTTGCTACAAAGGTTTTCTTTCTCACTCCATAATGCTGTTGACCAAGCAGCATAAAGTTCCTCTTCTCCAGCTAAAATCCCCTGCAGCTTTAGATCAGCCTTTTTAATAAAAGGCTTTATTTTTGTTACTGCAATTGTGTTATGTTAACAAGATTCCTTGGGGGCAGAATTAGAAAGAAAGCTAGAGGTACTAAAAGGTGGCCAGTCACTGAACATAGCAGTGCTTTAATTTTGGTTTCAAAGGCCTTGTGTAAAGGGAAAAAAAACAACAAATTGTAATCTAGGCAGAGGGCTTGGTGTTCCCAGACTCCCAGGGCAATCTCAGCTTTAGACATTAAAATACTTGGGAAGGTTGTTCTTCCCTCATGGACTCTGGTGAGTGCCCCTTGCCAGCTCTTGGTTTGGGTTTTTTTCCCAGCTGTAATGAGTGTGACAGCCAGAGGAGTTGTCAGCTTGGCAGGTATATCTTACCTTTATTTTCTTTTGCAAAATACATGTAACCCTTGCATATTGGAATTTTCAGTATAATGAAAAAAGCAAGAGAAGCAAATGATTTGTCACAGTTGGAGCCACTGAGCAGAGCTGATACCTGACTCAGCAGATCTGGCTTGCAAGAATTTGAGTGAATGCTTTGGTTTTGGAGCACAGATTTTATTTTTAAACTTTTACTTGGGTTTTGTGTTTTCACCCCTGCTGCTTTGCCTAATCAGAAATAGGTTCAGTGCAGGACAATACACTTACTTTTGAGAATGCATGTGTGTGACACAGTCTGGCAGGTGCATTGTGGAGGCTTTGCCTATGTACAGCACATCCTGGCACAGTGTGGGATCCCCCTGGAAAGCAGCAGGGTGAGGAGGCTGTCAACAGCTGGGTTAAAGAGCTGGACTTTTGGGCAATAGATCATTCCAGGATGCATGAGGATGGGATAAAGGGCCTTGACTGCATCTCCCCTCTTAGGATAGAAAAAGCTGCAGATAGTCACAAGGCTGGTTTTGTCCTTTTCCCATATGTCCAATTCATCTGAGGTCAGCTTCAACTCTTACCTCCTTGGAACAGGAAATCCATGGCTTCCTGCTCTGCAGAGCACCCAGAGCACTGCCTGTCAGCTCTCGTTAAGCAGAAAAGGGTAAGAATGCAATTAGCCTCCTGGATAAAAGGCAGGGAAAAGTCTCTTAACTATGAAAAATCAACACTTGAGGAAGCAAACCACATGTGGAGAATAAATGCTGGAAAAAGCCCCAACTGTTTGGAACAAATGCCTTTATTACTTAAATAAACAGCATTGTAATTTGTTGGAGTGACAGTGTGAGCTGTTTTGTACCCTGTATCTGTAAGAAGAATTTGTTGCTAACTTGAAAGCAGATGGCTTTGTATGGCCCTGGGTGGGTTTTCTGGGAAATGTTAGTTATATGCTGTGATACAGGAACAGAAACATCCTAATAATGCTGCAGCAGGCTAAAAGGAACATGGATAGTATAAAGCAAGTACAAAATATGCTGTGTCTGTATCCCATATTTCAGGTAGATAAAAAGCAGTCATGGATTTTTAATTTTTTTTTTTAAACAGTACATGTCCTCTGGGAGAACAGACATCTCAGAGTTCATTCAGATCAAGACACAGATGCCAATAGGCTCCTGGCCAGGCACTGTTGTGAATTCTTAGGTTTGAAAAATACTTCCCTTCCTGCTTTAGAGACAAAACCCCCTTTTTATTCCTTGTGTTTTGATTATTCATTTTTGAAGCAAAATGACTGCAAGTTACTTAGAAGAATTCTAATGATTTTTTTCTCTCCTTTTATATAAAGGCTCAATACCAGCACATAGCAGTGAGCACTTCAGAAATGTCAGTATTTCCATAGAGTCTAAATCAAATAAATAAAGGTGAGAGAAAAGAACATTTTGTCACCTTTTAAGATACAACAAAAACCTCCAGCATGCCTTGTGCCTCACTCAATGCAGATCACCAGTGAGTTGATGCCTGGAGAACCACTGTTCTTGGAGCTCTTGCTTCAGTAGATCTGCTTATACCTTTTGTTCTCTGCCATGCTGCTGATTGATTGGTGTGTCTGTAATTTGAGTTTATCATATCACAACTAAATTTAGCCTGTTTAGGACAGTGACAGTAGTTGCAGAGCTGAGCAGGAGTCATGTGGAATACACTGCATAGTGCAGCTTGGCCCTGGACATGGCCTCATGCTGAGGTTTGCAAGAGTTTCTCTGAAATCTAAGAGCTGAAGGTGGCCAAGCCTGTCCTTGACCTTGGGGCTTGTGCTGCTGGGCAGTGCAGAGGGTTGTGTCCTGCACAGGCTGCTCTGTGCCAGCCCCATGGCACAGCACTGTGGTGGCACACACTGTCTGTCCCAGCTGTCCCAGCAGCTGTTTGCCCAGGGACCTGGTTCTCTGCCACCTGTGGGATCTGAAGAAATAACCATACCAAAGTTTTAACTGAGTCCTCACTTTTTAGAGCTGGAAATGTTTCTTCATGCAGGCTGCAGCCACCACCCCAGCCCAGCAGCAGGGAACATGCAAGGGTATGAAAACTCAAATGTGACTGGAAATGTCTCCCTCAGCTCGTTCTGTGCTGTGAGTGTTGCAGTGGAAACTCTTTGCTCTGAAAGCTCCAGAAAGCTGCAGTGAACAGGAACAGTGGCTGCTGAGTCCATGTACCATGGCAGGGCATAGCCTTTGGCTTAGTGGTGTGTCAGAACAGTTTTAGATAGATTTGACTCCAGCTCTGGTTTTCCTGAGAATTTGTGTGGATGATGCAAATGCAGCACTGGGCCTGGAGAAGGCAGATTGTGAGTCTGGGATATGCTGATGTAGCAGAGGAATCTCATGGATAAATGAAAGCTTGGAGAAAAGAAAGCCTGTACAAGTAAATTGTAGCACAGTGTGAGGCTGTGTTACCTTTGCACACCTTTGGGATAGCTGGCGTCTGACTCTCGTGCCTCTGTTCCCCATAAAAAGAGGCACAATGCCCCTCTTTTCATAATGCCCTGTGCTTCCTCTAGATACTACCCAACAACAAATTGCTATACTTCTACAGCAAAAACACAGATAAAAATGCACTTTTGGGGAAGGGTGAATGCTGGTCACTTCCTCTCCCCTGTGGGCTGCTCTGGCATCCATAGTGAGTGAGGTAATCCCCCTACTCCTCCTCCCTGAAAGAACTCTGCACATTTTGTATCGACTCAGGGTACTGTAATACAGAAAGGGGAGCAGGCAAACGTGTTCTGGATCTCTGAGTCACCAGGAAAAAGCAGCCAGCTTTGTTTTGTTTTTATTTTGGTTTCAGTAAAAACACACTTCCCACTCTAACTTTTGAAACTTCCACGTGGCACACAGGGGGATCAGTTCCAGTTGATATAAGCCTGGATGAAGAGAGGGAGGAAATAACTTAATTGCTTTAGACTTTAGCTCAGCTGGAGTGGAGAGGAAAGAATCAGTGTCCCTTCCCTGGAATTCAGCAAGAAGGTCGTGTTGTTGGTGAGGACAGATCTTCTGCAGGTTTTTTGGAGGTACTGTATGGAGCACTGTGGGGCACTCACAGAACAGGTGGCTTTATATTTAATATGGTAACTGCTGTCAGGGACAAAAAGCTGTGTTGCTTTCTTGGGAGTATTGTTGCACTTGGAGCATACTGTTACCAACTGTATGCTCCTGTTCTCTCACCAAGAACAGGGAAATAAGAAATGTGAGGCTTCTGGGCTGAATGTCTCTGTGTGTGTGTGTGTGTGTGTGGTGGAAAGTTCTGATGTTAGTGCTGTAATGCAGGGCATAGAAGATAAAGAAGAGATTGAGTGGATGGGGTGTCACAGCAAATTTGGGGATTTTGCCTGTAAGACATTTGTACTTTCAGCCTATTGATCCCTGGTCCCTGAAGATCAGTTGATGTGTTGAAAAGGAGGGAGAGTTAAAGGGGAAGCAGATAAAATGCAGGAAAAACTGCTGATCTATCTGTTCCTAGTTAATCTGAACTAGACCCCCAGAGAATGGGAGGATATTTCCACCTGGAATTCAGACTTGAGTTGAATGCAGCTAAACTCAAAGATATAGTGAGGGTGCAGCTTGAGTGTCCTGCAATGAAATGCAGAAGCACACACACTGTCTCTGCTTCTCTTCTGCCAATTCCTGCATGCTGGCTTTTGGCTTCACTCACAGATCCTGCAAACTGTGTTGACAAAAGTAATGGGAGATTGTTTATTTCCCAAGTCTTTATATTCAGGCCATAGCTGCTTCCTCTTTCCTACTCATATTTTCCCATATGGTGACTTTGGAAAATTCCTCTCTGATTTCGTTGGGAAGTGCAGGAAGCTCTCACTGGTAGAGGGTTGCCTGTTACTCTCTCCAATTCTGCTGCTCACATCTGGAAAGGATCTGGCTTGGAAAGGGGAGACTCGCTCTGAGCTCAGTGCATGTTACTGACATGGCATGAGCTGAGAGAGCCTGTGGGGGCAAGAGAAATGTTCTTCTCCATTCATCTGATTTCTGACAGCAAAGGTGAGTTTTTCTATTTTTTTTTAAAGCTGGCTTTTCAGACAACCTGCAGCAGCAGCCTGCTTTTCAGCTGCAGCTTTTAGCAAGGATACTCAGTGTAACAAATTCAGTTAACCTGATGATTTTGAATGAGAATCCTCTCCTTCAGTGGATGTTTTTCTATCTGTGTGTGTGTCCTGTAAAAATGTGTGTGGAGAATAATAGGTAACAGAGATGAGATCTTTTTAAAGTGACTCTGTGGTTTATTGGGGGCACTGTAATCACTGAGAAGCATTCAGTAACTCCTGAAACTTCAGTTTATCTCTTGAGACTGTGCCTTTTGTAGCTACTCGTGCTGTGAGGCACCAAATGCAGGTATCAGTTGTGTCTGGGCTCAGAAGGATGCAGCCACAGAAACCCCTGAGCTGGTTTCAGTGTCAGTCCACTTTGGGTGGCAGGACCTGCTCCAAAGCCCACCTACAGCAAGGGAAGAGGAGTGATTCTTTCTAGTGGGTTTTGAGCTACTCCTTTAGAAGCTTCCCTTAACAAGGCTTTGAATCAGGCCCATGGGAATGAGTTGAAGTGAGTTACCTCAACCTTTCTTTCAAGTAAAAGAAAATCACCACCATGCCTGGGTTTACTGCCTGTGCTCCAGATGTACACAGATGTTCCTCTATCCAAAGTGTCTCGCTGTGCTAGAGCAGCATTCCCTCCAAAGGCATTGTAGCAGACACATATTGATAAGAAAGTGAGATTGCCTCAAAATCTTAGTGTGCAATAGATTGAATATTTCATGTTAATTTTCTAGCATCTTTCAGCAACAGATGTTGTTGGAAAACCAGCATGTTGCAAATCTGGGGAGCCCAAGACTACCACGATGTAACTGTGCAATGGGAACATATTGATACTTTTACAGCAGAGCTGATTGTGACCTGCATATGCAAGGTCTTCTGTCTATAGTTTCTTTGGCAAATATCTATAAGGGTGAGCTGTTATACAGGAAAAATACTTAGAGGTCTGAAATGCTTTCTGAGATTATTTTCTCTAAGATTTCTGAAATATTTTCAGAGATTAGGTCACCAAATACTAAGGATTTTACTAATCCACTGCTGGCATAGTCATATGGCAAATTTTGGTCTCAGTGTTAATATCTGCCACACAAGGAAAGTTCTATAAAAGAGATGAATTTCCTTATATTCAGCTGTTACAGATATGGGAGCTGTAAAATAGTGGAACAGGGGAAAGAGGGATCAAGCAAACAATGATAAATGCTTAAAATCATCCACCCAGCATGTTTGTAACAAAGACAGGAGTAAAGCAAAACCAGCATCCATGTTTTGGGATGCTCTGCCCTGTAGTCCCACTTGCTCCCATTTCTTCAAGTACAAGTCAGTTCAAAAAATTACTTAAGACTTTGATGACTGTGACTGAGAGCAGCATGTCTCCAATGCTTTCCAAGCACCCAAGCTCTCTGTGAGAGCTCCTGGAGCAAAGCTGCAAAGACTTGTGAATGGATGTAAATGGAGACACGAACTTCTGACAGCTGCCGGTCTGGCTCTGTGGGTTCTTGTTTGTGATGCAAAGAAGGAATCTGGGCTAGCAGAGGTGAAGAGAGTGTTTATTTCATAAGGTCATGAATCCATTGCGCCTTTTCACCTTAAAAGATCAGCCTGAGTCTTTCTCATTGCTGTCAAATCCTTCTGTGAGGAATAGCTGAGAGGATAAATGACAAGCCATAACCAGCCCTGACTGCAAACCTTTATGTATGAAATCTGAGAAGGGCAGCGAGTGGGACCGAGGGGGCTGGGTTAGGGCCAGCTGGCTGCTCCCGTACATACTCAACTTCTGTTTGGATTATTTTAACCTGCTGCCAGAAAGATAAAAAGGTGAACATTAGCCAAGTGTCTTAGGTTCAGATCAGCACTGTCCAAAATCCATAGGAAGCCCGTTCCGTTTTCAGTAGCTGCAAGGTTTTGTTATTGCTCGATGCACGCGTAGCAGCCCCTCGGAGAGTCCCTCTTGACCATGTTTAAGTAACGAGATTTTCTTTCTATGCAAAACTGTGAGGAACGGTACGACAGACAACCACATTGAACTAACATTGCATAACCTCTTCCCTACATCTGCGGGATCATCTGGCGTTTCTCAAAATGAAAAAAAGCAATAAATAACTCGGGGAGCCGGGGCCAGTGCGGGGGATGCTGCCGGGCCGCCGGCTGTACCCGGGACCCACTGCTTGGGCAGCGCAGTGCCCCAAGTGCCTGGAGGGGTCGCGAAAGCGCCCCGGGAG
>WEIU01020377.1:944873-1024870 GCA_013389925.1 Aegithalos caudatus | reverse complement strand
CCCGACCCCGCCTGCCCCCGCGACTGCGGCTGCACCCAGGAGGGCGTCGTGGACTGCGGCGGCATCGACCTCAAGGAGTTCCCGCTGCTGCTGCCCGAGCTGACCAACCACCTCTCCCTGCAGGTAAGGGCGCGATCCATGGCCCCCCGTGCCCTCATCCCGCCCCTGATCCCCGCGCCTTCCCTCAGCCCCTCCTCGGCTCCCGGCCGCAGCAGCAGGTGCGGCAGCCCGGCTCCTGAGCTCGACGAATGCACCTGGTTATCGGCATCCTCTCCCCTCACATCCACGGAGGGCAAAAAGGGCTCCACATTCTCTCACAGCTCCAGGAGAAGAATTTTTGTCCAAACCAACAATTCAATGTTTCTCCATTGGCCGGCCAACCCAAATTCCTGGTGGAGCTCTTCCATGTCTTTGAAGAAGATGGGCTGAATGACAGAATTCTTTGGGCAGCATGGTGTCTTAGTTTGGACACAGTGAGCCGGCCCAGAGGCAGGGCCAGCCCATGTCCCCCATGTCCCAGCTCTCCCTGCAGCACATGCCCTCAGCAAGGAGCAGGTGTGACATGGCCAGTGCCACCCATCACCCCCAGTGGCACTGCCTGGCGCTGGGCTGCCATGGCCAGGACACTGATGTCGTGCCTGCAGCAAATGGTCCTTCAGGAAGAAGAATCAGGATGTCCTAGACTGCAGCTGTCACTTTCTGTGCACTGGCCTGGCTTCCAGCACAGTGGGTCCTTGACTAGTCCCATGGATGCTAAAACTAGAACCATTCATTAATGATCAGAATGTTAGTCAGCATGTTAATGAAGATCTGATGGCAGTCACAGCACAATCAGTGAAAGTGAGCCTGGTTTGATGCTCCCTGCCTGTAACCAGTGGCTTTTAAAACAACCCATGAATAACAGAAACCATAAGCCTGGGAATCCACCATGCCAGCCTTGTAGCAAATGCTTTGCTGCAGCTACAAGGTTTGGCTGTGGCAGATGGACTGTGGGCCTTGCCAGGCCTAGTTACACTCTTTGTGTGCTACTGGTGCATAAGCTGGATATTCCTGGACATGAGCAGAAGTCAGGCTTTCAAATGCTCCTGGGTTTGGATGTTTTGGGTTTGAGATCTGAATTAGTTTCATTAGGAGAGAAGTCTTGACAAGGATTTGACATGGTGGGTTCACTTCCAGATTTTATTGAAGTTCACAGTCTGGGTTTACTGGGATCCTTCTTGGATTACTTTGTTGATGATTAATACTCTCCATTTTCTTAGAATAACCAAATAGAAGAAATCTTTCCAGAAGAGCTTGCTCGTCTTTATAGACTGGAAACTCTCAATTTGCAAAACAACAGGCTGACTTCAAAAGGTGAGCCATGGGATGGGCAGAGCCTGTGCCTGCAGAACACCAGCTTGTGCAATGAGGCCAGTGGCTGCTGATAAGGAAAGCCAGGGTGATGGATTGCCTTGCTTGCAGTGGGTTGCTGTGAGCCTCCCTCCCCTGGCCATCACACAGAGCATGCAGACACTTTATCATCCCAAACACAATAGTCAGTGTGGAAGAATGCAGCCTGCTGAACCAGTGGAGGAGACCTGGCAGCAGCTCCTGTGCTGTGGCGTGAGATCTCCTCAGCCAGGAAACTCCCTCTGGTCCCACAGGCACTTCCATGCAATGCACTTGAGAACCAGAAATGTCCACATGCTGAATGATTTCCTCCTGAATGACCTTGTTTAGTTCAGTCTAGTCAGTCAGGGCAGTTTGGTCCAGTTTTGTCTCTGTCAAATTTGGTATGAATTTACATACATATTGCAAATAAGGACATTTCTACCCTTCTCAAACCATTTTGATTTTTGTAGGCAGGTTTTGCTTGCTCAGTCTTATTTTTATTAGAGAAACAACAAGGGGTTAGTGAGGAAAGGAAAAGAAACAGAGAAATTGGAGTAAACAGTCAGAGAGGAGGATATGGGATACAAAAGGTGTAATTGTTATTAATTTGTGTCACCCAGTTATCTGAATGCTCTTTATTTTTATTGAAATGATAGAGAACAAAATTTATTGAGAATGTGGGCACATTATACATGGGCCACAAGGCACAGCAATCTTACATAGCACAGGGAAAGAAGTGCTCAATATATCCAGCCTTTGACATTATTACTTTGGGCCTTTGTGTCTTCTTTCACAAGCTTCAGTGCAGCCCTGAGTTTCCAACATGTTTTGACATGGGAAATAGCTTCACCTTTGCCTCATGGTTATCTAAGTGTCAGGTGAAAGTGGCAGTCTTTCCATTGTGACAGGAATTGTGCTTGTGTGATCAGCTGGATGTGGAGTGACTCAGCTGAAAATTGATTATTATTGGAGCAGGACAATCCCTGAGGATCAGCTCTCTGTGCTGGTTACTGTTTGGGTATCTGCATTGTGGAGGAGCAGAGCAAGAGAAGGGTTGTGACATGCAGATACCAGGGTTATTTTGGCAATATAGTCACACATCAGGTTGACCTAATCATTAAGCAACCTCAGATTATATCCTTGCAAGAAAAAAGACTTGCAGAATCTTATGCAAATTACAGGAGAAGGTTCTCAGATACTGTGGTTGCTGCAAGCACTGATAAACAGCCAGAGAGCAGATCCACACAGCTCTGTACCTGACACCTCCCAGTGGGCTTGGCCACAAGCCTTGTGTGATCAGGATTTTAATTAGTCCTCCATTGCTCTTAACAAGTGTGCATTGTTTAATTTGGTTTGTGGGTTTAAGTTTTTTTCCTGTTAAAAAACCCCAAGAGACATCAATAAGTCTGAATCAGATTGTTTCAGTGGCTATAAAGTGTTTCAATCTCACATGGAAGATACTGAGAGGGGAAGCTGCCCTCTGGTATTTTCACTCAGAAAGGCACTAAAGTCCTAATGTCACTGATTAATTATTCCTGTTTTTAAGGGTTGCCAGAGGAAGCATTTGAGCATCTGGAGAACCTGAATTACCTGTATCTGGCAAACAATAAGGTAAGAGACTCTGAAGTCTTTCAGAGCTCTTTTCTATTTGGATTCTGAAAATTAAATGAGCAAGTTGTCAATTCTTTTAAAATGTACATAGTACATAAGTAAAACTGTGCTAAAGTGATATTCTAACACAGGTTCATTTAAGGTCAAAACAGTATGTGAAAAGTTTAGAGCCTACACATGCAGGAATATTTTGAACACTTGTTTATTTGTGTACCTGGTGAAAAGTTTCACTTTTGTAGGGAGGTAGAGAGAGTCCTGCATGCATAAATCACCACTGTCTTCAGCAGGCTTTGGATCAGCTGCATGCAGATTTGGTTCCTGCCTGTATGTGGGGTAATTCTGTGAAATGCTGCCTTACAGATGAGGCTGGTTGAAGAATTTGTGAACAAACACATCCTAGTGCCTGTGTTTGAACCATCAATATCCATGAAAAGCTATTTCCCTGACTCCCATTCTTATTGTGTGGGATATCCCACAGGCATTCATTTGTTCTTTTAGCTGTCGTGGTAGGAGCTGAACTTTTTCTTTTGATGGAGAAGATCCCAGGTGCTTTCCTATTATGACCCAAGTTGGATGTATTGACAGAAGCACATCTTTCCTGCCAAAGCTAGGAAACTAAATAGCTTCTCCCATACCCTTGAATCTGGGTGGTTCCTTTTATGGCTTCCTTTATTCCCAGAGGTTGTCCACAAATATTTGCTATAGAAGAAATTGGGATCCACGGAATAATATAAGTTAAAACATCAAGGAGAGCTGCTTTGTCTACAAAAATCCTGCCCTTCCACCCCACTTTCTCTCTCTCTCTTTCTCTCTCAGCATGTCTGTATATAGTTTTTATTATCCTCTTAAAATCTGGGACCATTTGATGTTCTGATTAAATACACGTGGCCACATTCAGGTTTCAGTCAGGCCAAGACACATCCAGAATCACTCCATACATTTCTGTATGGAGTGATTGAGAATAGAACCCATTCCTTAGTACAGTAACATTGTGTTCTTTTCTCTCTTTCAAGCACCATTTCCATGTAACAATCTTGGCAGTTAATAACTCCATAAAAAGGAACAAGCCAGACTGTGACTAATATTCCAGAACCTTGCACTCTGATTTTCCCTGTGTAACAAAACAAAGTGTTTGGTTTTTCTGGCTTTGGTGCAGAGAGAAAAGAATCCCAAAAGAAACTGCAAACATCAGCGAATGTCACAAGTAGTTACAGTGAGAAACTGTGGACCTGCAAAAATAACACATTTCTTTATAAATCACAAGCCAGGACAAACCAGATTGGCTTCAAACTGCATCTCCTCTGCAGCAGGAAACACTGGGGATCAAGTTACTGTGGTGTCTGGAGGAGAGCAGGGATTTGCTGGTAGTTTGCTCCTTGTTTTATGGATTATCTTAATGCTGGTTTATCTTCCATTGTGATCCCATCAGATGTAGGTAAATCATCTTTCATTAAACTGGCATAGTTGGTCAGAGAAAGAAATGTAAGAGACTAAAAGCCTTTTGTGGCCTTAACAAGTACTTAAAGAGTGGATGCTGTAGTTTCATTTTTAGTTTTTCACCCCACTCTCAAAGAGTGCACACTAAACCATGTTAATGAGAGAAATTGGTCCACCAAACGAGAGATCAGTTCCTGAACTGTCATTGTTATTGACTATAAGCAGGTGATTTTGGGGACAGAAGGTTTACATTTCCCCATATCCTCAAAGTGGTATGGGATTCACCCTGATCCAGCACTTCTGCTTTTATCAAAGCTTCATCCAAGCAAGAAAAATCCAATCAGTTCAAAACTGGTAACAATTTTTGCATTAACCTTCTGAATTTATTAGTTAACAGTGGGGAAACACTGCCATATGGAAAGGAAAGTGCAGCAGTAAAGTTGAAAGAAAATTGCAGTAGGGCAAATGGCAGATTGCTTCTTGTTAGGCAATAAATTAGACAAAGCCATTCAAGTCAACTTTATTTTTGCTAACACTTAAAACAATCCAGCATGAATCCTTCAAGGAGGTAATCAGTGCAAATCAGTCTCATGACCAAGTGCTGAAATGCCAAAGTCCTGAGCAAGTGAAAACTCTTTTTGGATTAAACTTCTCTTTCCTCTTTCTTGTGGTTCTGATGTCTCTCATTATTTCACATGTCTGAGCCATGCCCTTTGCTTTGTATAAAAGTTATGACCTAACTGACTGGACAAAAACTTTAATGTACCTCTGTGCATGAAAATTATTAAGTCTTGTTTCCTGTGTCTGAATTGTCAGTATTACATCATGGCAGAGACTGATTTCTTTCTGAGGCACTGTCAGACCTTCTTAGTCAGAGATGAGTGCTTTTATCCAGCTCCCTGAAATTGTATCTCCCAGATCAGGAGGTGAGAGATTACCACCAAAGCCAAGAGCAACTGCAGGAATATGCAGAATGGCTCATTCCAGTGCTCACAAACCATCTGGAAATGCTGATAGGAGTGTGATTTGTGGGAAAGATCTTTTTTGTGTTTGTGACCATTTAATGTTTAAGACAGGCTAAGGATAGAGTGTTTGGGACAGCTGAAAATGAGAAACAGTAAATAATGTATTAAATTTTTTTAAAGACTCTTTTATGATTCCAGTAAACTGTAAGATGGATGGAGTTCATCAATACACTCTTCACATACCAGTAAGAGAGGGGTGTAGACACCCTTTAGATAAATACATAGTTTAAGGCTTGGGTTAGGCAGTTCTCCAATAAAGTGTCTCTTCTTCCACACAGTGTTCATATTTTAAATATTTTTGGTTTTACACTATTATTCATAACCCACTGCAGTTTTATGGTAATAAAAGTTTGAAAAATATGGTTTCTCATTATGTGAGCCTTGCTGTGCTTTGTCAGCTGCAAGGACCAGGTTCTGTTTCACATAACAGAGCTGTGAGGAAGATTACAGATTCCATGAACTTCAAGCTAGAAGGCAGATCTCTTCCATTGCCCCAGTTTCCCATCCTGATCTCAAAGAATTCAGTATCTCCCTAGGAAAGAGCCCTTTGGAGTGCACATAAAACATGGAGTGGCCTCTTTAGTACTGCAGTGAACACCTGTAACCAGGGTGGCTGCAATTCAGTGTCTTCTCTACTCAAGGATCATCTCTTGCACCATTGTGTTAAAAATTTGTTTCCCAAGGGCTTTATCTTGATGCATAAAGCTTCTGGGTTTATGCTTCCCAGAAAACTGTCCTCCATCCAGCCTGGACTGTAAGCTGCATTCTTAGTGTGTAGGTGAATGACTTTGTTATTAACAGCCACTCAGTGAAGCTGGCTATTGTATTGCCTGGATGCTCTCTAAAACTGAGCTTTTTTGATCATTGCTTTTCACTCCACCAGTTTCTTCAGATGCAGGCATTTCTAGGGTTAGCTTTTAAAACCACTGATAAAAATAGCAACAAGAGCAACACATTCTATGTACACAATCCCATACCTGTTGTCAGCTATGAAGTTTTGAGGACAAGGCCTTTCTGTATTTTCTGATGCATCACTTGTTTATTGAACAAAGTATTGCTGTACACTTGCTTTGAGGTGCCATTCAATATTCCAACATTTGGCTCAGAAGTATCCTTGTTCTTTGGGAGCCTGAATCCCCCTAGCAGAGATCATCATCAATGGATGCAGTGGAGCAGATGTGTGAAGTGACACCTCCCCTCCACAATACACTTTCCTAAGAGAATAAGCAGTAGGTCACTGTGAAGGGGGTTGGAGTTTTTTTTGGCACAGCAGACTGAGGAATTAGGAACAATAATAAGCAAAGTGTTTGCTCTCTGAATAACAATTTCTTGATTTCTTCCACCAAAAAGAGACAGGACCCTTCCAACCAAAACAAACATTTTCATATCTTAGAGCAAAAGTCTGTCTCCTTCCTGGAGAGATTAGTGAGTGAGGACAATTTGTTTTTGTTCATTCAATCTGCATTCAGTTTAATTTATCTTTGCCTGTTTAGGGAAGATAAATTTGCAAGTGTTTTGCTGCTGCTTGGTTAAAATACTTTAATACATGGTTTAAACATTTTTTTTGCTGCATTTCATTGGAACTCCCCTGTATATTTCTTTTACAGCTAACAGTGGCTCCAAAATTCCTACCAAATACCTTGATCAGTGCAGACTTTGCAGCCAATTATCTCACTAAGATATATGGGCTCACATTTGGACAGAAACCAAACTTGAGGTAAGGGACTGGGAAGTAAAACAATACTGGTGTTCTGCCACTGCTTGGATGCAGTTGGTGGGTGATAAGAAACTATCTGGCTAAACTATATTATTGCCTACTTGTGTTTTTGGAAAGAAACTGTTTGTTATTCTCAGCATGAAAGAGCAAACAAACACATTCCAAGGGCTTTTGCTAGCTGCTAGACAGTTCTACAAATATAAAATTAAGTTGTCCCCATTTTACCTGTGTATTTGAATTAAAAAGAACAAATTAGTTTCTCAAAATGGAGATCAGCTTTTTAAAATCTCTAGTTTTATTTATCTGTTCATTTTTACAAGTAAAATCAGGTGGAAAGTACTCAGTGCAGTATAACTCAGTTCTATTCAAGGTGAGCACTTCAGCACCTTCAGGGAGGGTTCATACTCCAGATCTCCTGCCAGACGTCTCTGCTAGGCTCAGGCTGTGATTTTCTCATCTGGACTGACAGCAGAACATCCATGTCAAACTCAGAGGCACACAGACCTCCTGGGAGGTGTGGGCTTTCCTAAAGGGGTTTTGAGTAATCTGCTGCATCCACACACTGCACCATCCAGATCCTGCAAAGACATCCCAAACTGTTGGGAGCAATTTATGCAGCCAGGTTTGGAAGCAGTTAATTACAGCTGAACCAGCTGATCCCCCACAGCCCAGTCTTGGGATGAATTGAAGAACTCTCAGTTCCTACTGAATTCATTGAGAGCTGGAGCTGCTCTGCACTTCCTGGGCCTTTATCTCTTGGGCTCTTGGAAGCTGAAGGGGCTGGATCACCCACAGATTCCTGGCAATATCTCATGATAAAAGAAGCTAGATTTATACATGTTTTCTTCCTTAATCTCAGGTGGAGATGCTGCTGTGTTTTGATTCCATATTAAAATTATTGACTCTTCTGAAGTGTTTTTCACACTCTTCTATACCAACATGAATTTTAATCAAAATAAGAGCTAATTGATTTCCAGGGTTACTCATACAAAATCCCAACGCAGTTGTTTCAGTTGGATTTTTTTTTGCCCCCAGCAGAGTTCATGATCTCAGACTGATTATTTGGAGAGTAAGTTTTTCAGAAAGGCAAATATTTGTGAGTTAAAAGTACAGCTGACCATGCAGGGTAAACAATACTTCCAGTGTAGCTCTGAACTCCCTGGAGTGTGTGATCACACAATTGTATTTCCATCCTGAGCCTTTCCTTCCTTCCAGAGGGATGTTGCCAAGTTCTCTGCAACTGGTAGAGAATCCAGGAACAAGTTAAAAAAGCTCCCTTTGACACTTTTGCAGTTTTAACCTCTCTCTACAAATTTAGCTGCCTGCTGCATCTGGGGGTAAACACAGGAAAGGAAGAGGTAACCAAAGTCACTAAAAGCCTATGATTTCTTTTGTTAAAAAGAAGTAAAATTAATTAATTTAGCAGTTAAGCTGGTGAAAAGGAAGAATAACTTCATAGAGGTACATTGCTTTGTATAGAATTGAAAAGGTGAATCAGTTTCTGAAAATCTGTTTGGAGAAACTATTTTGTGAGTATAAACGCTGAAAGTAAGAAGGGCAAAGGAAAAGTAAGAAACTCTGTCTCTCAATCCCAATGGCTCATTAAAAACCAAAGCACAGAAAAGAGAAAAGTTTGCCAGACTGAGTAAATCTGTTGTCTTTCTGTCAGTATCCTATTCTGAGTTCTAGGAGTAGAAGAGAAACTGTTTCCTGGGGTATTTCCAGCCTTCATGGGAGCAGAAAGAATGGAGGGTTCAGAGATGGTCCTTTCTTACAAGACCTCCAGGCTGATCTTGTAAGCCCAAGCAGCCCAGACTCAATTGCAAATAGAAGTTAAAATTGGGGCCATATCTGTTAAACAGAGATGAATTCTAACCCTCTGAGTGAGGCCCCCACATTGACATTCTGTGTTTCTAAGCACTGCACAGTCCCAGGCTTGCACTCAGTTTCTTGTAAAGAAGTTAAGGCCACTTGTGAAATTTGTATTCATGTGCAGGTTTGGGTTTTGCCTAGACCTAACTTTCAGAGAATATTGGGTCCAACCATTTGGTTTTGCATCTGTATCCCTTGCTAAATTAAAGGGCACATTAAAAAATCAATTATCTCAAGGAAAGAAAAAAAGATTGAAATTAAGTTTTAAACTAAGCTTTCTCTCAGTAAACAACAACTCCAGATCTCCATATCTGTTAAACTTCATCTTTTACTTCCTTCCAACAGATCTGTGTATCTTCATAACAACAAACTTTCAGATGCTGGGTTACCTGATAATATGTTCAATGGCTCTAATAATGTGGAGATACTCATCATGTCCAGCAATTTCTTGAAGTATGTTCCAAAGAATCTTCCTCCAGCACTATATAAATTACACTTACAGGTAATGACAACAAAGTTTTGTAATCATTTAGGATTGTGACAAAGTAGTGTGTTTGTGTGGGTTTCACACCACACAGCCAAGACATCCCAGTGCAGCTAGAAACATCCCCAGGCCCACTTTAAGCCTTGCCTGCTGTATTCTCAACAGTAGAGCTGTCCCCATCTCCTTCCTTTTTGTGTCCATAAGCAATGGTGTTTTTTTGCTCATCACCTGAATGCTCCCAGGGGGCAGAAATGCCTTTCTGTGTTTGCAGGGGATGTATTGCAAACCCCTGTGTGGTTGCATTGTTGGTCTCCTCCCTGCATACAATGATATTAATACAGATTGGAACAGGAAGCATCATTCCATGGCCATGTCTCCATGACCTCCCAGTTAAGTTTGCCACTAATCCCACTTGTCCTGACAGCTGCTTACCCACTCTGTACTGGTTTGCTCACTGACTCATTTCATACAGACCACAGCATCAGTGGCTGCTGCTTGCTACTGAGCTGGCAATTCAGTTTGGATCAGGCATTCTCTTCTGCTACAACTCCTCCAGCAGCAGTGCAATAGCAGAGTTGTGCTGTTAACTACTCTCCAGCATTTTTAATTCCATGTCATCTGATTCTGATAAAAACACTTCATCATGTTTGAGCTGGAGATCTGAGCCTTAGCAATGGGAGAGCCACAGCGGTGGGGAGTCCTGGGTCTGCTTGCTCTGAGTGTTGACAGCTCCTTGGACGTGCAGAGACTGGAGTCTGTTATCAGCCCTGGACTCTGTGCTGCCTCCCAGCTCTCTTTTCCCTTGAAGGTTTCACCAGAATTCCTGTTAAAGTCTTCTAGAGAACAGGCTTCTTCAGCTTGGAGAAAAGTAAGCACAACCAGTCCAGTCCTTTAAATTGCTGGAATTTCTCTCCAAAGTATGAACTTACTTGTCCTCTGCATTTTTTCAAAACTTACAGATAATCATTATCTCCCCAAGGGGTCTCACACTTTGAGGATTACATTTTGAACTTGTCTCCTTCCCTGCTGTCCTCAGCTATGTTAAGGAAAGAGGAGATGAGCAGAGAGTGTTTTATTTGCAAGTGCACCATCTGTCAGTAGTAACATTTGCCTTGAAATTTTGACTGGGAAAAACCAGGACAATGAGAAATGAGAGGCAGCTAAAAGTGGACTAAAAATATCTGACAGGTGTACTTTAGATGTGATTTCTTTCTTTTAATATTTATTGAGACGGCCAAATTTGTCTGTGTTGGTTTCTACTTTATATTAGTTGACAAATGAATCTGGTCCAGTCTGTCATCACATTATAAAGCCCCCTAATTATTTTATGTCTAGCCCTTCTGAAGTTTAATTGCCTGTGTTAGTTGAACAGAGCTCAAATGTTGGGTTTTTTCATTCCAAACACTGTGCTTTGTGTTTCTGGTGACTCTAGAGCAACAAGCTGGAGAAGATTCCCAAAGGAGCTTTCAGTGAACTTGCTGGTCTGCGGGAGCTGTACTTGCAGAATAATTACTTGTCTAATGAGGGAATGGACAACGAAACTTTCTGGTGAGGCTGAGATGTGCACTTTGTACCTCTGTGTCTGTCTGCCCCCTCTGGGATGGTTGTGCATTTACTGAACAAAGGACACAGTAAAAAGTAAAGTTATTAAAAGCTGGCTGAGGTTGTGCATTTCACTGCTAAGTCTGAGGTGCAGATGCTGCCATTCAAAAGGAAAGGTCTGGGTGAGTGGTTGCAGAATAGTTTCATACAAAAGACAGAACACTGAACATCAGACTGCACCACCCCCTGCCTGCCACAGACCCGGTCACACCAGGTACTAAGTCACTTCTGGGAAAAGCCACCTAGAACAACCCTGAAAGCTACTCTCTGTTCTTCCAGAACAGTCAAAAGTGAGGTTACCTGGGACTTTCCAGTTTCAAAGGCACCTCACGTTACAGCTGGGCACTAAAGCCAGACCTTCATCTTCACTGGAGCCACTTGAGCTGTGTGAAGCCACTTCACAGAGCTGTGAATTCCCCTGGCCCAGCTGTACTCCAGTGCAGGTGGTTGCTGGAGCAGGCAGGGATGCAATGGTACTGCTCAAGAGCCAGATGGCTGCAAAAGCTTTGCTACCAACTGGTGCAATAAAAATAGCCTTTGCTGTCCTAGATTTAGCCTGGGACTTAGCACTTCAAAAATTTAACATTATTTTCCTCTGCTTGCACTGAAAGCTGCCCTTGTTCTACCTGAAAATTGGTCTACCATACAATTGGTCCAGCCCATAATTTAGTTCTGTAAACTCCCCTGATCTCCAGACACAAAAATGTAGGAAACTGTGCTTTCCTTTTCCATTTCCCATTCCCAGAAACCTCCTTTATTGTATCTGTGTTGAGTCCACTTCCAGGTCATGTTGGACATATAATTTCTGTTAAGGTATTCCCATCCTTGGGAAACCTTGCAAATGGCAGCAGTGAAGTGTTTCACCTAAAGATTATATTTGTTCATTCAGAGCATGTTTGGATAGCTGGATTAGCAGTGTAGTAACCAGTAAGTCATGTCTGTAACACATTAGTTCTCATGTTTCCTAAAAACTTTCTAGTCATCTGCAATGGGTTATGTATTCTTAAGTAGATTAAAACTCTAATTTGAATTGAGAAACTGACTTGAAATACAAGGGAATACAGGGTTCCTCAGTCCTGGCATATAATACCATTGATCCACGTCCAGTTGGTATAAGTGGCTGGTCTGAGGATTTAATTTAGCTTCAACTGAGACCGTGGAATCCAGATTCAGTAGCTTACACAAAGCAGCTCTAGCCCTGACTCACTTCCATAATACTGGAGGGTCAGGAGGAGTTCACTACCTTGGCCTAAGAGACTGAGGTAGCATTTCTGCTTTTCATAAAAGTAACATTTCATCATCTAGAAAGCAGACCTGCCTTTAAGTTTCGGTATGTATTTTCAGAGAGATAGTAATTACTCATGCTCAGGCTTTGTTTTTGTGAAACCAAGAGCTAAACTCTGTGTTCTGGTGGTGCTCCAATGGCATCTTCCTTGTGGTGTTTGTTCACTGAAATTGCTCATATGTTGCTATCTGGGACTGCAAAACTGATCTCAGGCCTCAGCTCAGTGGCAGTTTGGGTGTCTGTGGACTCTGGCATGTTCTCTTGCTGGTGTGGCTGGGACAGGTGGCACTGCCAAGTCCTGATCCCTACTGGCAAAATGGGAGCTTGCTGTTCTGGTGTCCACATCACTCATTATATGAGTCAGACAAGGGCAGTCAGTAGTGGGAGCTGTGCTGGGTAAAAAGACTGTAAAGCAAAGATTGTAAAGTCTTTGAGGAAGTTGGTTATTGTTTCACCTTGCAGAATCAAAGTGTTTTCTTTCCTGCTTTCCCAAGGAAATTGTCTAGTCTTGAATATCTGGATTTGTCCAGCAATAATCTCTCACAAATCCCAAGTGGTTTACCTCGAAACATCGTCCTCCTCCATCTGGAGAAGAATGCCATTAAGGTGATTGACAGAGATGTCTTGACCCAAATTAAGAACCTGGAGTACCTTCTGCTCCACAATAACAAATTAAAAGCCCGAGGTATTCACCCCTCAGCCTTCCAGGGTTTAAAGAAGCTGCACACTGTCCACCTGTACAACAACATGCTGGAAAGGATCCCCAGTGGGCTGCCCCGGAGAGTGAAGACACTTATGATCCTTCATAACCAGATCTCAGAGATTAACAGGAATGACTTTGCTACCACTTACTTCCTTGAAGAGCTGAACCTGAGCTACAACAAGCTCACAAGTCCCCAGATCCATCGGGAGGCCTTTCGTAAACTGCGGCAACTGAAGTCCCTGGATCTTTCTGGAAACAATCTCCACACGGTGCCTTTTGGCTTTCCAAAGAACCTGCAGGTTCTGAAGCTGAAGGAGAATGAGATAAGCATCATCCCAAAAGGGACTTTATCTGGGATGACAAAACTGAGGGAACTGTATTTGAGCAACAATAAACTGAAAGTAAATTCAATTTATTCAAGAGCATGGAGAGAACTCAGCAGTCTTCAGGTAAAAACATCACCTTCTCTAATTGTTTTACTGATGCTGACGTCCTTGTCTGTCTGCCTAAATCAAATTATGTAGCACCAGTACTAAATGTGCTTGGTCCTCGTATTTTGGGGTTGCATTTTAAGTGCTACACACTCTGTTCCTAGAGTAGAAATGATGTGCTATTGTGCCAGAGGTGGGTACCTTCCGCTGCTGGCCAGTCCAGCTTTGTGTCTGAATCCTGACAGTGTCCTATATTTTCAGAAAAACATCAGTGAATGTTGTCATTAAAACTGAAATAGGCCTTTCAAATTGCTCGTCTCCCAAAAGATTTAAAATCAGCTCGGAATAGAGACAGCGGGAGGAAGGAATGCATAAACAAAAACACTCTTAATTCTCAAAGCCCCCACATCAGCTTATAGTCAGACAAGCCAAGCTGCAGGATTTAGCAGCTCAGCTGGCTAAGGCACCTGGGGAGCAGCTCGGAGGTCTGGATTCAATCAGCAGTCTTCTCATTTGCTTAATTGTTGGAGAAAGTTAAACACAAACCATAAGGCAGGCAGGAACAATCACATTTGTGCTGAGCAAAATGACCTTTCAGAATTGTTACGCTGGCTGAAGGATTTGTCCGCATTTCCTTTTAGGCAACGGCCCCTTTCCTGCAGTGAAAGGTATTGCCTGTGTCATATGGCAGCCATGGAGGGTGCATATGGTCAGGTCACTGCACAGGCAAAGTGTGCACATCTCAGAGCAGATCTGGGATAAGGACATGCAGCATATGTCACACTGGCCCCCAGTGCGTTGTCAGACAATCCTGATGTTAATCTATAGGAACGTTTCCCTTTCTGTTGTGTCTGGGAATAACCAATAGCTTGCTTCTCAGTTCATGTCACTCAGCAATGCAGCAACAGTGTCTGCAGAGCTGTTTGCATCAGCTGCACAGTTGGTCCCTGGCTTTAGTAATATTTTTTGCATTTGTTTGGAGCTTCACTGATATGTGTGTGAGTCTGTGTCCAAATATATTTAACCTGCAAAGCAGTCTGGAAGGAAGATGCTGTTGAAAATTACAGACTGCTGGGATTGGTTTTCTGCAGTACCTTAATAAAATGTAGGTTCTTTTTATTTTCCAACAAAAATGGGTCATGAGCCCTGTTGGGCAGCTGGAGTTGCTGGTTGGAATGATGAGCTTTCCTTCTCAAAGGTCCTGATTCAAAGGTCCTGATTCACAATTATGTGGAACTTTTGTTCTACTCTCACTCCCTTGCAGTTGGTGTAAAGCCAGAGGTGTTGCTGACTCAGCCATTGGCCATCCCCACAGCAAACCCCACTCCCATTAAGCAGGGTTAATGTTCTAAAGTTCTGCTGGACAAATGGGGCATTTTATGGCTGTTGCTTTTCTTTTCTTGTTGGTTGTTTCCAGCTGAATCTTTTTTATCATTAAGTGCTTAACTGTGCAGTTGGTTTCTGAGTTGTTGCACTGGAGTGAGTTTGGCAAATAACCATCCATAAAGATCCTAAAGATCATGCATATACTCAGTAAATGCTTCAGTCCACCCTGTTTCCATGGAAATCACTGGAGACTCTGCAACTGCAAAGCAAGACATTTACATAATGGACTTGGCAGTACTGGGTTAACAGTTGGAGTCAATGATCTTCAAGCTTTTTTCCAACCTAAACAATTCAATGGTTCTCTGATAATTGTTTTCCAGACTGGCATTATGTGAGGAATAAAAACACTGGAATGAGGACAATTGTTTGCAAAAGTGTGGCTTTGAGTAGTGGGTAAATTGTAAGTGTCAGGTTGGTGCTATGAAAATTCTACAACACAGGATAACAAAACATTTCTATTGATCCATTTTCTTGCAAAAAATTAACCTGAGAAACGACCATGACCTTTAGTCCTGCTGTCTTCATACATACTGGATGTTAGAATATTTCCAGATGGTTTTATGTGGAACTGTACCTATCACCATCCTTAGCCAGCAAAGTGTTTGCAGTAGCAGATGCCAAGGAATTCTGCATATCTGAAACCCAGCCTGTTTTTAATTTACTTAAAGCAGACATGGGCTAATGCCTGGGGACAGAGATAAAGAAATGTTGGATCTCTGAAACAAACCAGCGTGACCTATCATGTGAAATCAGGATGCTCAATAGGAGTAGCATTGTCTTGGCCACACTTACCTTAATGCAAATTACAGGTAGATTAAGTTAGATTATTCTATAATAAGTATAACTTCAAATTTAAATCCCTTCTGGAATGTTTCTAATATTTAAATTCAGTTATTTGACCCCTTGTTGTATCTTCCTTGCAGTCACTGGACATGGCTGGCAACCAACTGACATCCATCCCATTAGGCCTGCCAGAATCTCTGGAATATCTGTATCTCCAGAACAACAAGATCACAACTGTTTCTGAGAATGCTTTTGAATCCACACCCAAAATAAAGGGGATTTACCTCAGGTAAGGTCAGGTTTCCACTTCAACACACAAGATTTTTTTTTCCTTCTCATCCACTTTATAATTGCTTACTTTTTAGAAAGTATTTAAAATCCTTACTTTCTGAACAAGCATCTCTGGTTTATAGTAATATGTGACAAAACTATATTCATCTGCTCAGAAAAGACATGGATGCACACAAAAAGCTCTTTTTAGGGAGCTTGTCTTTTCTATGTTTATTAGACTGGATTGGGCATGCCAGTAATTCTGGGCAATTAATGTTTAACATGATGTCATATTCCAATATTCAGCTGTGAGCCAAAAGTTTACAGGCCCCTTATAGAAGTACAGCTTTGCCTGTGTCTGTTGGCCCTGGATTTTGACAAAATCCCCCTCCAGTGAGGTGTGTGTGACTAATCTTGGAGTTGTGTGCATTCCCTTGATAGCTTTGTCAGAAACAAGTGACAAGTTACAACTGTGACAGTTATGTAGCTCAGTTTAGGAGCTTTTTCCCCCTCTGGGGTTTTTTCCCACTCTGTCAGTTGGATGAGGACTTTGTTTTTATAGATGACAGATACTGACCTTCTTTTACATGTAATGTAAACTAACAGTAACAACTGATTTAAGCAGAGATTTATACCACAAGAAGTGAATCTGTCCCCGTAATATATTCAGTTTTCTTCTGGTGGGATATTATTGAAAATATTAATTAGAAGTAATTTATGAATCCCTACAGAATATTTGATTAAGCCTATCCAATGGATGTGTTCAAAAAGCCTAGGCTGTACAAGACTAAATATGGTCTTATTTTGTCTATATGCACCTAAACTGCCCCATATTTCTGAATAGTTCTGGAGCATACCTTTATGGATGAATGATTCCATACCAAGCAAATAAAATTACAAATCTGGTGTTAATTAGAGCAGTCTGTCTATTCAGCTGCTCACATTTATGAGATTTTAGTGAATGCTTGGATGTGAACCAGAAACCACATACCACATTCTATATTTCTGTATAAAGAAAAAAGGAATTTGCAAAACAGTTTCACTAACATATTCAGGAGGCAACTCCACCCAAGCTCAGTTGTATTTTTAATGGGGGCCATTAATCACTGCAGTGCTGTGAAACAATAATATACCTATGGAATATTACACAGAATACAATTCTAAGCACGTTCAAGAGTAACAGAACAGTATATGTGACAGGTTCTTAAACTGCAGATTAGTTTATTTGTATTCCTGGAAATGCAAATAACAGCTGAAAAGTTATTGCTTCGTGTTTGAAGGGTTACTTTGGTTTGAGCTTTGTAGGTGAAAATTAAACTGTCAAGGAATGACACAGAATTTTATGAAAAATCGGTTATAGTTTAAAAGGTGGGCTGTGGAGCAGATGCCTTTCCTCTCTGGGAAGGAGAAAGGAGAATAGCAAGAGAAAGAATTTGTGGGGGAGGAATTCCAATATTATGATTTTTTTTCTTCCCCCATCCAGAGGAGTCAGCACTTCTAGAGTGCTGTTGTGAGTCAGTGTAAACTTGGAGTAACTTGGGTCAGTGTAGAGTAGCTGCAGAATGGTTTCCTCTTAGTCTCCTCATTTCTGTGTTGTATATAAAAATGGGTTTATTTTAACAGGGGTGCCTTTTTGTTTGTTTAAGGTTTAATAAGATTGCAGTTGGAGCACTGAAAGAGAGTACCTTCCAAAACCTGGAGCACTTACAGGTTCTGGATATTGAAGGGAACCTTGAATTCAGCCACAGTTCTAAGAATAAGGATGACTCAGAAGAGGAAATGGAAGATGAGGAAGAGGAAGAGGAAGAAGAACTGAGATAAAATGTGAACTCACACAATCCCATCACATGGGAGGTAACAACTGTAGTTAAGTTGAATTAAGGCCCCAGTTCTCAGACTCTTGTGTAAATAATTCCAATTCACACACATGATAGAAGCATAACAAGTGAGTGTCTGAACCCTGAACTTAAAGACTCCCACTAAAACATGATGGGGAGTCACAAATCAAAAAGGGTTGAAAATACATTATTTTGTAAAATGAAACAGTTTTTATCTGTTTTATCAGAGTTCTTAATGGACTGTTCATATTGGCTCCTGTTTATAGCCACAGCAGACACAGTAGTTAAAGATGCAGGTCCTTGTCCACTAATTCTGATAACAAAAAGTGCAAAGGTATTTCATGATATTTTTAAGCAAATACTTCAGAAGGAAAACAAAGAACAAACTGTGAAGCTTTCTGATGCAGAAGACATGAGGTGAGAACAGATTAAAATTAGATAAATTAAAGTAAGATTAGACCCATTGGTATCTGTTAAATGTGTCATTAGATTACAAACTCTGTCTCAATCAGTATTTATATCACTGACCACTTGGAGGGGAAAAATAATGCTATACTTCATGTATTTCTTATGAAAAAAATAGCATCTCTAATTAAATCTCTTTTCAACTGCAGAAAAAAGATACAGGGACAAAGATATTTGAAGAATATGCACTTTTTCCATAAGAAGAGCAATCTATTTACTGCATCTCTTAAGCATCTTATGTTCAAAGATGATGAGGTTCAGGAATGCTCTTTGTTTCCAGAGATCTAAACCCTTAAGTGTGGGGAAAAAATAGTTTTGTCCCTAATCAACATTTTGTGACTGAGAATGACACAAGGAATTGCTAGGAATAGTGCTAATAAGCTTAAAAGATGATAGGGCTTGAAAAGGGCAGAAGGTACTCGGGAAGTCAAACATTAGCCCTCCTGACTGGGCTATATCAACACTTCATTAAACAAGAAATAATTTATATCTACAGACTTAGGGTACATTGAAAATCAATGCATCTCTGGTTTAGTTTTGGGGCACGTGTGCCATGTCAACAGGTACAATATTTGTCTTATTCTGAATTCCATTATGTAACTTATTCTATGTTTCTGTTTTGCAGGAAAACATATGGAAAAATACATATATGTCTATGTGTATATATCTATATAGATATACAGAGAACACTTAGCAAAACGTGCAATGAATTACACAGAAACTGTGGTGGCACTGGGCCAGGCTCATGGAATACAGTGTGTTTCAGTGCCTTATTCAGGGAGAGACCCTGAATGCCTTTCCAAAGCTTCCAAATCATCTTATACAAGACCCAGGATCATAAGGGATTGCTCTGGAACTCACAAAAGCTGGCTTTTGTTTCTTCTGTTTCTCTTCCCTCACTGTTTCCATCTGTAATAACAATATGGGACTGTTTTGAACACAGGCCTTCAAATGCCATTTTTGTCACTGCATTTTAAGTGAACCATGTTTATGCCCCTTTCTTTTCCTCCACCCAAAAGAAGCTGTTGTTGGCCAGGGTAGATGGATATTTGCAGTAGTTTCATGTGCAGAGCTGTGTATGGGGAATTTTGATCATCAAGCAGCAGTAATAATTCTGGATGCAATTATTTCTCTGTTATAACAATGTGTATATTTGGATGAGAAAAACAAAATAAGGCTGGATCCCATAATATTTTATCTCTACTGCCAAAACCTGCAGTATATTCTTGTTTTAGAAAGGTTTTAAGATAAAACAATTGCTCTTGTGAAAAAAAAAAAAAATATATATATATATATATAAAATCTGTATGTCTGCCTCCCAGAGCTTTGGTAAAGTTTCTGTCTTGCTGTTGTTTGCCCTTGGGGCACTTGGGTGAATGTCTCCAAAGGTGTGACCAAAGGATGGAGTGACAGGATGAACTTTAATGTATGTGGTAGAATTTTCCATAATGTATCTCATTCACAGTGAGAGGCAGGAGTGAGACTAATGATGTAGAAGAGATTAGTGAGTGTGGGCTGTCTCAGGAGAAAACCATTAAGTGTCAAAAGAAATTAGTTTAGTTCAAGTCTGGAGACAGTGCCTGCTGTCATATTCCCTTAAAGCCTCCTTTATTTTATGATGTTGAGTGCTCTCAGCTCCTGTTGGAATCATACAAAATAAAGAAACCAAGGAAAAGAAGACCTACAGAGGTACAAGTTTCTCAGTTGGTTATAATGTCCTTCATCTGAGGCAGCTAATCTGCTTGACGAAATGGTCTTTTCTTTTGAGGATTTCTGATTGAACACATGTTGTTTTGCATACTGCATTCCAGGATTGACTTGGAAACATAGTTGGCTTAATTTTTTACCAGCTGTTTTCCTGCTGGAGATCTAGTTCCACACTCTCCCTTTGGTTTCCCATAGCACATGACAGTAATTTCAAGCTGTTGTTCCCTACCTTAGACAATTCAACACGCTCATTAATCATAGAAGGAAAGATTGCTTCCTGAAAAAGCAAAAGCTTGGCCCTAGAAATTGCAAAACCCACACATTTTTGAATATCAGCTATACAGCTGAGCAATAAAATATCCTTCCAATTGACTGCTGGGATAGATTTCTATGTAAAATGTCTACAGAATGTAGTTCAAGTCAATTAGCTACCTCCAGCAAACACCAGTGGAAGTTCTGTCAGTCTTCTGTGAAAAAGACCAATTTATTAAACTACTGAAGAAGCTGAGAATATGCAGATTTGTACAGTTTATGGTGAACCATTCTATTGTATTTAAACTTCTGTCCCTTGGACTATGATTCTATGAAAAGTCAGATGTCTCAGACTTCTTTGAATCCCTTGAGTGTCTGATGCAGTGAGTGCAGGGTGAAGGTTCATTTCAGCACCTGTACAACCAGGCCCAAAATGCCAGGATTATACAAACACTGTTAAGCTTCTTCAGCAAGCAGCAGCCTTTGCCAAAGGAGGCCCAGCTAATATAGTATGGACCAGGTAAAGTTAGCAACACTTACCCAAGTTTGTTTCAAGTAGTTGCACACTGAATCTGTCCTTTAAATGGAGAAGTGTTTTCCAGCAAACCCCTTGCAAAGCACCACCAGACTTACCCAGTAAAAGTCTCAAATGCTCCAAGATTGTTTGATTGTTCTGTAAGAGATTGGTGATGGAGAACCACAGGCCTTATTCCTCACTTACCTGGCATCATCAGCATCTCTGACATTGGACAATAATGCTGTCAGACCAAAATGGTACTTTATTTCTTTCTCTTAAAGGGATAAAAGATGCCATGAAGGATATTGAGGAATAATCAGAAGCCCACAGGACTAAGCCTACATATTTTTTGACTGTGGGTGGTACCCATAATCCAGAAGTCCAATCCAGACCTTGTACAGAGTAGGACCCAGGAACAGGCTCTGATTTTATTAGTTCCTTTAGTGAAAATGGGAGTTGGGAAGTTGGCCTTTTCTTAGGCTACCAAGAGGCAACACACACATTGCTTTCATGTAACCTTCTTTCTGTAATTTGCTTGGATTTGAGAAAGAGAAGAATAGAAAGGTTTTAAGGCTGAGATAGATGTATGAATTGTGAAAACTTCAAGTCTAAAATGTTCAGTTGGCAGTTTTACCCCTAAATATGCCTTTCTGCATGCTTAGTATTCTTGTGTGGTCTGCATGCAGACTGAGGTCTGGGTTTATTTGCTGTTTTTTGTTTAAAAGCCATGTTTCATCATTACAGAGGATACTGCACAAAATGGGGGGAAATGGGATTTTTCCAAGCTATGATTTTTCACGGCGACAGGAGTACAAATGCAGCTTGAGAGCTATAAAGAATTAATCAGGTGCCAAAAATAGCTGGTGGATAATGAGCTTTTATTTCAGGCGGTGGGCACGCAGCCCATCTGTGTCTGCCACGCGGATGGGCCGTTCCGCAGGGCTCATCCCGTTCCTCCAGGATCCTCTCCCCATGGCCATCCCCTCACGGGGACTGGGGCACCCGGGGCCTGCTCCTGCCCATTCCCGCCCCTGCCCCACATCGCCCCCCTCCAGACAACCCCATGGCTTCTCATTTGGGGATTTCTGGGTGAAAAGGCCTTCGAGTGCTGGATCTTGCCCAGAGCTTTTATCTCCTCACGTGGAGTAATGCCCTTTGCCTGCCCGGCGTGCTGTGAGGGCCGGGGCTCGGGCGGGATGCGGGGAACCTGTTCCCCTCCTCAGCTCCCACACGCACACACAAGTGCCGGCTCCTCCTGGGCCAAGGGCTCCCACAGCGGGGCGGGCGCCATCCCACCGGCTGAGGGCAGGAGCCACGGCGGCCGCTCTGCGGGGAGGGAGGCGGCACAAGGCCGAGGCTTTCCCGATGCCAAGATGGTACCCTGTGATTCCCTGTGCAAGGAGCACCGGGATCCCGATGTCCGCAGCCTCAGCTGGCAGGAGGGGTGAGCTCCAGGGCGCCCGTGTGGGCCGGAGGGAGGGAGGATGAGGCGGAGCGGAGGTGAGCGTGGTGAGGAGGGTCCTGCCCCTCCTCGAGGGCCTCACGCCGTGGTGTCCGGGGTGTAAGTGTTCTGTTTAATGAAAAAGAAGTGCTTTATGCAATATAAAGGTACTCTTCTGAGGAAAAAATATTTAAAAACTAATTTTTTTAAAAGTAAGTATGGGACAAGGCTCCCATATTTAGTATGGGACAAGACAAGATTTGTGGATTTACAAGAGCATGTAATGACAAGACAAGGTGGAACGTATTCTAATTGAAAACGTGTAGGTTTATATTAAACATTAGGAAAAAGTCTTTATTGTGAGGGTGGTGAGGCCCTGGCACAGGTTGCCCAGAGAAGCTGTGGCTGCCCCATCCTTGGAGGTGTTCAAGGTGATTTGGATGGGGCATGGAGGAACCTGGGATAGTGGAATGTGTCCCTGCCTATGGCACAGGATTGGAGCTAGATGATCCCCTTACAATCCAAAGATTCTATGATTCTATGAAAAAAAAGAAAAAAACCCAAAGAAAAACTATGGATGAAATTTGAAGGGGGATGTGGTGGGGCAGAGGCATGTTGCCACAGCATCCCTTGGAGGAGAAGTGACAGCTCCCGAGGAACTGACTGCAGATCTGACAGTGGGACAGGGTCCCTGGCAGTGGGACAGTGCCCCTGGCAGTGGGACAGGGTCCCTGGCAGTGGGGCAGTGCCCCTGGCAGTGGGGCAGTGCCCCTGGCAGTGGGACAGTGCCCCTGGCAGTGGGGCAGTGCCCCTGGCAGTGGGACAGTGCCCCTGGCAGTGGGGCAGGGTCCCTGGCAGTGGGACAGTGCCCCTGGCAATGGGACAGGGTCCCTGGCAGTAGGGCAGTGCCCCTGGCAGTGGGGCAGGGTCCCTGGCAGTGGGACAGTGCCCCTGGCAATGGGACAGGGTCCCTGGCAGTAGGGCAGTGCCCCTGGCAGTGGGGCAGGGTCCCTGGCAGTGGGGCAGGGTCCCTGGCAGTGGGGCAGGGTCCCTGGCAGTGGGACAGTGCCCCTGGCAATGGGACAGGGTCCCTGGCAGTGGGGCAGGGTCCCTGGCAGTGGGACAGGGTCTCCATGGGGCTGCTCCCTTGGGCTGGCAGCTGCCCCCCTTGCCGGGGGCTCAGGGCCAGGCAGCCCTGCTGGGGTGAGGAGCTGCTGCATCTGCTCAGCAGAAGAAGCTCTGCTTTGGAGATTATTTATCTTAACTCTCATAAATCCTTCAGGACTGTACATGTAAAGGGCAGTTGGGGAAAAGATCCTCCAACTCCTGCAGGTGCTGAAGAGCTGGGCTGGCAGGGCTGCTCCTGAGGCATCTGTGGCCAAACGCCCTCCTCCTCTTCTCTGCTGTGCTCAGTGCATGCAGGAGGGAGGCTGGGGACCTGCATTAGCAAAGCAGGTGGGAATGGGAAGTGTTCTCCCTCCTGGGACCCCAGTGCCATTCCTCTGCTCCCCAGCTGTCCATGTAGAGCAGGGAGGTGGGAGGGGTCTGATCAAAACTTCATGATTGTTCTCTCTTGAAAGTGATGGTAAATAAGAGTTTAATTTCTGATGCACCTTCTCACCATGTTGACTGAGCACACTAACATTTTTGCAAATTTTGCTTTAAAAAACCTAAGCAAATTTATTCTTATTTAATAAGAATGAAGACATATTTTACAAATAGACTTTTTGATGGGAAACAGTCCTTGGGAAGCTTCTATGATATTGTCCAATATCCTGTTAATTGATTTCACTCTACAGGGTAATGTTGGTGAGTCTTGATTCCTGGGTTTAGGTGTAGTTATCCTAAAAACTTAAACATATACAGAGTCTTATATAATACAAGATTAGTTTTGTTTTTAAAAAACAGTTCCTTGTCTAATGGGATTAACTTATGGAGGTCATTGTAATTGGTTTATTATGTTGCTAATACAAGAACAGTGAGTAAATTCCCTAAAGAACTCCATTGCCTTTAGTGAGGAAAATATTGGTGTGCCCTGTAGCTGTGATTCATGCTGCTATTGTGAAGTCAGCCAGCTGTGAGATATATATGCAGGCCATGGATGATAAATGTGTTCTAATAATCCAGTATACAAAGTATTTCCATAAAAATTCTTCAGTAGTATCCAAGGACGTTAAAAAGTCCATCAATAAAGTCCTTCTTTAAATGGTTTTGAATCAGGCAGAGTGTTTTAATGCACAGTTATACAGGCTACTCAAGTTTTCCCCATAATAGTTCCAGAATCTGTTTTTATCATATGATTATGATACTGCTGAGAGTGTTGCTTCTGATAAAAAAATTGTATTGATTTTCAGTATTTTCAGCTCCAGTTGCATACAAGAAAATAATGAGACTCATTTTGTTACTTGGGATATAATTGTGTGTTTGACAGTCATCACAGGAATTAGCTTCAAAAACATCTTTTATGCAGGATTAAAATTAACTTCAATTACTTACATAACACCCTAGATGTGTCCCCTTCTTTCAGATGGATCTCTGTTTTATGTCTGTTTATTGCAAATGCAGCAGTGGAATAAAACTCAAAGCACTTTCCTGATATGCTGAAGAGCTGAGTTGCTGGACCCTAAGGCACCCTCACCATCCACAGCTGGAATGATTTGGCACTGGAAGACTCAACTTTGGTTGCTCCTGCTCTCCCTGCAAAGCAGGCAGGAAGAACCTGAGTGAATTTCCCAATGCCAGACGAGGCAGAAACAACCAAAGTGAAACTTCCAGGTTGTTCTCACCTGTGGGATGAACAGAATGGGATGCAGATCACCTCTTAATACCTGTTGTGAAATTCACTCTGGAGAGCTTGTGCAGAAAGTGAGGTGTGGAGCTGTACATCAGTGCTGTGCTCAGCACCAGTGTGGAGACCACTGCTGAGAAGGAGCTGTGGAAAATCTCCCAATTGCAGAGCTTTTAATCTTCCTTTCAAACCTTCTTGCTAGGGTTAGATCCAACCTCAGTGCTGGACTGACACCCTTCTGTCCATCCCCATTCCTCCCACTCCAAATACATAGTTAGAAAGGTTTCATATCAGAGAAAAAACTTTCTTTTATTAAAAAAGTGGATGATTTATTCTAAAAGAAAGATTATACTGATTAGCTATCAATAAAGACTACCCAGATCCCTGCACTTTGTTTTCAGGAGAACTCATTAAAGAAATATGAAAATATTTAAATGGAAAAGAAAGTTTGAAAATGCTCAGTTTGACTTAGTTCTGTATACTTTCCACATGTTTTTAATAGCCTAGTGGTAAAACCCAATAAAACCACTAGAAGCAATGAAATCATAATGAAACATCTCAAGGTCAGTCTCATTTTTCTTTTGGTTTTGCCATTTAGCCCATGCAGTATTTGTAGCAGATGTAATACGAGATATCTGTGAGCATAAAACACTTCTTGTTTTGCTTCCCCTGCTTTTTCCATCTTATTAAAAACCTTTTTTTGGTGGAAGGGCTAGAGATATCAGATCCTTTTTAGGAAAGTTCAAAAGCAATGATTAACTATGGTGAGTTTCATGTGGTGGGTCAAAGCCTGGCTTTCAGCTGGTGTGGTATGCAGAAACACAGAAGCATAGCTCTAATTCCAAAATCAAATGCAGAAACCTCTTTGTGATGAAAGATGGCTGATTTTAAAGGAACAGATGTAGAACTCTTTGTACCTTGCAGAACAAAACTTCCAGAGATGGAACCTGAACAGCACATCTGTGACTTACCTGAGCACAGCAGGGGAATTCCCAGGGGAATGGGAAATCCAGAGGTTTATAATGATTTAATTGCCAACTCTTCAGGAACAACATTTGCTGGTCCTTGTGCTGGACTGAGTGCTCTGTGTTTGTTTGGGAGGAAGGAGAGCTGTGAAGGGAGTCACTGCTGCCTGTGGGCACCTGCAGACCTCGGTGGCCACGTGGGGACAGGAGCTTTGTGGGGAGAGGGATGCTCTGCTCCCTCCCTCCACCTCCAGCTGTTGGTACCATCTCATTGTGGAGCCAGGCAGGAAAGGAGGTTTGATTTATTGCAGGAGAAGTGATTGAACACTTTCCCTCTTCACCTTCCATACTCCCCATCTTGTCTTTCTGAAGCCTTCTGTACTCATTCCCCAAAATACCACTCTCTCAGTAACAGACTGCTACAATTTTATTTGACAGCCTGTAAAATTTCTAAAATACCCCGTGACAAAAATCTGCCAAAAGTCTCAGCTGTGCCAAATCTATTCCCATCTATCATCTTGTAGGCAACAGAGATGCAACTGTTGCTGCTTTATAAATGATGGAGTCTGAGGTTCTGTCGCTTCAAATGGCAGCCTGGCAATTCCTGACTGTTGTGAGTAGTGCTTCCAGAGAGACAGAAGTGGCTAATCCAAGGTAATCATGAGTCCCCTTTACTGGGTTATGTAACTGTCTCAGTCTTCAGCTCATTTATCCTTTCCCTGTTGATTTAGAAAGGACCTTTTCTCTGTTTACAGATGGGAAGCAAACCCTGCATTCTTGTGGTCACTTGGGAAGTCTGAGTGAATAATGAACCTGACCTTAAGTAGTGACCACCCTTCCTGTTCAATTGATCTAATCCATTTGGGGTTTTGTGGGACAAACCCTCTTATAAACTCCAGGAATATCAATCTGTATGCTCCAGAGTAGTTAGTGAGGAATCTAATTTTGAGTGTCTCTCATCTCGGTTGTAGGTGAAATCACAGGCTAAACTGAGAATTTTAATACATGTGTTTCATTTTCAGCTCAGCCCATAGTGAATGTGGGCATTAAATTTGTCTGTTCTGGGGCCTCTTTTCCAAATGCAGCAAAGCCAGGTATTTATTACTGCAAAAAGCTGTGCCCTCCCACTGCAAGGTAGGCAACAGTAGCATCCCTGTAGAAAAACCTTCCTTACTTTCCCTCCTCCCTGTACTTAGTCCTCAGCTGGGGGGGTTGTGCCTGCATGGGAAAGCCAGCAATTGCTCATTGCCTCTGTGTCTGTAGTGACAGAGCTGCTCTTGCTGGAAAAAACACACCTGGGTGCTCAGCAGAGGCACAGACTCAGGGGTGCTTAGCATTGGGCAAGATCAAAGGCAGCCTGAGCTTTCCACATTCTCTTCATTTCCCAGGTTATACATTTTGCTCACACACATCAACCACTTTCTGCTAATAGTTACCTCATTTTTATGGAAAGCACAGAAAGGACTGATGTAATTTCCAAGAGTATCCATCTGGCTTGAAGATGAAGCTTTCTGTCTGCTTTGAAAGTATTATAAATCAGTTTTCTGTTAAAAAGGGCCTAAAGTTGATGTTTATTGTAGGATTGAAAATGAGACTTCATTGAATGGGGGTGTTCCATAGTTCCTGTCTTTTCTAAGTGCTATAGAACTGCTGGTATAGCAGGGTGGGCAACTCCAATTTAATGTTTTGATATTTAGATCATCCTATTTGTATGTTAAGGTTCGTATTCAGGTGGCACAGATAAACTTGGCTGCAATTAAATCATTTAATTGGACTCAAGAGTAGCAGAGCACATGTGTAACTGCATTGGTTCCATAAACTTCTGTATTTGGGTTGGCATCCAAAAGCTCATGGGAGTTAGTGGGATGTGTAAGTGCTCTGGTTGTGTCTCTTTCTCTCTGTTCTAATTGTTGCACAAGGATTTATTACAGTAATTCAACCCTGCAGAACTTCCTTGGCATTGGCAAAATCCTGAAGAGCCTGTTTTAATATGTCTTTAATGATGTTTTGTGCCACAACAGTCTGCAGCAGCTTCTTTCCTCTCAGTAGAATTATCAGAGCAAAGGAGTTGCAAATTAATAAGCATAAAACCACTGTCTCTGATAAGTGTGTGCTAATTTGGGTTACTTCCCAGATTCTTTCTTCTGTAGCTGTATGCAATGCACCACCCTTCCTAATTATCCTTTTTTCCTCCTCAAGGCTCTTCCCCAGTGTGCCTTTAGAATACTTTAATTGGCTACATTCCCTTTCTGTTTAGCAGGGGGAGGCAACTTCAAAATAGGATTGAATGTTGCCAGTTAAGAAATATGTTCTTTCCACATATGCTTGAAATTATACCAAGCAAACTGTTGTAATTAGTGATTGACTGGTCGATTGATTGAATTTTTTAATATAAAATTTTGAGACCGTAAAGGTCTCATGTTTGTTTTTATGTTCTGGAAGTAGGAGAAACATATTTACCAACACAAAGCTTGCACTCTAACTTGATAATCAACAGCTTTGTTATTTTTGTTGGAAGGAAGTGTGATTATAACTGGAAAATGTGAACAGATCCATGCATACAAATATGTTATGGAACCTACTGCTAGTCTAATTGCACTGTGCATCAAGCTGCTTGACAACACACAGCACAAGACACAGAAAACAGCTAAACTGAGGAAAACTTACCATAGAAATGATCAGAAATCATCATAATGTCAGTGTTCACCTGTCCCAGCTAACAGTGGTGTCTTGTGTGCAGTACAGAATGATTGCAGGAGCAGTCAGGTGCTCCAGTCAAGGACACAATCCACAGAGCAACAAGTATTTACCAGAACCAAGCCCCAGAGTGCCTTAGGCCTCTGGTTACAGCATTTCATACCACAAATTAAAAAGGCCAGGTGAGAAACAGCACCACTGCCTTCCTCCCAGCTGAATGGGAGGCACAGATTGCTGTAAACTCCAAGTGTTAATTATTCAAACACTACAATGTATGCATGTAATGCATAATGCATTTCCAATTTGCAAAGCAGAACTGGACACTCTTTGAATAGGTTTGAATGCAGAAAGCTGATTTTAAGCCAGCCTGCTGATTCCATAAAAATGTGCCTTCACATGAGAGTCCCACATTACTTACATGTGAGAGCATAGTGGGCAAAATTGTGGTTTTCTTTGTTGTGTAGGACTTGAGCAGCACAACTGGCTTTGGTATTTTATCTCATTTTAAGTTCCCCTTGTAGAAGCTGCTTAAGCATCAGAGTTGACTTAGACCTCTTGAGCCATGACTGCACCCAAGAGTGTCACAGCAAGTAAGGTGTCTCAGGCAAGGGAAAAAGGATTTGCCCTTGGAATTAGCCAGAGGTTGTAGGTGTCTGGGGAAGAAGGTAAGGCTGGAAGCACTTTGTGCTTGGCACAGTGGCACAGTGTGTGGGCAGACTCTCCAAAACCACTTAGTCTGGAACTTCTTGTTCCAAATCCTGGATCCACTTGGCCTCTTTCTTCATCGTTTTTATCTGTGCAAGGTGACTGTAAACTGATAGATGAGTGGCAGGATTCCACTATCACTTCATGTAGCTGTAATGGACTGGGTGAAGTTGAATCTTTCAGCTGTGTTTTCTTTGTGGGCACAGTTGGCACACAGAGACCCTGCCCTGTCCACGTGCCCTCACCCTCTTTCATCCCTGGCTGCTGGATCTTGTCCCTGCGTCACCCCTTCGCTTGTGTTGACACAACTGTCTGTTAGGGCTGTGCTAAAAACATATGGGAACTGGTTTGAATTAGAAATGCTTCTCATCTGGTTCTTTGTCTGGCCTCATAAATAACTGGGTCTGTACAGCTGGGAGAGGAGGGGAGGCAATGCAGGCAGGAATGGACAGCTGGGGAAGGATCAGGGGCACCTCCTGGAGCTGCTGAGATGAAAAGGATCAGATGTTGTGTTGGTCAGTCAGTGCTTCTGCCCCTTCAGAGAGGCACGGGCCAGCCTCAGCTCTCCCCAGTCACTCATTCTTATGACACTCTGCAGAGCAGGTCCTTTACAGGACTTGTTCTGGAGCAAATTGCTCTGAATCGTTTCAGTTCTTCCCATTTCTTCATGTTCTGAGTTTGTTCTAGGGTCACATTGGGAAAACAGATACCAACTGTACGTATTTTCAAATTAATACATAATTTCTACAGACAAAGAAGACCTATGAGTATTCTTCCTGGCTTCATTGCTTGATAATTAAACTACATACACTACAGTGCTCTGAGGCAACTATTTAGTGCATGACATAAATAGTCTGAACAGGAGCCCTTAAAGAAGAGGTGAATGTGTACATCCCAGGAACATCACTAATCATGAATGAATGAATGATACACTGAGTCTGCAATGATACATTAAACACTTCTGCTTCTAGTTAATGCAGAAATTGTCCTTTTTGGCCTGGGTTATTTTTTCCCCACAGATGAGAAGAGCATATTAGAATACCAGGCACATGGTATCTCAAGCTGCTATGCCACAAGTAGCTAAATATAATATGTAAAGTGTATTGGTATGAGCTGGTATGTAATCTCTGGATCAAATCCCAACTTTTCAAAAGGTCTCCTCACTTCCACTCTCTATTTTAGCAGAGACATAAGAAGACACTAATAGTAGAAGTGCACAGACAGCCTGTTTTTAAATGGCAGGTTTATTAAAAACGTTCTCTATCACAAACATTGGAAACATATGCAACAGATTTTAC
The DNA here is from genome assembly GCA_013389925.1 of Aegithalos caudatus. NCBI lineage: Eukaryota > Metazoa > Chordata > Aves > Passeriformes > Aegithalidae > Aegithalos > Aegithalos caudatus. The sequence continues at coordinate 994,220 of WEIU01020377.1, read as the reverse complement.
TGTAAGTGAAAGATTCAGTAGACAGCGGAAAGGGAGTAACTGTCAACTGAATTATGAGAAATAATGGGGCAGTTTCCATAGCAAACTCTCACAAAACCCCATTTTAACTCAGCATCCTCAGGTTCCAGTTTGTGTTCAGTCTGCCCTTTGGAGGCAGCACAGAGTTCATGAGCTTGAGCTTTGAGTTTATACATATTTACAGTAGAACAAACTCTAGGTACAGGAGAGGACACATTAGCACCAGTGCTTGTGGATTAGAGCTCACATCGCCTCTGCCACTGCATGTGCATGGAACTGACTTTACTGAAGATAAAGGTAAAAAAAAGGTCAATAAATGTGGCACTTGGAAGGCAAACTGTGCTCTGCAGTGACCTAGGAAATCTTTGTATTAGGTATCACACTTGACTGCCTGTCTCTGAAGGCTGCCCATCACAATTACCTTAATGCCCTTTCTTGCACAAATGTACACTTCACTTCCCTTCAGCTTGCATTGTTATTTAGGAATAGATGTAACCCCCTAAGATCAGGAAATCAGTGTGATTTTCTTACTGCTATTCTAAAACTAAGCACAAAGTCTATATTTAGCAAGTATTAGACAAAATTATTATCTTTAGCAATTTTGGTAAAGAAATGTTTCCACATAGCAAAAATTCTACAGTGTTCGTAATTACTGAGATTCACAAAAAAAAGGCTTTGGTTAGAAAATCAAAAAGGGTCAAATTAAAAAAAAAGCTTTTAAAAAAAAGCCAAAGGAGTGTCAAATACTATATTGAAGTCAGTGAGTGCAGAATAAAACAGTAGTAGTCCATTAGTTAATTTTTCAGCAGTAAAATCTTCCACCTAAAGAAGCCCATGTCTCTTGCAAGCTGTGTGCCTTTCTTGATGTTCACAGCTGGTCTCTAGCTCCAGTACAAGCAGGGTGGCCATAAGTCCACGTTTTCCTGTTCAAGGCAAAGAGTCCTTCTTCCAGCTGTGAGGTAGAGATTAGGTATCAGGTCACTGGGGTGTGAGATACCTCTGAGTGTAGCAGTCACACATTTGTTTCTAGTTCATTTATTTCAATAGTGCAGTGGTCTTTACTGTTGGATTTCTTAGTGTGATTCTCCACTGGAGTTTCTTCTTGTTCCACTTGTATGGGTATATGGTGCTGCAACCCTTTCACTGTTTCTGGTCCACGAGATTCATTCATGGTCTTCACACAGCCATTTCTCTGGTAAGCCACAATCTGATGGATGTTAATAGGCTTAGTTTCACAGATCAATGGCACCTATGTGAAAAGCATTAAGATCTGGAATACTGCCACTGATTGCTGTATACAACAGGAAAGGAATTTTTACTTGCAAAGCCTGTGGGCTGCTTTACATTCAGCAGGATTATCTAGAGCCTCCATAGACTTCCAGAAGCTGTTTCTCATATACCCTAAGGCATCTTTGCACCATCTGCATGAAGCGAAGGAGTCTGTGTAAAAACGTAAATCCTGTCACAACTCTAATTGAACTTACACTCGTGGTAACAGCTGCTGCCCATTGGTAAAGTGGTACAAGTAGGGGAAATAGAGACCAGAATTCCAGGGCTCACTTCACAAGGTACGGACTCTCAATGGCCACTATGCTGAGCTCTGGGCACTGCTTGCTCTTGGGTGCAATTAAATAGACCAATAAACCATTTGTTGTTGCCTTATGCCTTTCTTCCAGCCTAATAAAATAACACCTGTCTCTTCAGTTTTGCTCTGTTTAGAAAGAAATAAAGGGGGTTTTATTAACTGATTCATAAGTTCAATATTGAAGTGCTCTTTAAATCAAACCAGATTCTGATGGGGAAAGTAAGACGTAAATACTGGCAAAGAAAGGAGGTGGGCTTGCAGCTGAGAAAATATGGCCTTTAGGTATATATTACTAACTGCTCAAATTATGCAGCCAAAATGTATGGCAGACTAGCAGTATATTTTAATACCATTACAGAGCATGATTCAAAGAAAAATCTCATCACAGATGACTAAATAATCCCTCAGGAGGGATTTTATATTACTGCAACATCTTTTCTTAAGTTCTGACTGAGTTCTAAATGCAGCAGTAAAATGTCAGGCCTGTGTTATGGAGGAGCTCAGCCCACACTTCTGGCTTTGTAATGGATGACCTAGCTTACCCATAGGTTGTATTTTAGGGAGTTTGTGGGTAGCTGCATGTGTAGCCCCTGTAGTCAGGCCTAATCCTGTCATCTGTAATTACTGCACCTGTAATTACTGCAGGTGCTAATTACCTCAGCAGTAATTAGCCTGTCTTTCTACGTACAACTTAAAAGAGTAGGAATTTTATATGAACGTTGCAGGAAGGCATGAAATGGGATTGACTGCAAAATTGTAGAATGAGAGAAATAATGATGGAAACAAAAATTTTGCTATTTGTCTGGGGTACTACAGATGATGCACAGACATGAAACGTGTTGTGAAGATTAAACCTGATGAAGAAATATTCCTGAATGAATTATTCTTTCTTTGTGGAAGAAAGGAATAAGAGTCTGCCATGAACTAAAGTGGCTGGAGATTAGCACTTCCAAATCTGATGTGCTTATGGAATTAGGAATCTCCTTTGTCAAGGATTGAAGGAAGGACATGAGGAGTTCCTGTTACAAGGAAAGACTGAATGATGCATGCCAAAGAGGAAGGAGGAAATGCACAGGAGTGGAAGGAGGCAGGGGCAGAATACAGAGGTATGTGTGCTGTATGAAATAAGATACAGAGGAGGAGAAACAATCATGTAAGGAAGAACTTGCATTAAGTGTAGAAACCATGAAGATGTCTGAGAATGAAGTGTAGAATGGAGTCATGTGCTTGTGCTAGTCTGGAAAGGAAACTACTGCAAGGGTGGCTTCAGATTGTGCTGACTCGGGCTTGCAATGCCCAGGGTAGTTGCTTTTGGCGTGAGCTCACTGATTACACAAATACACACTGGTAGGTAACTTTACCTCCCACTACACACAGGTAGTCAAGGACACTGTCACCCTGCTCTGTTGCTGGTCACACTGCTAGCAGGGCAAATTACTGGCAGGTCAGGACCTGGGTGCTGAGTGTGGGACTCACTCCCAGCATCTCACGTATTTGTAGGACAGCTCAGCTGCTTCTGCTGCTCCCAGCCCCAGTGTGCCAGACACAGCTGCCTTGGAAACTCTGAACTCCAGTGGCTTTTCACATGACCTCATGGAAAAAGACCCCTCCACCCCATGTGCTAAGCTGCTCATTGCCCAGTTCTGTCCTGTCTCTGAAACAGCTTTTATAAACCAGAGGAACCAAATGTGGGAGCTTGCAGGTTCTGTGGCACAGCAGAGCCCACCCTGGCACACCCCGGCTCACAGCGTGGTTACCTCGTCTCCATCCTTGATGAACTCCTTCCGGCAGATGTGGGCCATGATCCCAGCGGCCAGCGCGTCCCCCAGGACATTGATCATTGTTCTAAACCTGTCTCTGCAAAATGAAACAGTAGTGGTCACTTGTTGGCTCTTTGGGTAAGCTCCTGTGCCTCTACCAGCCATAAGTACAGCTGAAGACTAGTTCTGCTGGTTTTATGAGCTAATATATTTAGAAATGTTAAGAAGTTTGGTATCGGCATCCATTAGTTATTGAGCAGCTCAGTTGGGTTTTCCAGCCTTTCCTGAGGTTGTTGTGCTGTGTTGCCACATACTTGATTGTGTAACTCAGCTAAGTGGAGCAGCTGTGTCCCCCCTGGAGATGCAAGCTGAATCAGCACTGAAGAGGTGGAACTGCACATCACACCTGCATTTCTGTCCCAGTTTATATTTTAAGGTCCAGCAATATGGCCTGATTTGGAGACTGGTGCTGCAAATGTCTGAATTCAATAAAAGCAGAGGTCAGCCAGCACAATCAGTCCCTTGTATTAGTGATCACGGTACCAATCTCAGCAACCAAAGTGCTACTTAAGATTATTGTATTGGTAGAATGGGCAGGATGCAATCAAAATAATTCAGAAGACTGCTATGCAACTACACTCACAAATCAAGGATCCACTGACCATATTTAAGTAATGTTCATTCCTGTAAAACCTGTGGTGACTTTGGCTCTTATGCTGGATATGCAGTAGCTCTTAAAGACTCTTCATTTTCAGTTACCTTTTCCAATTTAAATTTGTATGCATGACAGTATTTTGAATATATATAGTTTAACTATTTTTCATTTATTCACTGATGGGATTTCTTCCCTGTTTATACCTTTTACCCACTGTCTAAAAAACAAACCTATTAAAATAGACAAAGGTAACTGGCTGTCAAAGACAAGTGTTACACTTGAATCATCCTGGAACCTATTAGTTAAAATTGATGAGATTTCAAATAGATGATACAGCTTCTAAGTCTGAAATACATCACGTCTTTTCCAAGAAAAACATATACATCTGAAACTCTGTCATATTAGTAACTTAATTTATAAATGTATGTTCTAAAATGGAGGTTCAGAAATCTCCAGATGTTTGGCTTATTAAAGTCAGTGATGGTCCAATATCAACACTGCCCGTATTTCTAATCCTGTATCTTAATATAGAAAGGAATTGAAACTCTGTGCTGATTTTTTTTCAGATATGTTAGGCAGGTACTCAGTGCATATAAATATTTATGCAGTTGCCTTTTTATTTACAATGAAAACTCCTGCATGAAAGCTTATTTGTATGTGAAGTTACTCAAATTGTATGTGCAACTGTGAACAACTTCAGCAATAATATTCCACAGCCTACACCTAAATGTGGTTGTTGACTCCAGGACCCAGTCCTTCACTTGTTTGCTCAGTCCATTTTGAAAAAAATTCCTACTGTTCTGATTTTGAGTTTTGCCTTGAAGAAAATTTCCACAAGAACATGTTAAACAGGGAAAAAAAAAAGCAGTTACACCACATACTGATGAAAGTTCCAGTTACACACTGACTTCTTTCCTTCTTGATTATCAAATAGTGATTCTTGGAAAGATATTCAGTGTTGTGAATTTTGGATTGTGCAACAAGTCAGATGTGGTAGAGAAGTTGTACAAGCAGAGCTCAGGAGTTTGAGCTCCCTTTTGAGCTCTGATTAGCATCTTTTCAAGACAGGATTTTTCCAAGGAAACAGTGCTTCACACTGAAACTCTTAAGAGTTGTTGCTGGCAGGTTGTTTGAGCAGTTGTGTTCCATGTTCTGAGTGCATGGAGCAGTCTATGCACGAGGAGAATCACAACTCACACACTGACATTTCTCCACTGAGAGGCCAACCTGCTGCCTGTGGCCTTTCTCTCAAACATGTGAGTCAGTGGCATTTGAGCTGTAGAAGATATTATTAAAGATGCAAAACTTTTACCTTGTGTTTGACAAATGAGCTGGGAAACATTTTAATTTTCTTCTTTATGTCTCAAAGCACTAGCTAAAGGTTTGAAGGTCACATACACGTTATGGCTACCTAAGAGAGTTGTAATACCTGCAGTGCATTGTAATGGGTATTTCAGTCTCGTGAGATCATCTAACCAGCCTCCTTTAAGCATTCTTCATACTCCAGTACTTCCAAAACTAATACTGAAAATATTCATCGTGTCAACCATGTTGACACTTTGCATCTGCAGGCTCTTGAAACCACCAAGTGCTGAAATACAGAAATATGCTTTTTTTGTTTGAAAGGTCATCTGCAAAAGACAGAAAATTGGGTCTATTCCTTACTCACTTTTTAATACCATCTGGAGCTATAGCCTGAAAAGTCTTTTCTCTGTTGTTTTGAAAAGTTGTGTAAGACAAAAAGAAGAATAATTCCGAGGTACAGTAGAAGGCTTACTGGAAAAGCAATGAAATGTTGATGTTGCAAGAGCTGGGCAAAAACTGAGCAATATAGAGAGAAAAGTCTTTTGTAATACTGTCTTAAAATATTCATACTACACAAGACTCATTACTCCTATTAATGCTAATAATAATATTCTATTACACTAGACAGGAAATTTTTTTTCTCACAATTCTTTGTAAAAAAATAGGTAGCTAAAAGGGAAATAAAATAGGATATATAATTGAATTGAGTTGTAAGACATTTTTACCCAGAACCCTGATGTAATGAGACTCCCTGCATTAAAGGAGCTATATTTTATATAGCTTAAATAAAAATAATTTGGACATTTCCTTGTGTATGCATATGCTAATTACACAGTTAATTGATATGCTAATGAGCTAGGGACCAGTATTTTATGATTCATCTTCCTAGACTATTCAAAATTGATTGATTGATTCATTGGCATTTACATAAAAGTTGAGAAGTGTCAGTGGGCTGATAAGCAGAGTGCAGGTAGACCGTGTTTTCTGACAATGTTGGCCCCCTATCCTTGCCCAAGGCAAGGTGCCAGAGTTGTCCTTAAGCACATTTTCTGGCTCAACCTTCAAACTGGTCTTGAAGATCATCATCCAACCTGGCTAGGTGCAGCCACTTGCATTGCCTGACTATCCTGGATAAAAGTAGTTCTTAAGGTTTTTTGGGATTTGAGTTGAGGTGGGCACTTTGTTCTACTTCTTCATCCTCCCTCCCTGTGAATGTGAAGATTGATCAATGTCCTCTTCTGGACAATCTTATCTAGGTAAAAAGCTGCTGTGGAGACCTTTTCAGCTCTGGTTTTAGACTAAATGGACTCCATTCTTCAGTCTTTCCATGCAAGACATATTTCCAAGATTCCTCTAGACTCCCTCGTCTGTCTTTTTCAATATAATCCACATCAGCAGAGTTTTTAATCTAAGGTCCCATTAACACCATTTCAAATTACATAATCACTTCCTTTGCCTTTTATAGAATAGATATAGGTATATATAGGTATATATCTGTATTACTGCACTCCTGGAGACCATTTGCCTTTTTAGCAAAGTTGCCACCCTGGAAGCCCCAAGAGCTTTGTGTTACTTACAGTGCCCAGTCGACAGCAATAATGAGCGTGATGTCGTCTGTTGGGAGCCCCACGGAGGTGAGAACAATGACCATTGTCACCAGGCCAGCTTGGGGGATGCCTGCAGCACCTATGCTGGCAGCTGTTGCTGTGATACTTGAACAATGAGAGAAAGGAATAAGTTTTACTTTCTGGAAGAAACCTCACCGTGCTTCCAACCACGCTCTTACACCAGCCACTGCATGGAAGTGCCAGTGTTTTGTGGACAGAATCCAGCAAGAACAGGCCAAGCTGTCTGCCCAGGGCTGAATTCTCACCCTCAGCCTTGGCAGCCTTGGCACTGGTGGGGCGGTTCTGTTCCCTCTCAGTCCCAAAGGTGCAGAGCAGAGGGGCCAGCCAGGCCGTGGGCTGAGTTCTGCCAGCTTCTCGTGATGGCACCACCCAGCTCCGTGTGCCAGGAGTCTGCCAGCCCCACTCATTGCTGTTCTCCTTGGCAGCCGAGCTCCTGGACACCTCTGGGTCACCATGGGCAGCTCCTGTGCCAGGCAAGTCCCTGCTGGCCCTGCCTGGGGCCTTTACTGTCAATCCATCTCACGGGTTAGGCCAAGGGTAAGGAGGCTGGGCCAGGGGTGAAGCCCTTGCACACACATGGCTTTGCATATTTGGATCTAAATGTGAAGCAAGCGTGAATGTGACTGTGATGTTCAGTTTCTGTAAAGTATTTTAACTTGACCTTCATAAAAAATTTTAAGCCAGGCAAGCAGAAATGAATGGGAGACCAGGGCAAGAGTAGACTTGGCAGGCTAAGATCTTTTTCATAATGTTATTTTTAAGGGAGGGATTTAATTTCTTTTTCCAAGAGCAAAAGTGACTGGATGTATTCATTTCCACCCAACTAGTGACTTCCAAGAGCTAGGCCAACCAGCAGAAAGACAACAAATATTGACAGTTGTAAAAGGATGACAGAAAGCATTTACACTGATAATCCTCTGCATTCATCAGTCAAGAATGTCAGAGCTTTTGGCAAGCAGTTAAGTCTCATTAACCTACTATGGAAAATGAGGATAAGTGTATTCACCCATCTGGAAACTGAAATATCCAGTCCCTTGCTTACAGCTGTATAGTGCCAGTACAGCAGCAGCAGTATTTCTACCTAGAGTCCTTCCTTTAAATAAAAAAATACATTTAGCCTGTGGGTGTGATAGGGAAGGGGAAAGACTTAAAATTACATTTTGCAAAAGTTAACTTGTGTAGCTTCCTAATAACATTGTAATAGAGCATAGATAGGAAGGGACAGTTGCTCAGTAGCTGAGTAAGAGAGAACTATAGTGAACATGAAAAGGCTTTCCAGTTAGGGCTATGGACTGCCTGGCTGATCAGGACTGCTTCTGCCTCTTACATCAGGCCACAGAGTCTCAGGACTTAATTGAGAGTAAAACCAGAAATGTTTAAGTAAGATTTTATAAGCAAGATCATTTACTATTCCAGTTCATCTTCACTTTAACATAGATGTTTCTTTCTGTAAGATGATCAATTGATAGAAATAGGATTTTTACTCTCTTTCTCTGCTACATCAATGTTTGCATTGATAGAAACTGTTAACCTGGAATTTACAAACTATGAGCAAAGCAGACTGATTATTTGTCTAACAATTTTTTTTCCCTCTGGCAAAAATATCCAGGCATTCAGAATCGCCAGGTCCTAAAGTATCAAGATCTGGGGTAGGTTTGGCCTATAGAATACTGTTAGAATTTGGATTATGTTATTGACAGTACTGTGTCCACCATGATTTCCTATTTAGGTTCCTCTTTTTATTTTTTCTTCTTTTCCTTGATTTTTTACAATCTTTACTTGTATTTTCAGTCTACTGTTTTAATTCTGTCTGGTTCTTATGTATTAGCACTTAATGTGGGGGGTAAAAGAGATAAAAGGGGGTTCTGGTAAGGAAAAGTTAGAGCTTACATTCTTTCCTTTTACTATCACCCTTCTTCTCCTTAGTTTTTAAAATTACTGTTCTTTACTTCAAAGTGTGTGTAATGCCTGCTCATGCTCTGGGCCATATTTTAGCATCACATGCTAAAAAAATCTCGAAATTCCAAATCACAAAAGACTAAATTTTAGCCCAGGCTTATTCCAACAGTTTTCAAAGAGAGTGCAAGCCTGAAGCAACAGCTCATATGGGCACAATTTATTTCTTCTTTTTGTAGTCCAACCAGGTCTTGCCAGAAGCCCATTAGCAAACCTCAGCTGTCATCTGGGGTTGGTTTCAGGACTCTCATCTTCTTGTCATGAAGGTTTTCAGGTCCAGCAGAAGATGGGCAAGGCCCAGCAGTGTACAGGGGCAGTGGTGAGGTCAGTGGGTGGGTAGTTAAGCAGATCTCAGACTTATTGCACAAAGCTCTGACTATGAGGAATGTTTTTATAATCATTTGTTCCCTGCTGGAAACCTGCAGGTTTCTGTCCCTGAGGAATTCTTTGGCAGTCACTGGAGTTATTCTGGCAGTAATTGTTCAGCTGGATATTTCAGTCTTTTGGATCCATTACAGACCTTTCAAGGATGGAGTACACAGCTATAACACTCTCTACCCACTGAGAGCATGGTTGTTTATGAAGCTTTCTGCTTTAACAAGCAGCAGAGAAGACAATTAAAAAACATCTGAGTGATCTGACATCATGAAAACCTGCCCTGATAGTAGCATCTGTCCTTCTTCTCTTCTTCCCAGCACACGCTATTCCCTGTTACTCGATATAAAACTTCCAGTTTTGCAACTTTTTAAACTTTTCCTTTCCCTTGAAGACAGAAATCAGACTTCAAGTTCAAAACAGTTGTGAAGTTTAAAATAGTGTTTAAAACACCAGTAATAATAAAATATTCCAGTTCTAGAAGTGATCAGTGGGCTGCCTAAAAGCAAAAATTAGACAGTTATCCTCAAGCAGAAGCACATTTCCTGGTGTTCACATGCATCTATTGAACAGGACCACTACAATTTCTCTTTGAGCAGTCCCTGATCTCTGTGTTACTTGGAAACAACCCTTTTATGAGGGATGCATCCTTTGATAACAGCAAAGATGAATTTTGTTCTTGCTACATACAAGAGTCGTGCCTCAGACTTAACAAAATGATGACCCTGATGGGTCCCTTCCAACTCAGCTGATTCCACAATCCTATGCAGACATGAAAACCCCAGCAGGTGGAATGTGTGGTTTGTACCTTATGGTGATGATGTGCCCAGAGTTGGAGTGTGTGGTTTGTACCTTAGGGAGATGAGGTACCAAAGCTGGAATTGTGGTTTGTACCTTATGGTGATGATGTGCCCAGAGTTGGAGTGTGTGGTTTGTACCTTATGGTGATGATGTGCCCAGAGTTGGAGTGTGTGGTTTGTACCTTAGGGAGATGAGGTACCAAAGCTGAGGTGTGTGGTTTGTACCTCATGGAGATGATGTACCAAAGCTGAGGTGTGTGGTTTGTACCTCATGGTGATGATGTACCAAAGCTGGAGTTGTGGTTTGTACCTTATGGTGATGATCTGCCCGAAGTCCAGCTCGTAGTTGTTCACCTGGGCGATGAAGATGGCAGCCACGGCCTCGTACAGCGCCGTCCCGTCCATGTTGATGGTGGCTCCCACGGGCAGCACGAACCGCGCGATCCTCCTGTCCACGTGGTTGTTCTCCAGCAAGCACTTGAAAGTGATAGGCAGAGTGGCTGAGCTGCACAACAGCACAGAAGCACACACTGGGTTATTTCTGTTCCTGGGGGATGAGCTGCTTGTAGCAAACCTTGTCCTGGCAGGGAGAGTTTCACAGAAGCATCCCAGCTTCTCGCTCCTTGCTCTGCACGTGGCTCACTCGCCAGGTAACTCACTGCTGTGCTTGACAGAGAATAAGGGCGGTTGCATGTATAAATGTTGGAGTTAGTGCTAATTTTGCTCCCCAAAGTTAGAGATATTTTTTTATTTCCCTGTTTCAGAAGCAAATGGACAGAAATCCCGCAGAGGCAGTTTTGTACACTCAAATGCAAGAAAAGGGAACAATACCCTGTGCAGCTTATTACTAAAATCTCTGAAAACTGTTTTACACTCATGGTTTCTAAAAATGTTTCCTTCCAGGCCTCCCTAATATGTAAACCACTTTTTATTTCTGTGAGGGGTTAGACAAAGATCTTATCAACAGCAGCCTGAAAATAAAAGATGCAGACAAAACGTCTGCATTTAGGAATATAAAATCCCATTTTCTCCCTGGAACCAGTCTGCCCACATCCCTTGTGTGATCATATAACAATCACATAACTGCAGGTCATATAATAATGTGTACATATGTAAATGAGATGTGTGTGGAATAAAATGGAATGGTATAAGATCATTTGACAGGTATTCATTTTAAATTAGCTTGATATCTTAAAAATATTTCTAATTTTTTTCATTAACTGAGACAACAGTATATGGTCATCTATTTTATAATTTTTAATAAGAGGCACACAGTTTTAAATACTAATATATTGAAATATATTTATTTGTATATTTTTTCAGCTTTTTGGTAACTCTGCATTTTACCATGCAGTGTCTCACTCACTGATGTCATGAATAATGAGACTGCATTCAAGTGAGTGAAGCATTTTTATGGCACATCAGTTTGTATGGAAAATAAGTAACACACCTAAAAAAACCCCACAAATCACAAAATATTTGCCTTGTTATTATACCAATTTTAATACACCGCTCACTATCTGAGACTATTTAAATAGATGTAGTATAGCAAACTTCTTCAGAATGATTCCAAAGTTACCTCTTAAAAAAGATGGTAATAGGGGAAATATTGGTATGGTGACAGTGTGATCTACAATGTCCTGTTGTCCTGTGATTTACATGCCCTGAGACAGGAAATCCAGGTGTCTTCCCCCTGTCCTGGCAGTTCAGGTTTCTCTGTCACCGTGGGTAGTGACCCTCACATCACAATGTGGCTCCAATACCTAAATCTTATAGTGACCATTAGCTGGTCTCAATTGAAGGTAGCACATTGGATCTGCAAATCCTTTCTCAGTTGTTGCAAATGTCCTGTAAAAGCACAGAGGGATTCCAAAAGCTCTGAAATCACAACCCCAAGTTTGCCTAAGCAAAATGTTTCCATGAGTAGGAGTTGTTATTTTGTATTTGTGCAAGCTATTGTTCGAGGAAAGTAACCGTGTTTGGAAAGGAAGAGTGACTTCCTGCCATGGAAACAAAAGAAAAAAGACAAGGCTATGTTTTCAGAATGATATCTCTGTTTTCTATAACTATGAAGTTTGACTGCTGAATGATTTACTACAAACTGGCAGTCACTGCCTGAAAATACAGACCAAAATTTTTCTCTAGGTATGTAAATATGCTGGAAAGGCAAGAAAGCAATGGAAATCTGATTATCTCCTGTAACTGGGGTATATTAAACTTGTAAATTCAGGCAGTCCTAGTATTTAATCAGTATTTACTTTGAAAAACAAACACAGCAAAGCCTAACCCCATAATCCCCAAGCTGCTCATGAGATGTCATTTCTCTCTTGGGCATGCCTGTCATTTGTCATTCAGTCATTTGTGAATGACTGAAATTCTCTGCCTCTTGTTTACCATAAAATGTTCATCAAAGAAGAGGCTGTGGCTCACAAATAATGTAGAACTGAAAGCCCTGGGAGAAGCTGCAACCAGGAGCAGACTCAGTAGCATTTCTAGATGTTCTGACTAGATGCTTTGCCAAGAAAAAAATATTTAACTCATTGTCTCCCCTTTCTGCAGCTACTCAGAGAGTTACTTGTTTTTAAGGACAGTCTTCCCTCAGACATTTGGTTTTCTGTAATAAAACCCTGTCTAATTTCTCTGAGGGGGGGAAATGAGGACCAAAGGTAATGTTACAAGTCCTTGCCACCTTGCCCAAACTGACATACCAGAATATTAAACCTGTCTGCTTGTTCTGAGGGCAGAGAGCTGAGCTGTCAGACATGCAAATTTTAGCTGATTAACATGTTACAATTTGGTTGAGATGTGAAAAATACTGTGCAAAACAATCTCATAATACCAATGGCACAGCCAGAAAAATCTGTATCTCTTTCCATTGTTGTAAACAGACTTTGTGACACTGTTTTTGCAAAAATTCAACTTTTAAACTTGTGCACTGTCTCACACTTAGGTGTGTTTTTCATTTGAATTTTATGCTAACAGAAGTAAAATTTCTAAAGCACAAAACAACACATTGGATTTGTTGTTTGTTAAATATTACAATAATAAATAAAGTTGTCAGAATGTAAGTGCAGTGATGATGAAAAACATGCAAGATCTTGAAAGAAAACAAATTTCCAGATTCTTGTACTTTCTTAGGCAACTATTACATTTTCTCACTCAAATTTATGACACTGAATCTTAGAGTTAGTACAATGTGTGTCCTACCTACTCCTGATGAAAGACTTTCCAGACTCTCTGCTCAGATGAGAAATTTAATTTATGATCTAGAGGTAGTCTTTTCAATTCACACCAAATTTACTTTTATGTGCTTTCTGTATTTCTCCTCGCACAATCAGCTGCTGCAACACGTAATGTTAAAAATCAGCTTTGTCCTCTCTCAGTCTGGACTGACCCAATCAGTCTTTTTAACCTCTCACAAGATTGCTGCTTTACATCCCTGATTGTCCTCTCAGAAACAGTTTCATAGAAATCAACTTATCCTGAATACAGCTGACAAAAGTTTCGTGGAACATCCTAGAAGAGGTTGTCCAATGATTCATTTTTACTCATATTGTATCATCTGGCACATACCAGAAAAATATGTCTTATTTAAGGCTTTGGCTATTGGTGGCTCTCAGGAGGCAAAGGGAAAAAAAAAAGAAAAAAGGCTCCTACTGTAGTTTTGGAGTGATATTAATATTTCATTTCAATGTTATAAAAGACAATATCAAATAATTTGTCTAGTTTGTCTTTCTAGTTAAACTAGGTGGTTTGTTTTCTTGAAAGCTACTTTTATCTACTGTTAAACAGTGAAGCAGTAACATTAAAGCCTGACATTTAATATTTATTATGAGGAAAAAATACTCCAATGCACTGATCTTAATCTGTTAAGTCTTTTAAAAACTTACCCAAAACTTTCAGCTGAGAGGTATCTACTCCCAACATTAACCCCAAACAATTAAAAATACATTTTCAGAGCCTTATCTCAATTTTGGGATAAAATGCTGCAGCTGCAGAGACTGAGCATAAGCTAATGCTGGCCCAGGCCAAGCTCTTACTAGTGAGAGCCCCAAAGACAGCCAGCCACTGTGGAAGAACAGCTGTTCAGCCTGCTCTGTTTATCTTATCATTCAAATGCATTTTGATATTTGCTCCAAAAAATCAGCAAACTGATCTCATCTCCCCTTTCTAAATCTGCCTTTAATTTACACTGTGCAATAGCCAAGATCTTAGTGTTTCATAAGCTGCAAAACCCTTGAAAAACTCATGGTTTATAATTTGTCTTCAGAGAAGATGAAAATTGCTTCTTTTGATGGGATGTACCACTGAAAAGATGCTACTTTAATTCATTAATGATATGGAAAGATGACCTAGAAAAACCAAATTCCCTCTTGGCATTGGAATGAGGAAAGCTAAAATCAAGAAGAATTTTGCCTGTTGGCCAAATTCTGCTTTTTCAGTGTGGTAAGAGGTGACAAGATCAGGGGCAGTGTGGGGGGCAGAAAGCAGAGTCAGAGATCCCCAACTGCAGCCTGGACACCCCCAGAGCAGGGTGAGGAGCTGTGCACATTCATTTGTGTCCTGAAGGATGCACCAAAGGAAAAAGAGCTGCTTTTCTTCCCCTGCCTCTCCACTGGTATTGGTACAAACCAAAATATTGCTGCAGATGGGGTTTCTGGAGAAGTATAAGGGGACTGAGAATGGGGTGCAGAACCTTTCACTAAAGGGAAATGAGCAGAAATAATATTGAGATTCAGTAAAATCCTTGCCATCAGATGGCTCCTCAGTGGCTTTCAGGTTCTCATGTTTTACATTCTTGGGCTTTGTAAATGGTGTTGTTTTTGCTTCTTGCAGTTTGATCTCTAGCTTTAAAAACAAGCTTCCCACAGGTGCAGAGTATCTGCAATGAGTATCAGCACTTGGCCTGTGGTTTTCTTTCTATCTTTAGATGCAGACCTGAACCAACACAGAAACAGCTCCAAGAAACACATCAGTTATTCTTAAAATCAACTCTTTGTTCTTCTCTAGGATGATCTGAAAATCCAATACCCACATGACAAGTGTTATATAATGCCCCTGTGGCAAGTCTTATTTAACCAAATACAGATGTGTTGATTGTCAGGAGAGGCAGCTCTCCTGTCCAGCCCCAGTTATTTGTGCATGTTCTTTTGGCAACAGGTCAGTTATGTGCAGTATCCATTCCTTTCAGTGTAATGAAGGTGAAAAGTTCAGCTATCTCTAGACAAGACACTTGATTTGAGTAGAAAAACACTGGAAATAGTATTGGGCCTGTGTTGGATTTGCAATATATACACACTCTTAAGGAGGGACAAACAGCTAAATCCAAAAATGTCCAAGGTCCAAATCCATACGTTCAGAGCCTTCCCTCAGGACCCACCTTAAATTTGGTGGTACTTTAGTTTCTGTCAAACAAGATACCAGATCTGGTAGCAAGTCCTGCTGGTGGTTCTGGTGCAGGCTGAGCTGCCAGCTGTGCCAGAGCTCTGTTCCCAAACTGCACCCTCTCTGGGCCTATAGAGAATTATTCCTTGCACAGTTGAAGGGAGGGAGTGCTGTCTCAAAGCACTTGATATTCCCAGAGACAGGGCCTTGTCTGGGAGTCAGAGCCCAGGAGAGTCAAGGTCAGCACAGGTTTAAGAGAAATCTGAATTATTCCCTGTGTATTCCCCACTGCCAGGGGACACTCTCACACCAGCTTGTAAGGGGTAAGGAAAGGGGGCTGAAAAAATCCTCAAGTAAGAATTGGTTTCCCTTAAAGAGGCTCAGCAGAGACAGACACATCTCATCAGTTTCCAGACCAGTAAAGGACTCCTAAACTGGTGATAAAACCAAAATGCAATGCTGATGCATAATATGGAAAATTAAGAAAAGTAATGATCTTGAAATGATGGATACCTACTGATCTTGTCTTTATTAAAACTCCCTTGTTAATGGCATCTATACTCATTGAAAAGTTTGTTTGTTTTTTTTCTAAAAAGATAAATACTCAGATTTTTAGTAAAAGCTATCTCTTTCTAGTAAAAAAAAAAAACAACAAAAAAAACCACAAAAAAACAAAAACAAACAAACAAACAAACAAACAACAACAACAAAAAACAACCAAAAAAACCCAAAAAAACCCAAAACAAACCAGAGAATGAATGAAATGGATGGCACAGATTAAAAAACTGAGTTGTCAGCAATAGAGTTTTTGGGAAGAGAATTTCTAGAGAAGCAGAGCAGGTGGTCAAAGGTGTCAAATGTGAGCCTGATGAACCTTTTCCAACATTAACATCTTTGAGTGCAAAATTCTCATCTTAGTGGAATCTGGGGATGTGGTGACATCTCAAGCTACAAAGTTTTTCTATTCTAATAAAAAAAGATTTCCTTAATTATTTAAGTGTAATTAGAGTTTAAGCACCACCGCCAAGTAATTTTTGTTGAGTTTGTGTTTCTCAGCATGCTGCTCTTTATAGGTCATTTTGGAACAAACATATATAAAACATCTTGTAAAATGTCACAGTGGAAATCCAATATCTTCTGTACTGTAATAATTCTCTCCTCCCCCTTCTTTTAATCTTCCATATTTCTTCAGCCAAGATGCCATGAAACTGTGTTGTCATATTGGCTACACAGAAATGTTATTTTAATTGTCATTTTTATATCTGCTCCATGCAAGGCAATTCCAGCCCTTTCAAGCACATCTCATGCACCATTTTGTCCATGTTGGGAGGCATTTTCATAGTTCACAAGCTGGTTCCCATTTTCACTGTACCTTTTTATGGTTAAAACTAAAGCTATGGTTAAAACTCATTGTACCTCTTCCCTAAAAAGGGTGCAAAATATATTATTCCTTGAGCACAACAGTTAAATACTTTTTCAGTGCTGAACAATAGCTTGCAACCACAGTCTTTTGTTAATGTACCAAGAGACAAAGATGAGTGGAAAGGATAAAATGTTTCCACATGCATGAAATAGGAGGTTCCCTACTAATACCAAAAATGAAGTCTGAACAAATTGCATGTCCCTCATATACATTAACTTTGTAGAAGCACAATATTTTTAATATGGAAAAAGAACCTATTTCCTTTCTAGTCCTCTACAAAAAAAAGGTTTTGTCCAATATTTTTTAAACCACGGGAAAACAATGTGACAATTATTATTGTCCAGTGGCTCCCACATAACTTCCAAATGCTGAGACACACATTTAAAAAATTTATACCAGTGAATTTGATAGAGACCATTGCTCAGATGCAGATATATCTGCTCTGCTACAGCAACAGGAACTCTGTAATACCTGGAGGATGTGGCCAGAGCAATGAGCAAGGCTTGAAGGATCCCTCTGATGAAGACAATGGGATTCTTCTTGGTGATGAAGAAGTACATCATTGGCAGGATAAAGAGCCCGTGCACCACCAGGCCACACACCACTGTAATGGCATAGAAACCCAGCTTCTTCCCAATGGCTGAGGGGTCATCCATTTCCAAGATCTTGCCAGCTATTAGGAACACAATTCCAAATGGAAAATACCTGAGCAAAAAGAAAGAAAGTCATTATTAGGAGCTGACAGCTCCTTTCAATGGCAGTGTAGTAACAGCACTGTCGGGTTTGGTTGTTCTGTCTCCACACCAGAGGAGGATGCCCAGAGCTCTGGGCTGAACAGTTTTTTCTGTGGGGTCCCCCTCAGCACAGCTGAGGTTGTGGTGCTGGCAAGGAACAACTTTAAAATGTTTTGGTTCCTGACTTTTTAGCTTCAGGCAGGTAAATTACTGGGAAGAGGGGGAATGAATCCTAAGCTCCTCTCATGTGTTTGTGCTCATGTAGCTGTTCGTGGATTTTCATTGGAAGCTCTTAAGTAAACGTTTATGTTGCCTTTGGAAGACAGAGGAGAAACACCAACATGCATTAGACATGCTCTTGGACTGCCTGGGGGTTTGATTTGGGGCAGATAAATAGGCAGAAGGATTGTTAGTTTCTGAATCCACTCTGGACAGGTGCTTTATCAAAACTGTTGTGCTTCTGCGCGCAGCTGCATGCAAAGTCATGAATGCCAAAAAGATTTAGATTAAAAAAAAAACAAACAATCTGGGAGCATCCAGCCATCTTCCACTTGCAGCTGTGCCATCTCCAGAGACTTTACCTTACTTTCTCATTTTTCCAGAAATAAACTACCTCTTTTGATGTATCCAACCAAGCAATCATTCCCTGACCCAGCTCAGTCAGATTGGACCACGTAGCTGGAAAGAGAGGCTGAGTGGTGAGTGCTGGTTCCCTGCCCCAAGTCAGGCTGAGCCACACTGAGGGACATCCTGAAGGGGGAAGAAGGTGCTGAGCTGAGCTCTTGTTGTTGGCAGCCACCTGCTGTTCCTCTGGTCCTTGGGCCAGGTGTGTTGGCAGGGTCTGCAGCAGTGCTGGAAGGGATGGAAGTACCAGCTAGACAATCCCACCCTGCTCCTCCCTTGTGTGGGCTGGGGTCTATGATCCCTCTTGGCATGCCCAGGGATTGGCAGTGCCCTTGGGGTGTACAGCACACCCCACCCAGCTGTACCATGTTGTGTTATTTGGCAGAAATATAGACACTGTCCCATCAAAAGGATGGTACAGTCCAGGGACAGATGTGTGTGCATCCTCAGATGCTGAGGCCTTGCAAAACTAAGGGCTGTTCATCCTCATTTATTTCCCTGGAGACAAATTTGTGAGATTCCTGTGCATTTTCTTCTGTTGAAGTGTTCTTACTCTTTTCTAAAGACCTTGATTTTCTTAGTAAAACAGTTACTTACCAAACAGCGACTGCCACTATCTTCATGACAGATTCGTTCAAACACTGGCAGAAGCTGACCAAAGGGACGCCGCTGTTCCCCATTCTTCCCAGCATTATACCTGCAACCAAAGCATTGGGTTCAGCTTCTCAGTGTCTTCCCACACAGCCCCAGTGCTGAAACTCAAAGCCCCTGGCAGCAAGGCTGTGTCCTTAACCATCAGTCACGGAGCTCTGTGAAGGATTTACCTGCTCTGAGTGATCCGTGGAAGACAAACTGAGAGACATTTCCTAGTGAAGGAATCTCTCTCTGCCTACAACCAGGCAGCACCAGCGGGGACTTGGGAGGCAAAGCCAGGTTTTGAGGTTTGCTCTGGTAATGGGGAGTTAGGAATGAAGCCTCTGTCATATTTTTAGTAACTTTCTGTCTACATGATAATAATTAACCTTTATAATCAGCCAGGCTTTGCAGTTTTGGGGAGGTAAGGAAATGCAGATTCATGGGGAGAAAGGCCAAATTGCTGTAAAGACTAATCAGTAAAGAAGAAATCAAATAAAACCCATATATGTGCCCCCATTTCTCAGAAAGGAAATTAATACAGCTCTGGGATGTGTCATCTAACCATATATTCTCCAGACAGTGTTAGTTTCCATTAATGCATATAAATAGATGACATTTTCCTGTAGTTAATTATCCTCCTTGAAAGGATTACAGGTTTCTCAAGGAAGCACTTCAAAAACTGGCTTCACCGAGGGAGTTTGCCTTTGAGGGGAGCTGCCTGGGGGAGCAGGGGCTGGCAGTGGGGTGTGCTGCCAGTTTCTCTGTGTGTGCAGAGTCCTTGCTTGGAGCAGGAGCCCGGCTCTGTCCCTTGGAGCCCCCAGCTCCGAGCCATGTCTGAGGCAACGCCGCTTCCAGGGCCGTCCCTGCTTTCAGCTGCCTTACCCAGGGATTGCACAATAGCAGTGCTCTCAAGATGTGAGTTTGTAAGCCTGTTAGAATTCATCTAAGCCATCACTTCTGGGTCAGAAGACAACCCTCTTTCATTAAACTGTTTCAATGCTTCTGTTTTGGGGGGTGGGAGGGGGTGGTGCAGAAGGCTGAAGACAACGACCAATGCTGCATCCTTTATTCAAAACAAAAACCTGAAATAGTCCCTGGTGATGACAGTTGTTGAGGAGTTGGTGTCTCAGGTTTATTCGTGGCTGATACAGCCAAAGGTGACCCAGCAGCCGTGCTGTGGGTGACAACCCTGCTGCTGTTTTGTGTCATTTGCGTACATCAGCCAGGAAGAAACCAGATCTCAGCTTCCACCTCCTGAGCCCCGGGCCAGCAAGACTGGGGGGCTCGGTAAAAGTCGTACATTTAGTTCTGGGCAGACAGTGAATGATCTTCTGTTCTCAGAAGTAGAAATTGCCCTTGGTCCTAATAAGTAGATATAAATAATTCATTCATATCCAGTATTTGAGTGGAATAGTGTTTGCAGTGATGTTGTACTTAGGAAATGGACTAGAAAATACTACAAACTGGGAGACAGCCAGTTTCCAGCATGGTTGTACAGGGAACACCACCCACTGGAGAAGCTAAAAAAACAGAGACAGATCCACTAATTCCAGCTTTGGATCTTGACCCCTTGTGCTGGTATGAACCATAATATGATAAATACAGTCAAAGATATTTTATGGAACTACCTTTGCTGACCAGATTAACTTCCAAGAATAAATTTACATAAGGAAAATTTGATCAGCATTTTCTTATAAAAGTCATCAGAACTTTATGATTAACTAGGAAATGTTTGTTTAAATTTCTTCTTTCAAATCCACAAATATAATAATAATACACATGGCACCAATGAGTTCCTCCAGCAAATTAAACTAAATAAATAAGCCCGACAGAAGCTCTTACTCTGACAAGCTACTAGGTGGTATATAGCAATCTTCATTGAGGATACCAAAAATAAAGTCAAGAGGTTTGAATCAAAAAAGGAATATCCACAGATTTAAAAGTCATAAAACAAGATGGGTTGGCACACTGGTAGAGGGGCCATTGGTCTGATCTGGTGGTAATTCCTCCCTCCTCTGAGCACACTGTACAAGGTTGTCTTACAGTCAGCAAAAGATGGGTCATAAATTAAAGCTCAATATAGTTGAGAAAAAAAAATTAAATTAAGCATAGAAAATATAACTCCATGGAACAAAAGTCATCAAGGATATTGAAAATTTGTCTTTGAAAGGGTGGGGGGACAGCTCTGTAGCAGTCTTGCCTTTTCCACCACAAAGTTTAGACAGAAACAGTTAAAAAATCTGAGTCAATAAACCAAGCAACCCAACCCCAATCCTTTTCTCTTAAGTGGACCCTTGGATTATTACAAACCAAACGTGTGTGGAACCTACCCATGGTGGCAGAGAAGATCACAATCCCAAGCACATTCATGCCATCGCTAGCGCCTGGCTCTGATTTGTAAATCACTTCAGGAGGGGGGGTGATATCCAAGGCAAAGTTCTGGACGTTGGATCCATTCTCGTCCTGGACTCCGTAGATGATAACGCGGCGAGTCGTGCTCTCGGGGGACGCTTTGTTGGATTTAATGATGGGAATGCTCCTGGTGCGGTACTGAAAGAAAACAAAACAGCTTTTATTGCAACATCCCAGCGGGAATTAACAGTTGAATGAGACCTTCTAAGTGCTCTGTTTCAACAGTGCTGCATGTTGAAGGGACAGGCATGGAAGGGAGAAGGAGCACCCCTGTCCCTATCTGATAAAATCTGTAAAAACGGTTGAATTTTTGGAAAAGCGTAAAAAAACTCAGACTTTTCCTGTAATCAGACCCTGGTGCAGCAAACACTTTGCCTCCTGACAGAGCTATTTTGTAAGACATAATTAGGAATGGCTCCCTAGAGGTTCTGAGTGCCCTTCTCTTCCTGAGGTTCTCATGAAATGTTCCCCCAGGTGAAAGAAATGTAACCATGCCTCTTGCTCACTCAGTAATTAGATTCTTCCCCAGTACATTATTTTGTTGCTTTAATTGAACATGGTATTCTGTTCTTCCTTCGTGTAGTGTTGCCAGGTGCTCTTAAATATATTCCAGCTGTCCTCAGGTGGATGTGGAGCTGACACAGGAGTGCATATCTATTCTCTAGTCACACTAGAGAGCACTTTATCCCTGTTTTGCCTTCAGATACCTTGGCTGCTGAGGCTAATAGAATGGGACTCATCAATTCCTAGATGCTGAAGGTACTAACAGTGCCTTCAGTTGTATGCCATGTCTGTATCTGGGTTGTGTTTTACGAAGGTACACATTTCATATAGGGCTGGCTCATGTCTTTCATCAGTAAAAGGAATACAGCCACTTACCTGCTTGAATGTGGCCTCAACAAGATTGGCTGGAAACATGTTCCTAAAAATGAACAAATAGAAGAATAATTTCTATGGAACTGAAATCAACCTCTTTTTACTGCATGTGGGGTCTGCCATGATAAATCAGTTCTTTGTCCTTCTGGGGAGCAGGAATTGGGCAGATGCAGAGGATGCCACCCTCTCCCACTGTTCCATACAGCTGTGCCTGGCTGAGCACGGCTCAGCACCTCCTTGGAACTGAAGTTTTGGGACTTTCCAAACACCAGGGGTGAGACCCAGGAGCTCTGGCTGCAGATTCTGGCTCTGCCACAGTCTCCATGTTGTAACTGGGGTGACAAAATTGCTATGATTCCCTTCCCCATCTGCTGACTGGTGGGATGAATATTCTTTTATTCCATATTTTGTCTTCCCTACTTCACTAATGAGCTGTTCAGGACAGTCAGGGATGTATTCCTGAGACCTCTGGGTGCTGTAATCTGCTATGGGGCTTCTAAGTACTGTGCTAAGTCATAAACTGTAGTTCCCCTGCTACATTTTCATCACTAAAATTGCAAGTGAAGTAGACTTTGCAGTGGTTTTGTTAAGAACAGTTTGCTTTCCAGAAAGAGGATCTCATTCCTGATTAAAAAAGTTGGGATTAGAGTTGTACAGTGCTTAATTTTATTTTGGTATAGTTCTGAGCTTCAGAACCTGAATGAGGCCAGTGGCTTCATCTTTGCTGAGCTACAGAGGAAGGCAATGACCCAACACTGAGACTGCAGGGAAACCAATAGATTTCTAATTTCAAAAGGGATCTTTTTTGTCACCTTTTCTGACTTTCTCTGTACCTCACTCTAACATTTCACACCGTTTTATTTAGAGCCAATTTACAACTTCAGTTTGAGCTGGATACTACTTTGCAGGAAGACATTCAATCCTAATTTGAAATGGAGAGCACACCCTCTACAGGCTTCAAAGAGGAATCATAGTATAATTGGGAAAAAAACAGCTAAAAAGTCATACATTTCCATGCAGCATTTGGGAATCAAGATTTGTGTGATGTTTCTAATAGGATCATTTTCAGGACTGATTTATTTCCAACCCTAAGTTTCTGAACCTTGGGGCAGAAGACAGTGACAGTCTATAACCCAATTATCTTATTTCATATACCTGTATTTATGCAAGGAGAAACTCCTGAGCCCTCTAACAAAATGACTTTTAATTCAAAGTCCTGCTTAAACCCCAAGACAGGTTAACACTCAAATATATGTGAAAAGCCTATTCTCAGTTCCAAAGAGAATTGCTGTGTGCGTGGACATGTAAATGCATGCTGAACCAGAGGCATTTTCCAGAGCTGCTTTCCTCTCTGCAGCAGCAGCAGCAGCAGCAGCACATACTTGTTGCTAACAGAGTCACTGTGCAGCACAGGCTTAGAAAACATAATTTTTTTCCTATCTTTAGTGATAAAAACATGGTATTATGGTCACACTTAAAAGTATGAGATAGATTCTGCATCAGTAGCATCAATCACTGAGAGCAATTGCTACAAAGAGGTAATTAATTATCGTTTTTAGGGAGAACTGTGGGAGAAAAAATTTAATTGAGTGATAGTAGTACTGCCTAATGATTGAAATAGAAGTCAATAGTGAATATTCAGTTGCCTTTGTTTTGTGATTTGAGATGCTGGGCTGAAAGGTGCTAAGGGAGTGCTCGTTGTGGCTGTGCTCTGACTGCGGTGTGAATGTGAAATGTTCTGGGAGCAGAGATCCACACGGAGATTCCAGCACAGCTGGGAACATGCACCTCACGTAGGAGCTGTACATACAGAAACATGGATTTAATTGCTGATGGTTTCCACTTTCTCCCTCATAGTCCTAATTAGTAGAATTAAGAACAATTAAGACTGCTTGAGAAAGGAAATATCGTATGGTTAGTAGCTAGATTAAATGTTAGACAAATTTGTAGAGGATTAAAGCATTTTGTTTCTTTATCATTCTTTATCCTGCAGGAATTACAACTACCCACTTAATACTAGATGCTGGAATTCTCCCAATATTTTTAATAAATTATGCACTGTGATCCAGTCTTTGGGACTAACCTTACCAAAGATACACAATTTATCTGGTGAAAGGATGTTTGCCAGAGCCTCGGCTTATTTTTATTTTAAGCTGGTTTACTTGGATTGAGAAAATCCAGTATTAGCCAAAATGAAGTTTTGTTAATTAAAAACATTTAAGAGAGCAGTTGGTGGATGAGATCTTTAATGGACTAAAAACAAAAAATGAGAAGAAAGAATTGAACTTCCACCTAGAGATGGAAGGTGACTGGGAGAGTTTCTTGGTTCTGTCAGGCCTCTTCAGAAACACTTTTTGCCTGAGGGGGATGTTTTGCTGCACACTGATATTTCCAGCCAGGAGTTGGATGTTTAGAAAAGACCTCCTGGGAATGGTTCAGAACAAGAGACTGAAGGGACAGTGACATGGAGACTTTTAGTACAGAACTGGGGATGGGGAGGGCTGGCTGGATCCTCACAAGTCCTTGGGATAGCCCTCCTGGGGGTCTCCTGCCCACCAAGCCTGAGTCCTGGGGATGCTACAGAGTGGGAGCTTCAGTCTGGCTCAAAATCCAGATGTGTCTTTGCCCAAACATACGACAAAATTAATGGCAGAGTGTTGTACTCTGTCCATCTCTGCTCCAAGCACCCAGCCTGCCACCAGACTGGTGCCTGCAGGTCTCCCTGAGCTTTACTGCAGCTCTGGATGAGATCCAGATGTACCCACATGGATCTGCTCCCAGGATCATAAAGTGAGGCTGAGTCTCTGCTCAGGCACTGTGTTTATCACTGAGGTACTCTGAATTAAAGACACTTAGGAATGAGTGATTCAAACTGAGCTCGTCATTGCTGTCAGCACCTATAAATACCCTTGTGTTTGTTCAATTAAGAAAGCCAGGCACATAAAATACTTCTGAAGTTCCAGCATTGCTTGCAGATTGCTTACAAGACACAGGTCACAAAATAATAGGGCAGGAAACTTAATGTGATCTGGGATACATTTCTCTAGCACAAGCAACATTGTCTCTAACCTCAGTGGCATTCCTGGCAGAAATTATTTCCCGTAAGAGAGGGAAATTAAACCTACTGCATAACAGTGACCAAGTTTGGTTTAAAACATAGATAAATTTAGATCTGAGACAAGGATACTGTTGTAAAACAGAAACTGAAGACATAGGCTTTCTGGTTACATAAAAAGTTAACAGCTAAATACTGGCTGCCCTGAGGAATAACATTTCCCAGAGCATCTTCTGCCTCAGGAACTCTGCCAGATAGAGCAGGAGTATTCAGCTGAGGCTAAAAGGGTGAATGTGCACAAAACTTCAATATCAGCTCAGTGAACCTTCTACAGAGCTGAGCTACTGAGCCCCAGCTGGCACAGAGGGCCTGGCCTGCATTTGCTGTGACAGCAGCACAGACACAAGTGACCTACTAATCACATCTTTGACTACAGCCTGCTGGGATGCACAGCCTGCTGCATTCTATGAGCAAATTTTGGAGCCCTTCCCTAACTCTGCATGGGTAAGAGGATTCAGATGTAGATGTATTGAATTAGAAATGTGTATGTACATGTAATATGAGACAACTATGGCAACATACCTTCTGCACTTTGGTAGTCATGGATTTTCAGGAAATCCTAAAGACTTGTGTACAGTGCAGGCAGCACCTGGTCTGAGCAGCAGGTCTGAGGGTGCAGCCTCTCATTAGCCACAGGACAAATTAGCATCTTGCCAAAAGTGGAAAGTCCTCTTCCCTTCCCCATTGTCTCCCAGCAACCGGCCTACGGATTGACTGAGTTGATTGTTTTTGCTCCCCTAAATTCAGCTGCTTTAGGAAGCTGGATTGCATTAGGAATCCATTCTTCAGCACTGCCCCCAGGATGTGGGAGCCCTCTTGTCTCTCTAGAAGGTGTTTGGCCCTGAAACCACAGTAGTGACACAAAGAGCAGCACTGTTAAACTGTGTCACTGTGAGCTGTCACCTGAACTGTCCAGAGAACATGAGCCTGCAGCTGCTGGGACAGCTCCTTTCACATCTCCTGGATAACCTCTGGTAGAAATAACAGGCCAGACTCTGGTTTCATTAATGCTACTGAATATCTGAAATACTCATTCTGAGTCCTGACCACAGTGTCATTAACTGAAATCATTCAGCTTTTGCAGATCCTTTCAGTCAGAAACGAGGCCAGCGGCTCTAGCGTGGGATGCCACAGGTACAGCAGATGTTGTTTCCTTGACTCACAACCCCTTCCCTCTGGCACTCTGTGCTCTGCAGCCCCAAGCTGGTTTTGCTCTCAGACTTTGATGTTATCAGCACCTAATCCCTGCCACACCAGACAGTCTGGCTGCAGTCTCCAACGCCGTGGAATTAAAGCCACCAGACTGGGGGTTTTGCTACATATGTGTCCTCATAATATTTATTGGCCTATATTTGCACTAAGCATAAAGCAGCTTTGGATGCTCTGCTCTCAAATTTGAGCAAGTGTAGCTGAGCTTGCAAGAACATTGTTTTAAGGCTGGGAATTTGACAGTATTCTAATATTTAAGTGTTTGACACCTTACCCTGTCACTATATACAGCAAGGGTACAGAGAGCAAAACCAGAACCTGAATGGATTGACATGAGGACTGTAAAGTTTCCAGGTTTTTCCAATAATGACCAGCACGGTAGCTCCTATTTACTATAGGCTGAGGTCATTCTCAGTGACCTTACCTTAATCTCAAGTTGGGTTTTTTTTGTTTTTTTGGTTTTTTTTTTTTTCTTTTTATGTCCTCTGCATGAATTCATCATCAGCTGTGTAGACTCCTCAGTACTGTTACACATGAGGCACAAACCCTGTCCTTAGTTATACATCTGATACCTTCCTGCTGGTGTCAGGGGCTCCAGCAGGGTTTGCACTGCTGAAAACAAGAGCAAAATTTAATCCAGAAAGACCAAAAAAACTCCAAAACCTATAGGAGGGGCTATGTGAGAAACTGTCTTGCACATCAGTAGTCACCTCCAGTGCCTCATCTCCTTTCTCAGTATCAATCATACTACCTCCTGCTAAAAGCACCAAAGAAGGCTTTTGCAGAATTAATGAGGCACTAAAATCCTCATTATTGGGATAAAAAGTAGTTAGAGAATGCAAAAATCACTAATCAGGTCTAAGTTACTTTGTCTTGCTTTGTTTTTTTAAAAAGATCAGAGCAGAACTCATGTTGTGGAATCATTTTGTCTAATGTGGACTTTTTATCTGTCCTGAGGGCTGCATGGCTTTTCAGTTCCAGTAAGGGATCTGAACTTTCTTACCCTGCTTCCTCTGAAAGAAAAGGTCCTGACAAAGCCCCAGCAGGGCTGTGGCTGTCTGAAAGTGGAAGCACAAGTACAACACAGCTTTAGGCATCTCAAAGAGGCTGAATTATATCAAAGGTAACACGACAGGCCAAATGTATTTCCACTGTGGTTCCAGCAAGGCAAGTTATTCCATTAAAAGTGTGTGTTTACACTGGAAGAGGTCCAGACCCATTGTTGGGAGGATGGACAACAAATTCCCCTGCCAAGTCAAAGCTTTCCTAGTGCAGTTTTAATTCCTGGCCCTTGTGCACCTCCCCCTCTGTCACTAAAGCCTCCTGACCAGAGAGGAGAGTTTGCTTCATAGCCCATCTCCTCAGGGTGGTTCTCATAATGGAATTGTCTTTATTCCATGTTGGATTCATTTGGTGCCAAATAGACACCACACATTTAGAGGCATGAAAGTTCTATGTAAATACTTAAGGTTGTGGCTCCTGTGGAGATTGAACTCTTAAAAATTAACCAGAAGCAAAGACCTGGGCCCAGTGCAGAACTTTTCTGGCATAAGGTTGGTTTTGTGAGACAAAAAATCCCCCTGTCAATCTGAAAAGAGTAAAAAATGGTACTGTGCCATAGGGGACAGATAAATATTTCTATCATAGGATACAGTGGCTTTTGGCAAAAGACACCTGAATGTACAGCATAGTTATTTTAAAAAGTTGTTTCATAGTTTAAACCTGGATCATTTAATGCATTCTAAAATATCTTACTGTGTCTACATTCAATTCAGTCTTCAGTTGTAAACTTCTAATGGTGTGGTTCCTGATTCTGCACAGCCTGGACGTTTTCCACACTACAATAGATCCTGGGTTTTTCCTGCCCTATTTTCAAGAAACCCAATTTCAATAACACAGAATATAGCCTTCAGCTTGAAAAAAGGGAAAGGAAGTGATTTTAAAGAGTGCTCAGGATTCCCATGAAAACATAAATCCTCTACAGTGTTTATATCCTCTTCTAACCCCTACTGGTATAAAAATAAACCCTCTCTTGGTTAAGCCAAATTGATTTTCTGGGTACCTGCTATTAAATTGGATGCAATCCTGAGTAGTCAGTGGTAAACTTCTCTGATTTCTCCTTCCAGTAAACTTCAGAAATATAGAAATTTATTTGCCATGGGTCAAGGTGTGATTTGATCCTGTCTGCCTTCACTGAGTTGGTTTATTTGTGGCTTTTGAGCTAAGTTTACAATGCCACGCTGTCTTGTTAGACTTCAGAAAAACCAATAATGTATATGAACCCTGCACCTGCTGGTGCCCAAATCTGCAGTCAGCCTGATCTAAAATAGGAGGGGGAACCCAGTTTGGCTGGGACTTTGCTTGTTTGTTTTATTTCATAAGCAAAATTTTATTTCCCTCGGTGACAAATGCAGGTGGCATGATTTCAGTTGCAGCAGAATCTCCCCTTCTAAATCAAAGGTAACAGATGTGATGGAAATATTAACTGCTAATGTCAACATTGTTGTCCTGGCTCACAGAATGAGTTTTGCAAATGTTTGTCCTCAAATTATAGGCATTTTCTATTTTCCTAGTCAGGTGATTATGCTACAAAAGTAAAACTAACATTTTAAATTGAACACCATTCCTGTTTGTCCCTCTTTGTCCTTTTGAATTAAAAACTCAAAATCTGAATTACTTAAAAAAAATTGTATCTTGCCTTTCTTAATTTCATAACTCATAAAAGGCTACCAAAATGTTACTCCTATTTTTGGGGACAAACTATAAAGTTAATTACAATAATTCCCACAGGAAGAAGAAGGCAGAGATGTTTGTTTATTCATTGCTATTGAGATGCCCCAAAGCCACATTCCTCCAAGAACCCTACCAGGACTTGTATGAGCTGGGAATATTTTTTCCTGGCCCCACAGAATTTTCTGAACAATCCTTAGTGAAGTAATTTCTTTTCCATGTGTTTTGGTTCTCTAGCTGTAGGAAAGGAAAATGGTGCTTGCCTACCTCACAGAAGTATTGCACATCATGAAAATGAATCCATAAAAACTCATAAAGCACCAGGTGCTTAAGGACAACATGATCCTTAGCCTGAGGATTATATAGAGCTTTAAATGGAAGAAAATATACTTTCATAGGCCTTGCAGTGTTTGCAGCTGAAACCTTGAATAAAATGAGGGCAGATTTGTACATCTGTCTCAATGCAGCAATAAAGTGGCAGCTAAAGAGAGAAGCATCTTCAGAACAGCATCTCCTGCACAGCTCCAGAGTCAGAGCTGCCTCCTGAGCTTGTCCTTAGTCCAGATCCAATAGAGGGGAAGGTTCTGCCAGGGGAGGTTCCTGCACCTGGTTAAATGGGCATCTTCCACAGGCAGCAGAACATGCTTGTCCCCAGTCTCCTGGGGTTCTCTGGAAAGGAAATCTTTCAAGTACAGCTGTTCAGAGTGGCAAAATAATTAAATTTTTTTAAAAAAAGTAAAAAAAAAAATTTGAACCTTGGATGCAATTTATGTATTTCCTGGCTGATGTGAGATTTAGAGCCATTTCAGAATTATGCACTGTAGTGTCGCTGTTATCTCCTCACCAAATCATTGTTGTTTGGGGGTTTTTTTGTTTGTTTGCTTGGGGTTTTTTTATATAATGGACAAATATACAGGGGGAACTCCATCTACAAAATAATGCAAAATAATAATAATGTGTTTATGGATTAGTGTTGCAAGTGTTTAGAATAACCACAAGGGTCTGCACTAGTTTTTGCTTTCATTTTTTGCTGATTCAGTATATTCTTTAATTTCTAATTAAAACCACTTCTAAAAGCAAAAATCTCACACAAAATTTCAAGACATTGAATTTCTAGCAACATCTTTCCTGCCAAAAACTCTAGACTTGACAATTTCATATATAACATCACAAGAAATAATAATGTTTTTCATCATTTCAAAATGGCTTCGAATCTGAAATCAATGAGGGTGAATACATGTATGTATCCCCATGCCAAGATTCATGCTTTTAAAATAAACCCCACAATAATGTCACATATATCATCTCTCCACTTGTACATTTAGCATTCTTCATTTGCAGAATCCCAGATGTTTCCTGTGTAAACTTCTGGGCACATATGCAATTGATGAATGGAGAGGAAATTAATGAATTGAGCAGATAAGCCAATCTGGGCCGAAAAAGATGGTTTCCAGCTGTGAATGGAAGTGATTTATCATTGAGCTAAAGGATCAGCTTTTCTAGCTCAAACCAGTGGATACATCATTACATTTAATCCAGACTTCCACACAGATATTTAAGAGTCTTGCAACTGACTGCAGCAGAGCCAGAGTTTCACCCATGGTGTTTGCCTAGGCTGAAAGCCCATTCCCCACAGTTCTGTTGTTATTATTTATTTATTTAGCAAGTGTGGTTATTTCTGTAGCAGAGGAATAAAGACCATTCCTTTGTGCTTTCAGGACAGAAAGACTGCAGCTGTGGCTGCTGCTTAGCACAGCAAAAGGAGACTGAGCTTTATTTTCTCTTTTTAACCTTTGGTGATGAGAGGGGCTTGTTGACCTTGTCATTGTTGACACCTGCCCAAACCTGTGAAGAATTTAAGGTTTTGCAGACTAGAGCACATGGCTGCTTGGAAACTTGAATACCTGAAATGTGCACACAAGCTATGATGATTTGCTTGGGCAAATGTTTGTAGAAAGTGAAATTATAGACATTTTAGGACATGGTTTTTGACCTGCAGTGAGGCTCAGTGGAATAAAGTGTTCCCAAACCTCATCTGTATTTTTTATTAGTAGAAGCCATAGCCAGGTGTACAGGGAGTAGCCAGGCAGAGGTGAGGGATTAGATTGTAACTCAGATCTGTCTTTTTTTTGCAAACACAATAGTATAGAAAAATTTGATATTGAAAACCCAGATTACTTTCTATTTAATTCATCTCCATGGCAAGCTTACTCTGAGCCTCTAAAGGCAACTGTGCTGGTGTGAGAAAGGGAGTGAGAACCCGTGGTGAGGGATACCCTTCCCAGGCAGGGCTGTAAGGTCCATTTGGGGGTATCTTTGCACTGTGTGTCCCACTGTGCCTTTCATTGTCTCAGACCAAGGCCTTAGAAACAGCTCAGCACCAAAAAATGGTTCCCAAACACTGCCACTATGAAGACAATCGTTAAAGTCACATTTTTCTTAGATTCTCTTTTACTTCTTGTACTACTCTGTCATAGTAAAGGATTCAAAGCTCCTGTAACTTGCTCTTGGTGTAGGAATTACAGTCCTTTGTGCAGCAGAAACAGAATAATGGGACTTAACCCCATGTCACAAACAGACATGGGAATTCCACTGCACATCCATCCATCGTGGCAAAGTCACTGGGGAGATACAGGTGGGTATCTTCCCAATGCAGATGAAGATGGTGGTTTTGTGAAAAGCTACAAAAGAGATTTTTCTCTGCTGCTGCTCCATGACTAAAATAATTTGGCCCATTCTCACAGAGATATTGATAAAATACAGGTGGCCTGGCTAAATGCAACTTGGAGGAGGAAAAAAAGGTCTTTTGTAAGCTTCTCTTCCCAGTTCCTTCTGATCTGAAGTCCAAGTAAATCTAATTAAAGTACTCTGTGTGCTGACATGCTGTCGGGGTCAGGAATTTGGGCTTTTGAAAAGACAAACTGTGCACCATTTTTAATTTCAGTAAGTTGAACTACAAAGAGAATTCTCTGTGGTACAGATACACACTTGGCCTGAAAGCCCTTGACTGATGCAGTATGAGATCAGCAACTTGAGAAACTACCAAACAAAGGCAAAATTTGGTCTTTCTTCATGAGCAAAAGAAATCCAAGGCACAGAATATGTTCGGTCAACAAACTAATCCCACTAGCACCTGAAATATGGGGACAAAAAAGGATTTCAGGCAAGGCCAAATTCCAGCAGTGCCCTAATGCTGCTCGAAAAGAACAACTGTGTCTTTTGCCAAACAAAATAAAACAAATAAGAAAAAGCCCCAAAGCAAAATAAAAAATACACAACAGTGGTGTTTGTAATAATTGTGTCCTTTGTCTGCAAATTGGTATGAACAGCTGTAACAGCAGTTTTAAGAATTATTTTCTGAAAAATGTGTGTTTCACCCCTTTATTTAAGGTTTTGCCTATTGCATCTCTACTTTTGTTTAAATGAACATTAGATTTTAATACTCCCTTGACCCTAATAATGGATTTGATGGTGAGGTCCACAGGCTACATGGAGTCCTGTGGGGTATAAAAGATCTGCTCCCTTTTTGTTGGTTGGTGGCCACTCATTTAAATTTTACAAGAAACAGCCAGTATCAACATCTGATACCTTGAAAATTATCTTCTGAAATTTACTTTTTTCTCAGTCTCAACAAAATATTTATCCTTAAATTCAGACCTTAGGCTCAGGCCACACTTCCCCCTGCAGTTCTGTACCAAGTGCCGCCCTCGGCAAGCAGAAAGGACGGATGTCGTTACCGGATTAAGTCCAGCAGCGCGTCTGCAGAGCTCATGATGGGCTTCCCACCCTCCTCAGTGCTCTCCTTCTGTGCTGCTCCACCAGGGTGGATGATGGAGACCATAATTATTCCCACAATCACAGCCACAAACGTTGTCCACAGGTAGTAAGTGACGGTTATGATTCCCAAGCGACTGGAAGTCTTGGCATCCAGGGCTGCGAGCCCAGACATCAAACTGTGGGGAGAAAACAGCACAGATTGTATCTCCTGCATTACATTAGTGCAGCTGAAAGCCTCCTCTCTGAATTATTCTGGCCTCTCTGCTTCTCTTACAGCTGATCCCACATTTCAGTGTTTAACAAGCTTGCCAGTGACACTGAAGCTGTAGCCTCTGTGTCTGAAGGGGCGTTTTCCAATTGCCAGGTCAGGTCCTGCTTACTGGAAGGAACTTGAAAGCTCAGGCTGCTCATGTGGGGACTGAATCCTACTGACTCTTCCCTAAAATTCCAGGGACAGGTTTACACAAGTTGCACATGTGATAGCTCAGTTCACAGGAGCAGTGGTAATACTTATTAAAACTCTGTATGTCATACTCTACACACAATTTTACAGAATAATAGAATAATTCTGATTTGAATGGACCTTTGAAGAAAATCTAATCAACCCACTCACCCCTTCCTGTGTGTACTGGGGACACAATTTTGAAATTAAATCACTAAGGGGAAATTTTGTCATATAGTTCATTCTTTACCTAAAAGGCTATCTTTATTCTTTCTAAATCAATTCAAAGCACAATATATTTTTGCTTTACCAGGGGACACATTGGGAGCAGACTGTGGTTCAGTGTGCCTCCAGTCTAAATGGGGACATTGGATGGGATTTAGAGAAAACACCTCCATGGGAAGTGTGGCTGCCCAGTTGGGAGCAAAGCACATGCTGTGATCACTTCAGCCTTTTCATAGGACCAGAGAATAATAGAGTCATACAATCATAGAATATGCTGAGTTGGAAGAGACCCATCAGGATCTTCCCTCTTCTTTCCCAGCACTGCCAGAGCATCACCAGTGTCCATCCTCTTGCTTGTGCAGTTTGCCTGTGCCAAGCCATACCATTCTCTACCATGAGATTTGGCTCCCACTGACCCTCTTGTAGACAGGGCACTCCTTGGCCCCTGAGGTTTCTTTAGGCTGCTCTGACATAGACCCTGATGCAGTTTCCAAGTGACCTGGGTCTGGGATTTGATTTTCCACTGACAGCAGTGTTGTTTGGGGCTTTAAATTGAGATTTAACTTTGGATAATTCTCTGTGAACTCTCCAAAGCATACATCTCAGGAAAAGTATAGGTGAAATAAAATACCACATTTACTATTTGGTGTGTTCAACTTTCTCATCAAAACAGATCTGCTTATCAGGCCTTTTCTCATAAATATTTACTAAGCTACACCTCCTTGAATGAGATTTCCTTGACCTCACACTGCTGAGAGAGGTTGTCTAGAGCCAATGCTAAAGTGCAGCTTAACCTTTATAGTAGATTTAATGAAATCAAATGGGTGGATTTAGTGTTCAGGTTCCAGCTATCCACTAGATTAATTAAGAAAATGTATTGCTTTTCTGCATTGCCAATCTCTCATCTAGCGTGGGTTTTGTTAACACTGTAGGAGCAAAAGTGCACTGGAGTTTGGATGATTCAGAAAATGAGCACTTCAGTAACTCTCACTCTTGTAACCTTTGTTCTTTGCTTTTATTTATCATTGGATGTGATAAAAAATCCCACCTTTCTGTGTGTCTGCAAAGCACTGTGTACAAACACAACACCGCATATTGAAAATACAGTAGTAGGAATGCTACTTTGTTCCTTGACATTTCCTTTGGATGAGTCCATGCAGAAGAGTAAATATTCTAAACCACTTTTTAAAAATAAAACAGTTCACTTAAATATATTTATCTCAAATTAATGTGACAGTTTTCTGTTAAAAAAACTCCTGTGTTGTTATTAGATTTTTAGGACTGAACTCTTCTCTCAAACTGAAGTTCCACAGGCCATTGAGCCAGTTTGACAGCTGCACAGAGTAGATATCTATATTGTACTAGAGTACAGCACCTGTTCCAGCCCCACCTTACCAGGGGAAAAAAATAAATTAAAAAATTAAAATCAGGTTGATTTTTAACCAGTTGGATTTTTTCATTGTAATAATTTTCAGGGTTCTTTATAGATACATTCTGCAGGGGGGTGACACCAGTGGTGAGAAGGGCTGACTGTTGAGCATCAGAGCTGTAACTTGGAGGCAGAGAATTCCTGGGAGAAGGCAGTGCCAAGGAGACAAACAGTTCACTCCCCTTCCCTCCCTGGCACTGCCCTGGAGCCACTGGCACTGTGGGGAAGCCACACTGTTCTCATTGTCCTTGATACCTCTGGGCTCTGTTGGTTCTACAGGACAACAGAGGGATGAACCCTGTCTTGACTGCTCACCTGAGAAGTACTTCCAGAAGTACTTAGGGACAAAAATCCCAATTAAATATGTCCAGTGGTTCAGGTGAGTTTAGGGCTGTTACCTCAGCCTCAAGATGCAGGGCCTTAGGATTTGGGAGGATGTTGTTCAGCTGGAATCTAATCTTACCTTGGCTCATAGGTGGCAAATCCTGAGGGGGCTAATAATGAGATTTCTCTGTCTTGGGGATATTCATTAACAAGATCATCATCTGTAATGAGATTATCCTGTCACCAGATAAAGTCATGCCCAGTTTGTGCTGTGATGAGAAAGTCATCAAAAGTAATTAACTATGGAGGTGCAATGGGGTAACTGTGATGTGACAGAAGCAGGAACAGAGGCCTGGGCTCAGACAAAACCCTGTGTTCTCCATGGCCTGCAGTGCTCAGGAAGGGACCACTGGAACCAGGTCTCCAAGGCTGGGGAGTAACAGTGGTCATGTCATTTTAGACAACAGCCCAGACTCATTTCAGAAAGAAATGACTGCAGCTAGGATGAGACAGTAATCACCCATTCACTATTTTTTGTTTGACTTCATGTGTTTGATATCAGAGGGAACAGGACAAAAGACACAAAGATTAAGAGACAAAGCAAGTATTACACACAGGAGTTGATCTCTAGAGTTCTAACATTCACACAATGTAGCCAAAGGATGACAAGAAAAAGTACTCTCCTTGCTTCCTAGGGAACAGGGGAGCCAGGAGGAAGAAGCTTCCAGCTAGTTTAAACTAAGATCACTGTATCATGCTCAGGTCCTCCCTCTAACTCTAATTCTCATCAGACATTCTTGGCTACATAAAAACTTCCTGAAGAGTTTCCCAAGATTCTTCTAAACCAGAACAAAGCTATTCTCATGGCTTCCACTGCTAGATTCTCATGAAACACACTGACTGCAAACAGTGTACCTTTAATTCTTGTCAAACCTCAGAAAGAACAGGGCCTTGGCCTACAAAGAACAGGGCAGATGTTTGATTCATAGACTGAAATAATTTGAGATGCTGTGTAGTTAAGTCTCTTCCACACATATGATTCATGTGTACCTTCCATAGCGTGTTTTAATGATTGCCAAATGGACAAAACAGGATTAAGTCTATAAAAAACAATCTGCAGCTTTTCTAAATAATGACTGTACATCTCACTCCTTTAATCAGTTTGGGGGAAAAAAATCCACAAAATTATAATTTAATGTTCAGAGACCATTTTTTAGCTTGTATAGGAAAAGAAACCTGTCAAGCCTAAAGGGAAGGGGAAGACATCTTCAATTCTAGGAATTATATGTGACTAATTAAAAATGTAAAGTCAGTTTCTACATTGTCTAAAGTATTTGTAATTGTACAAACCAAAGAATCGAGTACTAAGTTTCATGTCTGCTTTGAGGGATATATGAAAAACCCCAAAACTAAAACAGAATTTTTGACATAAAGAAGAAGGGAATTCTTTCTAATATCTTGGAAATCTAATTAGTCCCATGCAAACAAATAGCTAAACCTTTTTGAGCACCTCTAGGCTTGTTCTGGCTGCCACAGATAAGCATCAGATATTTTATTTACAAAAAAAACAACACCTTTCTATCTTCTCTGCAATTCTCTAGGTTTTTCTCTTGCTCTCTGGTGAAAACACTTTTTTTTTTTCCTGTCTCAGGATCAAACCCTATATCCCCAGAAAGAGAAAATACAAGAAGCTGCTGCTAAGACCCCATTCTGCATGTTTATTTTGTCTTCCTCTCCACCAGAAGCCATCTGGATGTTGCTTTGAAATAGATGGATTATGGATAAAGTTATCAGAAGGGATTAGTGTGATTAGAAAGACATTAATCCTGTCAAGAAGTAATGGTCAAGTATTAACCACCAACAGTTGTTCCTAGAATGATGTTTGTTTTCATTCATCCCGTTCCCTCCCTCCCATTCTCATCTTGTAATTGCATGCCGTGGAAAAACCTTCCTGAGCAAGTTCTGCCAGTGAGGCTGGGAAGTGCCTCCAACAGCTACATTAGAGATGATTATATTCCAGCAGAGCATCATGAAAGGAAATGCTGGCCTCACTAATGCTGCTGGATCATGCAGGCAGGCTGGTGCTCACCTTTTTGTCAAGGTCAGTGCCTTCAGGTCCCAACATGACAATAATGTGCATTTCTGTAGCACAAGCCATTTAATCATCTCAAAATGCTTCACCAGTGGAACTTCCCCTAATGCAGGAAGGCAGGATTTCTATTTTACAGACTCGGAAACAGAGAAATTAAGGCACTTTTAAATAAAGACAATCCACTTACGGTGAAAAAAAAATCTGTGTGAGGTGATATCTGTATTACAGAGAACCATCACACTTTTCCTTATCTGTGCCCAGCTATCTGTGCTTTCAGAAGAGGCTGCTTCACTTCCATGGAGGCATCATTTTCAGAGTAATGTTTGCAACAGAGAAAATAAAACTTTACAGTAATGAAAGAAAGAGATAGGAAACTTTCTCTGGCTCTTTTTATAGTTTAATCCTTGATTTGCTCTTAGTCTCTAGTGTAGTTAAAATTAGTTCAGCAGTGAGAAAGGGGGATCAGAATGATTTTTCTTTTCAGGATATCCTTTTGCTTTCTTCCAATATGGAAAACACCCACAGAGCAAGACCCTGCAGAGAGAAAGGGCAGTGGTGGTGGTGGGAAGGTCCCAGCCCTGTCTGCCCCACCCTGCCCCATGGTCTGCCCTTCCTCACAGAGCTGTTACAGTGGTTTTGCAGACTGCTGCTGTGCTGCAGCCTCCTGCTGCTCTGAGCACAACTGAGGGACAACTGTGGCCACTGGAATGAGCCCCAGTGTCCTGTATGATTAAATATTTCATAGTGTTACAGCCTGGTTTTCAAAGGAGTTGACAAGTCTAGAATCCTTCTGAAGGTCCAAGGGGCTACTAAGATTCATCTCCTGTGCAAATACAGTAATAGCAAACAGCTTTTTAAAAGTTTTAATATCTTGAAATAAATGAAATCACATCTAAGCTCAAAAAATATCCCCAAATGCAGAAAGTGGTAGCTTTCAAATAGGACTACTGCAGCAGTTTCTGTATGGTTGAATGATCAGCTGTAACACTTGAAATGTGAATTCACTTTTCAGAGCCCCAGTATGGAGCTATTTTATTAAACTCAGTGTTTTATTAAACATCAGGTGATGGAAAATCTGGCTCTTGATTTTCAAGCCACAAAAACAACAAAAACATGTCAGAAGATCAATACACTGTAGTGATTATGATTAATTTTACAGTTTGTCTGCTAGGAAAGAAACCAATCTACATTTCCAATGCATCATAACATGCATAATTTTGAGATTTTGTTTTAAAATTTGCTTTATAAAATAGTAAGATTTTTATTTTTTACCCAAAATGTCGATATCTCCTTTATCATCTAACACTAATGACAAATGTATGTGCACAGCAAAAATCCTGCCAGGAATTCACACGATGCATTATATTTTCTCTTGTGCAATAGGAAATCTGCTTTTATGGACTAATATAAACAAGGAAGGACTTTGCACAGCACACAGTGAAGGCTGATGTCCAATGGCTGTTCTGTCACCTGCCTATGTGAGGTTACTGTGGTCCATCTGTGAGTTCTGGAAGGGATGAACAGCAACCTTTAGTCCCTGACTGACAAAGGAGATTGCAGTGCAGCTCATGCACAATTCAGGCTGGCTTGTTGACTCCAGCTGTTCTGATTAGAATTTGATTAAAAAAGGTGTTTCCTAAATTCAAAGGTCAGGATGCAAACAAACCTAAATTATCCATTAAATATGGATGTGGAAGGAGCCAAGGATCTTATTAATCCTTGGTTTTTTTCTTCTGTCAGTTCTTTCAAGCATTTTTAGATTAAGCAAAAAGCAAAAGGATTTGAAGCACCAATTTGGTTTATAAACAAATGTCAGATTTATTCAACTGTTTTTTGTCTAAGAAAACTGAGGGAATCCAGCCAGCCCCTCAAGCTCCACGTCATTCCCATTCCTTTGTGAGACACTAAGTATTTTAGAGCTCTCAGAGGACTACAGAAAAATTCTTTCAGATCCCAAACAGTTCATTCCCAATCTGTAACCACTTCAATGCTTTCCACACCCACTCACTCTGTGACCAGAGATTCTTCTTGCACGTCACTAGATCCCTAATGACACCCCCAAAATAATTTGTACTGAGTTGGTCCAATTTTGTCATTATGATGTGTAATTGCAACATGTCATTTTTCACTGAAACAGTTGCACAAACAAAAGAAAACACTAGAAAACAGTTGGATTCTAAAAACAATTGGATCTGACCATTAGACTTCATATTCCTAAACACAGCTAATAGCATTGAAAATGTTCCAGATGATAATGTGGAGAAACTTCTGAAGATGTCTCAGGCAAGGAGGAGGGACAAAAATTTTCCTCCACAAGCTGAAGCTGTCTCAAATGATGACTTCTCGGGTAATCTAACACCAGTTCTGCAATATAGGAATATGGAGAAATGAAAATAATATAATGGTGTCAAGTGAGATTGCTTTCTGACTGGTTCTTCTTACCCTTGGGTAATTCTTCTCTTTGGGTTTCATCCAGGTATTTTTGCTTTTCACTCTAAAAGTAAATATATTTATTCCCTCTAGCCATCTCCTTAAAATTCACTTCCCTACACTGACTTTCTCCACAATAAAGACT
Source organism: Aegithalos caudatus (assembly GCA_013389925.1). Lineage (NCBI taxonomy): Eukaryota > Metazoa > Chordata > Aves > Passeriformes > Aegithalidae > Aegithalos > Aegithalos caudatus. The sequence continues at coordinate 954,130 of WEIU01020377.1, read as the reverse complement.
TGAGCTGATATATTCTAGGAAGGGGCTAACAGCTTGTTCTCACTGGGGTGAAATGTACTTTTATTATTATTTATATTACAATGATACACGTGACAGGTAGTGCAGAAATGGGACTCTCTGCACACTTTATGTTCTCATTCAGGTCCCCCACAGATTTCCCCATACCAGCCCCACAGAAGGTTTACCCTCCCCTGTTGGGGAAGGTCTGATCCTCAGTGCCAGTGTTTGTCTACCACAGGTGAAATAGAGGGAGAAGTCCAGAGTCCAAAATGTGAAGGAAAAAAGCCCTGTGTTGCCAAAGCATTTTCATTCTATGGAAAATATTTCTGCCTTGGTACTTTATGAAACATTTTTCTGAGCAGGCTCTTCAGAGACCCAGAGGAAGCACTTTGCAGCTGCTCTTCAGCAGCCCACTGGATAATACAGTACATAAATTTGATTGCACTCAATTATAGAGCCATAGAATTGTTTAGGTTAAAAAAGACCTCTAAGATCTTTAATCCCAACTGTTCCTTCCCCCAGCAGTGCCACACCCCACTAAACCATGTCCCCAAGTGCCACATCTACTTGTCTTTTAAATACAGCCTAGACTGGGAGCAGCACAAGGATAAGAACAGAGTAGATGGTATTTGGGGGAATAGTTTAACACATGCATAGCAGAAAAGAGCAAGCCCAAACTGACCAGAACCTTCTGTTATTCACACTTTTCCCATTTGGTCTTCAGGTAAATTATGTGTCAAGATGACGTGGAAAATACCTCTAAGTACCAGGGTGTATTAGGAGCAACAATGCTGCACAAATTCTCATTCATGTAAAACCAGTATTATTGAGTTAATTAACTTTGGCTGTCCTCTTTATTTAAATATAACCATAAATAGAAAAAAAAATCATAGCCTTTCAGACATCTGTTTTCCTTCTGAATGGATATTATACCACAGACAGTGATTTATAATCATGGTGAAAGGTTTAGATTGTCAATTGCAGTACAGGTCTTGGAGAGTTTGGGTGAAACTTTCATCCCTAACAAATGGTGGTTTTAGCAAAACAGACAAACAATCTCCAGTGTGTGGTTTATTGCCAGTTTCATCTGCAGCTGAGAGCAAACAAACAATGCCCAACACAACCCACCCAGGCCAATGGTCAATTTGGTATGGTCTGTACAGCCAAACAATGACAGAATTCCATTAAAACACAATGAGCGATGTTTGTCATTAGTGAGATGTTCAAATGCCAGCATGTTACCCAATCAAGAGAGCTGGGGAAAAAAATATGGGGAAAAGAGTACTAAAAAGAGAAGTTTCTAATTAAACACTAGGCTTTAAGAGCATGAGTAAGAATCACCAACTCAGGAATGTGAGCAGAAGGATGAAGGATTACCAGAACTGACGGCATTATGGACAGGAATCCCTTTAAAGAAAGACAGTGCTATATTTAGAATATTGTATTTAATTCATCAACAAAACCATCATAGTAACTAATATTTATTACTACCCCCAAATGGTCCTTCAAATAAATATAAAATTTTATTAGCATACTGGGCACAACATACTCAGAGGAACAAGCTCTATAATTAAAAAAATACAGGTCAAATCAGTTCTTTTATTTTGGCTATAAAGTGAATAATATTTCTTTAACAGAATCTGCTCATGGAAAGGAATCAAATCTCTGCTACTCAGTATTTCTTAAGCATCTAGAAAATGGCTGGTGGTAAATAAATACAAAATGTAATCATCTTCCTAAGTTTAAAAAACTAAACTGCTTTTCCCAAGCTGGGGTAACCAGCCTGTTAGAACAGCTAAACAGTTCGAGTCTGCCCTGACAATTCCCTCACTGCTTACTGATAATCACAGTCTAGGAAACTTAGCCCTGTAACTCTTTCCAGGTAAAAGCTTAATCATATAAACAAGGAGGGTGCTGGAATAAAGGATGCAACTTTCTATTACATATATAGGTAGACATATAGGACAAAGAGAACTCAGTATGTTCAGCTGGTGCAAACCTGGGCAACCCTGGCTTTAGGCTGCTTTTCTGAGCAACCAAGCCTTGTGCCCTCAAACACTGTGTGTGACAGCCATGTTCAGGAGAGAAATAATGTGTGGGCTTCTAGAATTAACTTGGAAAAGAACCGGGGCCTGCAAGCCCTGCCTCTTCTCCAGCCTTCCTCTGGGGTCTGCAGCACACACATTGTGCAGCTCGGCTCAGGTGCAGGAGGCGGCTGCAGTGCTGGGAGCCAGATCTGCCCATCCCTGCGGCTCACCGGCACCTCTGAGCTTCCGACAGAAAGGGAGAGCTGCATTTCTGTCCTGTGGGAAATGCCAGTGTGAGTATCTGCCTGCTGGAAGGAACCCGTGCCAAACAGCAGCATTAGAAATGCCTCAACAGTGGTAAATTATTCAGTATTATTCCAGTACAATACTATTCTTCAAAACTTTGAAGTTAGGACAGATCAGGTTTCAGTACTGGCCTCCACAAAAAAAGCTTAAGTCAAAGCAGTCATGCTTACTGAAAATCGAGTTTCTGGCCCTCTGAGAACTGATCAGTGCAAAGCTGGTAACGTGAGCTGAAGATGATGGGGCAGGGAATGGGCACAAGGACAAAAACGCTCTGAAGGAAGGTGACAGTTTGTGAATTGTGGCACAGTGCCTGCCAGCACGGCTGGCCTGTGCTGGAGCTGGCACAGACAGGAGCAGATCAGAGGGTTTATATTGTCTTTAGCAAATGTGAGAAGATATTAAGGGGAAAGTTGAGTCTTTGATTATTTCCCAGTCTTTTGTATCGTGCAGAGCACAAATACATTTACATCAGATTTGATTGCTTCAATTTAAGAAGTTGAGAGACTCGAGTAATGGACAGGTATCTCTGCCAATAACTTGTCCTTGGAACAGGTGAAGGAATCCCGTATGTGTGTGTGTGCAAGCTTATAAGTAACCGCAGTGGAAGAAAGTGGAAGGTTTGTTATTTTCTGGATAGGGAGTGGTACCGGCAATCCCCGGGATGTATGAACTCGGGCAGTGGTACCGGCAATCCCCGGGATGTATGAACTCGGGCAGTGGCACCGGCAATCCCCGGGATGTATGAACTCGGGCAGTGGCACCGGCAATTCCCGGGATGCAGGGTTTCAGGCAGTGGCACCGGCAATCCCCGGGATGCAGGGTTTCAGGCAGTGGCACCGGCAATCCCCGGGATGTATGAACTCGGGCAGTGGCACCGGCAGTCCCCGGGATGCAGGGTTTCAGGCAGTGGCACCGGCAGTCCCCGGGATGCAGGGTTTCAGGCAGTGGCACCGGCAGTCCCCGGGATGCAGGGTTTCAGGCAGTGGCACCGGCGATCCCCGGGATGCGCGGCGGGATCGGGCGCGGGGAGCGAGGCGCGGTCCCTCGGTGTCCCAGCAGCGCCCCCCGGTGGCCGCAGGCGGCATTGCAGGGTGTCACAGCCCCTGCTCCGGCCCAGCCGGGAATGCCGCGGGGGCAAGGAAAGGGCGTTTGACAAACCTGAGCCTGAAAGGTTTGGTAAACAGAACTCCCGGGGCAGCATGCACGGGCAACTGTGCGCGTGCCTGCTGGAAAACCTGAGATGTGGTGAGGGCTGAAACATTTTGCATATAAAGAGGAAAATATGCAATTTGCATTGTCCCTGTCAAATGAGGATCAAAGCCTCTGTCCCAAAGAGAATCAGGGAATTTCAGAGCTTCTGCAGCTGATCTTTCAGGCTTGTTGAGGACATGTCCTTGTCCAGCTGCAGTAAGAGCTTGAACAGTTTCTAAATGTGTAACTACGAATTCAGATTTGGCTCCTATTCTCTCCAAGCTCTCCTAAGCCTCTCTCTGTCTTCCATTCCCAAGTCTAACAGTGTTATCCTGTGTTTACACATAAAGTAAGCACTGTACATCGACGGCTCTAAAATTTGGCCTTGTAAGGTTCCAACACTGAGTATCCCCTGAGCAGACATGAAGCATCAACTATTTGTCATTTTCTTTATCTTCCTAACAGAAGTTCATCTTGTGTGAGTACCTGTTCTCACAGCTGAGAAAAGCAAACTCTACACACAGGGGTACTGAAGTTTTGAGCAGGGCTAAACCTCAGGCAGAGGATGGGTGCAATAAATGTATACTTATTTCAGAGTTGTTCTATCATGCTATGAAGCTTGTTTATGTAACCAGGTAACTGAAATAATATCAACCCCCACCCCTGATGAAGATCCATGCCTCAACAAAAGCTCATGCAGGGCTCAGACTGACAGGCTAGTGGGTGGTGGTTGCTTTTCCAAGATTTTTTTGTCTGTGGGAAAAGAAAGAAGTAAGTCCACAGATGACAGGAGACATCAGAAATAGGTACAGGAGCTCTTGGACAGAGCAGTTCCAGGAGCAGGAGCAAAGTTCAGGAAATCAAGAAACTGTACATTGAAGAAATATCTCCTGTTGTTTGACAGATTTGCTCTGCATCCAAGGAACTTTTAAAATAAACACTATTCAAAGATGTCTGACTGTATCATAATTTCGTTATTCCTAATGAATATGATCTGCAAAGTTCTGTTTTAAGTCTCTAACAATCAGGTCAAGAGTGGGAGTACAAATTTTCAGCCATTTCTGTTTAAGGCTGGATTTCTGCTAGTGGTCTGTAAGTACAAGATTTCCTACTCCATTGTCAATCTTCTGACCCCTGTAGTTGCCACTTCTTACTTCTGCTACAACCCTTCAAAATAAGCTCTGGACTTGGAAACAGGGTAGTTTGCACTAAGTCCCTCTTTTATTCTTCATTTCTCACCTTTCCTTTTCTTTACAAGTAATTTCTTTACTTGTGTGTTCAAAGAAAAACTTGCATTAACTTCAACTAGGAGAGAAATATTTAGAGTTCTTTTTATGGTGCTATGCTCCTGGCTTTTGTAAACAATAATAATATAGAGTAATCTAAAAGATAATTTAAATGTCATTGCTCTGGCAGGACAAGCTGAGGATATTCCAAATCCACAAAGAAATGTAGTTTAAATGTTCATGCAGATTGGTAAAAATACAGAGTACTGGTTTACTGATTTTATGAAATACATGTGTGGAAGACACTGTGCTTGTTATTAACTGTAGAAGAATGTCATTATCTCTGGAGTGTTTCTTGCAAACCCTGCCATTTCAGTTGGTAATAGCAGACACTGCTAGTTTGTTATGTAGGGAGATGGACTCACACTGTCTTGTAGGGAGAATTGAACCTCTCTGAAGGTTTGTAAAGTTTCTTCTTTTTCTGCCTCAGAGGACACAGTGCAGCCACTGTGGCAGTGAGCCTCAGAGCTGTCACATCTCCAGGGAACTCAGAGCCATCACAGGCTGTACCAGAGCAGCTCTTTCCTACTGTGCTGCTGCTCTTCCTAACAACTCTAAATATACAGAAAGATCTAAAGAGCTACGTGTTTTAGGGAAGGATATGTAAATCTGCTCCAACCCTTTTCTGTCCTCCTTACTATGTCACTTCATCATGTAAGATTCTTGTTTTCTTTGGAAAACTCTCCTTCCAGTTCTCAAAAAAAATCACCTTACATGTTTTTTCTTGGTGATCTCTAGATGCATGGGCCAGAACCAGGTGTGAGTCTATGGTTATAAAAACAGTTTCATGCACAAAGCACCATGACTCAGCTTTGTTCTGTGAAAAACCATAAAACCACGAGGAGGCAGATGTCAGGGGAAATGATTTAAAAATAAAATTAGTGCTGTTAATCATGTTCATTTTCAGCAACTGCCAGTGATCTCAAGACTAGAAACTTGCTTTTTACTCAAAGTGGAAGATGAAATCTTGGTGTATGAATTAGGTTCCAGAACTGGAACCAAATAATGCAGTATGTTTTTCTTGGCTCTGGTAAAGTTAGCTTTGTTATTTCCATCTCTTTAATTACCTCTCAGCCTTGGGCACATGAGAGAGTTTTTGTCCATCCAGCTGGTGTGTTTTAGTGACTGCAGTGAAACTTAGAGAAAAGCCTGCCCTAAGTTACACCCTCCCACTGCAAAGGCAGCTGCCATTCACCAGTCTGTACCAGCACTGAGGTCATTCATTCTGCTACCAATAAAGAGCCACCACTAAAGGTTCTACCTTTAATGAAGGAAGAAATCACTTTCACTTCCAGCCAAAGCCAGCTATATAGTATTAGTTCACTGGAGACACAGGGTTTTTTCAATATTTATCATACTATTTAGCACACCTCAAAATACTGCAGGACACTACAAATTAACTGCGCTTTTTCATTGTATTTGTATAGTCTACTATTTGAATTGTTTAGATTTAAGGCAGGGTTTTGATAAGGTGGGTTATTTATTCCATGTATTTAGCTTCTAAGTAGCCTGAAGGAAAAAGTCCTCCCATTATGAGGGAAAAAGAAAAAAAAATTAAAACCCACAACACATTAACTTTAAAGTAAATAATACCAATATGAGGTAGAAATGATGTATGGCAGAAATAATCCTATTAATTAAAACATGTTTATGGCTCCACTATAAATATGAATGTACAGCAACAGTGATGCCTCTGACACTGTCACCTAATTCAGTCACAACTGAACCATTGTGATGACAAATCTCATTTAGAAAACTTCAAAAGTTATTGGAATAATCATTGTCTTCACTTACCTTGAGACAACCAGAGGGAGAATCAGCATTTTCAGCATCCTCATCAGTAACTCACCAGGAAACTGGAAGTAACTAATTTCCTGGAAATACACAGAGAGATGCTTATTGTTGTGAGCTAAAGACTGACTGTCTTCACAAGTGCTGCTAGAGCTGTGGATCAGATAACATTGCTAAAATCTGCACCTTTGGTGCAAAGAGAAGGTGGCAAAGATAGCAGGCTTTAAAAGGTAATTTTAAAATTAATTAGATTACATAATGTGTTCTTATTCAATAAACACACTGCATTGTCTGCTCCTTTACAAAGGAAGACAAAAATGAAATGTGCCATCTCTTGGAGACTACTGTAACCAGTTGCCCTGAATAATCTCTCCATTCTGCATTTTGTCTGTTTTCCTTGATGTGTTTGAAGCTATGGCTTGGACACAAACAACATTCAGACAGACAGTGGTTTGCAGTAGCAGAAGACAGAATTGGTTTAATTTAGTTGCATTTACTAAATACCTTATTTTTAAACTGAGATGTCTATTTCGTGCTCAAACAGTTCATTTATTAATGCATGTTGCTGTCTAGTCTGTCTGACTGATACAGCAGAAATGAGCACCAGAAAGGGGCTTAGTTGAAGTATGCTGGGGGAGAATTTCCCAAGTGACTTCAGCAGCATGTTCTGCTAATGATGGGAAATCTCAAATATATTAATATGAAACACCATTAGTGTAATATAAACATCTGCACCCCTGTGCATCTGATGCTCAAAAATATCCCCAGTGTTTTATTTAGCTATATGTGCTCCAAAATAGAATAAAATGCAATATATTGCAGTACCAGTTTCTGCAGGCCTATATTAAATGCTACATTTCATCTAGTTTAAATGTCCACTATTATTATCCATACCTGTAACATTCTACCGTGCCCCAGCTACGCTTACCAGGTGTCTGAGAGACCAGAACCCTTTCGTTTGAGAATGTGTGAAAAGACCCAAAGAACAGCATAGATTGACAAACAGATTAAATGGAACCATTTTAACAAACACATACACATGACTTTTAGCTCCAAAAGCCCACCCTGCAGCTCCCCAAGGTCTTTTGTTATGTAAGTGTGGCATTTCCTCTGCAGGGACGGCTGTGAGCCGCTCTTACCTGCTGGGAGAGTCTCCTCGTCCTCAGGAAGAATCCCAGGAGGCAGCCGATGGTGACAGACAACACCGAGAGGATGAGCAAACCATTCCTTTTACAAACATCTTTGATCCGAGCGAGGATTGCATCCAGGGCCACTGCCATGCTGTCCTCCCTGCTCTTTGGAGAAGAATCAGCATCCCATGGGGAGAGAATTCACTCGCTCCTCTTGTTCGGGTGCACGGATCTGGCTCTGGACAGATCAGATCAAAGCACTTCCAGTTCTGCTTAGCTGACCTGCAAGGTCACCCCTCTGCCAATAGCCACCAAGCTAGCAGCTGGCATTATTGTTCCAAATTAATACCAACAATCCTATTATCAACTACATCATTAAGAGCCTGGAAGAAGATTAGGGGGCTCTGGAAAATTAGAACAGAATGCAGTAGTATTTCTAAAACAAGACTAGTTCAAAACAAAGTGACACTCCTGGGGGAAAGGCGATGCCTTCCTCAGCTTCCCCAGTTTGGGGTCTGGACACCCAAACCCAGAAAGGGGACCCTGCAAGCCAGCATTCCAGCAGGGATCAGAGCAGTTTTCCCAAAGGGCAGAGCAGGTAACATTTTGAACAGGACTATCACAGCAGGGCAAGCTAGGTGAAACTGGACTTCATTAATTAAAGCAGGCTTGGGTTTTTTGTTTTCATTGCCAAAAAAAGGCTGAATGAGCAGCATGAGAGACACATGTCAAACAGGAAATAGCCACAGACTGGAACATGCAAGGACACCTGTCATTGGGAATTTATTACCTTGGAAGTGAAATGATTTCACTTTTCTTCCAACCACTATGTTGATTAGAGTAGGGCCAATTTACTTTCAGAGGATTATCAGACTAAGCCACAGGGATTGCTTTCCTTTCCTTTGCTGTGTCCGCATTCAATCCCAATGCTGATTTTTATGCTAGTGAGTGTCTGATAAAAGCACACCACCATAACCATTCACATTCCGTGCTTTCTTACGAGACCTTTCTGTAATTTCTGGTATATTCTAAGATTATTCAATGTTTTTATGGAAAATATTCCCCAGAGTACAACAAGGTTGTGTGTTTACAATATTACATTTTATACAGTGTTAAAGTACTCGTTGTTACATGCTCATGTATGACTGAAAAAAACCTCAGGAGAGATTAAACTGTTCTTTTTGGGGGCAGAATATCAATCCTATGTAGTAGGTAGGACATATGGATACATACAAAAAAAAGTGTGTGGAGGGAAATAAAAAATATGTGGAGTCTGAACATAAAACAAAAACAAGAGGATTGCAGAAAATTTTATTAATGAATCAGAACGCTTTATTAGCGTGTGTGTAAGAGGACTGATGCTGAACCGCTCCAACACTTTGCTACTTTAGCAGCACGTATCCAATCGACTTTTGGAATGGAGTAACAGCAAAACGCTTCGCTTTTCCCATTCATTCCCGGGGCCCCGGGAGCGACGCTGGGCGGGCCCCCGGGGGGAGCGGCGGGAGGAGCCCGGGGGGAGCGGC
>WEIU01020377.1:932862-944519 GCA_013389925.1 Aegithalos caudatus | reverse complement strand
CGGGCAGTGGGCGGCGGCGGCCCGGGGTGTCCGCTGTGAGGACAGGGCAGAGGGAACGTCCGCCCTGGGCGCGCTTCCCGCTGTCTGCAGAGGAGCGGGCTGGGCTTTCCAAGTGTCGGTGTAACCGGTTACAAGCTTGCTACTGAAACATCCCCTTGGTGCCCGAAGTAACCCGTGAGTGTAACGGGATTGTGCTATGGGAAATAAAATTCAGGCTCGGAGGAAGTTAACAAAGGTACCGAATAGGAAATTTGTGAGAAAGAGATGTCCAGCACCCAGCTGTGAGGGGGAGACCCGAACAAGGCTGGCAACCGAACTATTCCTTCTGCAGAGCTGCCTCTCCTAGCAACGGTTCCTGTCGCTGTATTTCCTGTAATGGATTAGCTCCTATCGCTGTTGTACCTTTGTAAAAAGAGAGTCAATTTGGTTTTCTGCCTTATTTCCCAAGAACACTGTGGTGTGCTGACTAGTGTCCTTCTAGTTCCTTGCTTCTCTTGTTCCACAAGAAACTTATGAGGCATTTGGTTAATGTGCATAAGTATTACCTAAATCTAAATATAATAGTATATACAGTATAGCGTGTATATATATCTGAATGTATAGTATATATAATAGCATAAGGAAGGATATGGAAGAAAGGAGGCAAAGAGATGACTGTGTAAGAAACACAGGCTTCATTCATACACTTGCTCATCAAGTGCACATCTCTGTGTTCCACTTCCTTCAGACTGCCAGTTCCCAAGCTAGAAGATACAATTACGAGATACCTGAATGCCCAGAAACCACTTTTAAATGATGACCAGTTCAGGTATGGACAAACACACATTGCAGTGTCATGTGCTGCTTCAAAGCCAAGTGTTAACATAAAAAATGTGACAGAATTTTGACTCTCTTCTTGATTGTTGTAGGAAAACTGAACAACTTGCTCATGCCTTTGAAAAGGGGATTGGAAGAGAGCTGCATGAGCAGCTGGTTGCTCAAGACAATCAGAACAAGCATACAAGTTACATCACAGGTATGTTGGCCTGCTGGGTGTATGACAAGTCTCTAGCTCATCATACTTCATAACTGCTCATAATGCCATAAATATAATAGGCTGAAGCTTTAAGTAGCCCAGACACTTGCAATAACCTACTGTGAAAACTCTCTGTGGCTGTATTTGAGCAATTTCAGAGGCTGGTGGAAAGAAGAATGCTCATTATCTAACTTCATCTGTTCTACCAGAATTCTGGGTAGATGAGTACTGGAACAATGGTATTTTTTTCATGAGTTTATAGGGTTTAGATTAAAGAGGAGCTTATCTAGCACTTCCCTTAAGGAAACTGAAGCAATCATTTCCAAATAATTCCATGTTATTTAGCAAGAAAATTACACTTTGAGGGAGGGGAGGGGTCACAGAGTCTAAGTTTGGGAGGCAGAAGTGGTCAGTACTCAGGACTTAAAAAGCTCTTAAAACTTCAAAACTATGTTCTTTTAAAGAGCCAAAGAAAAGGAGTGACAGAAATAGGACTGGACTTTCAAGTCTGGGGTTAAAAGGCTACATGTTGATGAGAGATGTGGTTTTAAAACTGTATGAGTGTTACTTACTTACCTGTGAGAACCTGTAATTAAAGTTGTAACTTAGCCCCTGGAACTACCTGTTGCCCTCCTTACAGCCCAGGTAGGAGATTCAACCTCAGTGACAAGGAGTTGCAGAAATTAATAGTTTAGGAGTAGGTAAAGGCATGAACCTCTCCCAGTATGATGTGTGCACCAAAATATAGAGCTGGGGAGCTGCACTGCATGTCCTGGGAGTTAAGGTTTATCACTGAGCCATAAAGAAAACAGGGAGTTGGCCCTTGTTGCTAATGACATGGACACCCTTGACATGGATTATTCCAAACTCAGTATTTTTATGATTAGCCAACAGTATCTTTCTTCATAATGGGGGTTTGGAGAAGCCTTGGGTGAATTATTGCACATTTGTCTTGTTTAAAGGAACTTTAGTGTGTGCTTATTCATGATCTACATGACCCTCTGGTCTGACTCAGGAAGCTGCTTTTATGTTCTGACCTCTTTCTCAACTCTCAATTTTCAGGTCCCTGGTTTGACATGTACCTAAAAGCACGTGAGCCTGTTGTTTTGAATTTTAATGCATTTATGTCTTTTAATCCTGATCCCAAATCGGAATACAACGATCAGCTCGTACGAGCTACGAACATGACTGTTTCTGCCATACGTTTTATGAAGACTTTCAGGGCTGGGTACCTTGAACCAGAGGTTTTTCATCTCAATCCAGAAAAAAGTGACACTGAGATCTTTAAGAAAATTATCCGATTTGTGCCTTCTTCAGTTTCTTGGTTTGGTGCCTACTTGGTCAATGCTTACCCCCTAGATATGTCTCAGTACTTCAGGCTTTTCAATTCTACACGGGTTCCTAAGCTCGACAAAGATGAGCTTTACACAGATGAAAAGGCAAAACATTTATTAGTGTTGAGAAATGGAAATTTTTATGTGTTTGATGTTATTGATAGAGATGGAAACATGGTGAAACCCTCAGAAATACAAGCACACTTGAAATACATCCTTAGTGACAACAGTCCAGCCCCGGCCTTCCCTCTTGGCTACCTCACCAGTGAAAACCGAGATACGTGGGCATTGCTGAGGAAGAATCTGCTGGACAATGGCAATGAAGAAGCTCTTCAAAAAGTAGACTCTGCCATGTTTTGTTTAAGTTTAGATGATTTTCCTGTTAAGGACTTTGTGCACTTGTCCCACACTATGTTGCATGGAGATGCTGCAAACCGCTGGTATGACAAATCCTTTAATCTTATCATAACCAAGGATGGCACTGCAGGAATTAATTTTGAACATTCCTGGGGAGATGGTGTGGCCGTGCTCAGGTTCCAGAACGAGGTTTTTAAAGACAGCACCAAGACACCGGCCATCAGCCCCCAGTCCCAGCCTGCTCAAGTTGACTCTTCCAGAGCAGTGCAGAAACTTGACTTTAAGCTGAACGATGCCTTAAAAGCAGGGATTACCAAAGCCAAACAGAAGTTTGACGCCACTGTAGAATCACTGTCACTTCACATGATTCAGTTCCAAGAGGGGGGCAAGGACCTTCTAAAGCAGAAGAAGGTGAGCCCAGATGCTGTGGCTCAGCTGGCCTTCCAGATGGCTTTCCTTCGCCAGTACGACCAGACCGTGGCTACCTACGAGTCTTGCAGCACCGCAGCTTTCAAGCACGGCCGAACAGAGACCATACGTCCTGCCTCTGTCCACACAAAGAAATGCTCTGAAGCCTTTGTCAAGGAGCTCTCCAAACACAGCACAGAAGAGCTGCAGAATTTGATAGTGGAGTGCTCCAAGTACCACGGCCGTTTGACGAAAGAGGCTGCTATGGGTAAGTAGGAATACATCAAACACTCCTCCTTTTGCACTAAAATGTCTACTAAGGTTGCTGTAAATACTAAATAATAACTATTACTATAACTAAATAATTTAATGTGGATGGAGGTCTGATGTAAACTTGACAAGAAGGGTAGCAGAAAGCTGCAGTTTAAAGTGCATTCCCTCATTCTCATTCATTTCTTGATGGAGAGGAGTGCCTCTGCACTTCCCACAGCACCTTTCATGGGTTGGGAATTTTTTATACTTCAGTTTTTGTCCTTAGAGCAGTTGGACTATTTGAAGATTTCATAAATACTTAGCGCATGTTGAACAAGAACTTTGGCTTACATCTGAGGAGGTACTGCCTTATGTCTGCAGGGGATAAAGGCTTTAACAACTTCCAAATCAAACTCATTTTTTGGCCATGCTACTCCTAGCATTTTTCTAAATGCTTTCTTTTGAACTGTCCTTCCCAGAAGCATTAAAATTGACAGCAGTAAAACTGACTGATGAATATTATCCCATGGAGTCTAAAATTTGCTTCCTTTTGTTGGTGCCAGATGCTCTTCCTCTTTATATTCATAAATTTTAGGAAAGGCTTTTTCTGCATTGAATAACTTATCTGTGTTCGGATAGTTAATCAAAGAATGTGGGGTATAATTAAAATTGTTTGTTAACTCTGCATTGTTAACAATTGTTTGTACTCTCCCGATCCTGCTGAGGCTTGCATTACAACCAGCAGACCCCGTTTTCCTAGGATATAGGCATGAAAAATCTGAAAAATATTTCCTACCAGTACAGAACTAAACTGCAGTTCTCCAGACCTCCTGTTTTGTGGCTGAGGTGAGTTTGTTTCCCACAGAAGCCAGGCCCCTCTCTCAGAGCTGTTCCTTTGTTTCCCCAGGCCAGGGCTTTGACCGGCACCTCTTCAGCCTGCGCTGCCTGGCCCTGTCCAAGGGGCTGGCGCTGCCCGATTTCTACCAAGACCAGGCCTACGCCCGCCTCAACCACAACATCCTCTCCACCAGCACCTTGGTGAGCCCAGCTGTGCAGCTGGGAGGCTTTGGCCCCGTGGTGGCTGATGGCTTTGGACTAGGCTATCAGGTACAAGATGACTGGATAGGTTGTAATGTTTCTGCTTATCCAGCTAGGAATGGGGAAGAATTCCTTCAGTGTATACACAAGTCACTAGAAGATATCTTTAATGTTTTAAAAGGCAAGAAAATCAGTAGTTAGACATAAAGATATTGGGATGCTTTACAGTTGCAGAACAAGATGTAGGTTATGTCTAACTGACATACTAATCAGTGTTCAGCATGGCTGAGACTGCCCAGCTTAATTGGGTTCATGTATAATCACTGAGCTTGATTCACTAGGAAATTCCTATCTATTTTAAAGAAATCAGTTACAGACCTTGAATGCATTTCGGGAAATACAGACATTAAGTATGTCAAATTAACTAATAGATCCATGTGTTTGTAAAACACATAATCTAAAATAAGCATTTTTATTGAGTTAATGATCTTGGAACACCTGTTCCATGAGTGTTTGGACAGACTACAGTACTGTGATACCACTCTTGAACTGAACTTTTGGTTTTTTAAAAAATACATGCAATAATTTTAAACATGGAAGAGTGGTTCCATTTGCACTCTTGCAGTGAGCTTGCTTACTTACTTGTCACACTTACCTCTTTAAATTTGAATTTATATCAGAACTGATTGTGCCTCAACTGCTTGAAGCCTTTCCCCCATAATAGCTTTTAGAGACACAAAAAATGAAGTGGGAGGCTTTAAATAACCTGCAGCAACCAACTGGGTTGTTAAACTGACTGGAAAAGACTATTTTAATAAAGCTGTCTATTAATAACCACAAAGTTCTTTTATTGCCATATCTAAATCATATAGCATGGGTAGACCCTTTACAATAGCTCATGTTTCTTAAAAAGGTTGGAAAGAAAACTGCTGCAAGCATTCTGCACTCTGCCTGGTATGTAGCCCTTGAATTCCTGCCTTTACCCTCTTGCTTTCCACTCTTTTTCTTCTGGGAGGCCGAGTCTTTCTGTGGAGCTGAATTGCACAGTGGTGTTGGCTTCTGTGATCTGTGTAAAACTGATGCAGCTCATGTCCCACTGGCCAACCAAATACATCAGCAGAACAGGAAAGTCTGAGCACATTGGTTGGATGTGACAGATCAGGGTCAGAGGCTCAGAAACTACTCCCCTTTGCTCTTCCTTTGGGTATCTCAGCTTCCAGGTTGTCCCAGGGTCTTTTTAATTTAGCACAGTAGGTGTAAGCAATACCCTGGCCTGGAAGTATGAAATAAAAATGGTAGCAGGGGAGAGGCATGCTTTTCATATGCAAGCCTGAAGGCTTTGTTCCTGTAATGTGCTGTTCTAGTTTTCAGCTGAAAAGCATTATTTTAAAACTGACTTTAAAACTTGGCATGCTTTTTTTTGTTCATTTAAACAAAGAAAGGAAGGTGATAATTTGGGAAGATGCAGGAAATAACGTTCTCAGGAAACAAAAATCAGACCTAAAGTCTGAATAAGATTCACTAAAGGTTGGCTGGGCTATTTTTTTTTTTTCTTTTTGGGTTTAGTAGGGTTTTTTTGTTTTGAAACATGAGAACATCTGGCAAGATTGTGACTGCTCTCACCAAGGAGTACAAAGTCTGTTTTCAGGTAAAAATGAGGTTTACTTGATGACATACTTGGAAAGATAACTTGATTTTCAGAGAAATGTAACTGTATAAGTGTCAGCAGCAGTCAAGCTTCAGAAGTGTTCTCAGGAAACTCAGCTCAGTCCTTACCTGAAATGGCAGAAAGCTGCTTAGAGGTGTAGCAGGTGTTGCATTAACAGCTAACACAGTGCCTTTACTAATAGTTGTAACCATTTCCTCATGGTAGGAGTGGTGAGTGGGAAGACTTTATTTGCTTATGTTAGAGAATCAAACGTGCCTACTTCCTGGTGACCAACTAATAAAACCATTAAGGCTGTAAGTTGTGTAAGTAGTTACTCAACCCATTAGCTAAGCTACAGTCCACCACAACCATGTAATTCCCAAACCCCACAGCATTAAGGACATGGCACAGTTCACTCAGTAGGTACTATTTTCAGTTTGTACTGAGGCCATCTCCAAGTGCTCCATGGGAAATATTTTATTAGGGCATGCAGGGGACAGAAAGTACAACTCAGTGTTGTCGGTCAAAGGTTGAACTCGATCTTGGAGATCTTTTCCAACCTTAATGATTCTGTGAACTTAGGTTTCCATTTCTGAAGTGCAGCCACGTAAAAAAGTAACTCCAAGGAAGCTGCATATCTGATGTTTACAGCTCCTCCATCAATAACCATGTGATCATTTGTTAGGGGCATGAACTTCAGCATTTTACAAATTTATGGGTAACTTCATAGATTCCAACAGACTCCTTTGTTTTTTCATCATAGTCATTCCAATCCTGTAGGAAATAAGATTTCACAGTGTTAGTCACAGAGGACAGAATGCACGCAGACTGGAATGCAAACTGGAACTAAACATTATTCAAAGTTTGGGTTTTAGATACCTGTAGAAAGTTTTAACAGGTGAGAGTAGCAAAAGCACTAACCTGAAATTAAATGAGATCAGTCTCAGTGTTTATGTATTTCTATATTTCTATATCTATATATTGCTGGGGTTTATTTTCTTAGGTAGTCCCCAGGCTATCCCCATGCCAGACAAACAGCAGCCATGGCAGGTGAAAGGATTATCTATCATTTACAATACCCTGGTCAGGTGGGTAAGCAGACAAGCAGATCCCTGCCAAGTAGGATACCAGGGAACAGATTTGACCTTGAGATTCCTGCTCACAGCCAAGGAAGATTTGCAGTGCTGGTGTCATTATCCTGAGCTTTGAAGGACAGTGTCTGTATTACTTTTTAACCTCTCTGTGCACAGGACAATGGGAGGGATCTTCCTAGAAAAATCAACTCACCACTTTAATAACCCCAGCCATTTATTATTCCAGGCTCTTGCTCTCTGGAATTCCTGAGTGACTTAAATCTTTGTCAGCTAAGTTAACAAATCCATACTTCTAAAATGACTCTGTTAGTAATGCTGGTTGTTCATACTTGAGTCAGTTTCTCTCTCCAGCTGTGGCCTCCCTGTGGGTACAAGAGGAGCAGAACCAGGCTAGGGTGTGTATTCTGGACTAGTGACGTGGGGAAAGCAAGCTGGATAAGAAGTTTTGCTAATGAAACTACGACAACTTACCTTTTCTAACAAGTTTATGTCATTGAAAGGTGTGCCAGATTCTGCACCTTCAGCAGCAAACCCTGCCTGCAAAACACATTTGCAGAAAGTCTTTAAAATTGCACTGTACTGACAAAATAATAAATATGATCATTGAAACATTTAAAGTAGCTCAGCACAAAAATGTATTGTATTGCTTTTAAATTAGGTAGGAAGAATGGGCAAGCTCTTTCCTAGTTAGGGTCAGTATAAGGTTGGGACCCTGCTTGTGCAGTGGGAAAATTCAATCCAATCAACCACAGTAAAATGAGGGAACACTGCTCCTCTATTTTTCCCAGAAAAAAAAAAAAAGTATTTCCAACTATTCTAGATAATGTTAAACCTTAGTGTGTAAATTATGTAGCAGCATCCAATTACTACTAATAGCTTTATGTTCAGAGTCTACACAGGCATAATAGCTTCATAATATACTGCAAGGGAAGTAAGAGAAAATGTGGAAGAACAGTTAATAGTTTTATCTTGAATACTGTCAGAATCCAAGGCACTCCAGAGAAGGAGCAGCTTGTATTGGATTTAGGTACACAAGTGCCAAGCAAGCTTTATGTGTAAGGAGGATCAGCAGGCTGAGTGAACAGATTAGTATCACAAACAAGCATTTCACAGGGGACAGTTCTTCACTGCCATCACCACTACTGTTTTTAAAGACTGGAGAAAGGACAGCTCGAGGAAGGTGCTCTGGTTTATCTTCTATAGGAACAGCAAAATTTTTCAGAACTGCAGAAGTCATTTGAGCATCAGAAAACTCTCATTTACTGATCTAGGCATCCAAAAATTCACTGAAATACCTCTTCAGGGATTCAAGTGTTCTCCAGTCAAGTGCACCAAACTCAGAATATTAAATGAAAACTTTTGTTACAGCTGTGAAGTCTTCGTTCTGTAGATAAAATTGACAGCTAGGATGCAGAGCTGTAAACATCTCCTACATTTTGTAGCCTTCCCATTGATTTGGAGTGCAAGTTTCAAGTCTGGTTGCAAAGCTTTGAAGCAGGAATAAACTAATAACCATCCTGGAATAACTAATCATCAGAAAGATGGACTTCACTTAAATAAAGACCTCCCCCAGCACACTGCAGTGGAGATTCTATTTATATCAAATTCGCTGTTTCTTAGCACAGCATCCCAGTCTGAGAGAAGGATAAGACAGGTTTATATTTGTCAGTCTATTTACATCTAATCCGACTGGAATAATAGGTTAAATATAGCAGGGGGTTAAGTGGCATAGAGCATGACCATGCACAAGAGATGAGTCACTGCAGACTGTCCCTGAAGAATCCTTTAACTCTGAACCTGAGGTGTGCTGTGCACCAGCCTCTAACTGCCAGGGATCTCAGGCTTTGTCTGCTCAAGCTGCAAATGGAAAAACGCCAGTGTTCATTTCCTGTGGCTCTGGTGATGTCAACCCCAAAGAAAATCTGTTTGTTTTTTAGGGGGCACACACTGAAGTGTGTTCATAACCTGAGCTTGGTGAGTTCTGTAATGCACCAAGGAGCAAGTGGTGCTGTCTAATGCTGGACTTTCCATTTGGGAAAGACTCTTTTGCAATAAGTTGAGCAGAGAAGACCTCTCAGGTGAATTCAGATTAATCTGTGAGGCAGTTTGAGTATGACTCCAAGGTGTGCTTAGTTTTAGATTTTATTGGCACAGAGAGAATACCAGTTGTTTGTGTTAGCTGTTTGCAGATTTTTGGTTTGGTTTTTTTATTGAGTCAAATGAGGTAAAACAAGGAACTGTGGAAGGATGGGAATCTGGGAAGTTCTAAGATGTTCCAGAAGCATTTCAAACAGTGTGTATTTTATCACTCTATCAGAAGTGCTTTTAAAAACAGAAAGGAAACACAAATAAGAACTCACCTGTGGTTGAAAGTCAACTGGTTCCAGACCTCGGCATTCAAACTCCACAATTGTTTTGAATTTCTCGCTGTCTTCAGCCTGTAATTGAGCCAGAAACTATTAGATTCCATCTAAGAGAGACAGTGACAAGCATCAGGGTAGGAGTGGATTGCTCTAAAGGCAGCACTGTCATCCCAGGTGAGAGCAAAATCCTAGGGCTCATTTCGTAGGTGGTCACTAACTAGAATTTCTTAATCTGCCATGAGGAAGCCTTCAAAAGGAAATCTAGATGGGCATTATATAATCACCTCTAATTTGAGTGATACAGTTCTGTGTTGGCTTTTGAAATGTATCACATTATTCTACACTTGAGACTGTGCAGGAGTCTACAAGACAATTTCTGTCCAGGGACAAGACCAGCTTTTTGTGTTCTTGAAGGAAGTTGATAAAGCAAAAAATCAAAATACTGTTAATGCTTGTTTATCTTTCACTTGTTACATAGAAGAGGAAACAAACTTACATTGTAAGGCTTGATTGTCTGACTTAAAATATCTAAAACAAAACAAAAAGTATACAAGTGAGTGGCACTATGTCTTCAGTTTTATTCAGCACAAACCAAGCACCAGGATCATCTTTCAAAGCAATTTCCTTATACAAAGCAAAAGAAACAAAGTCAGCAAGCATTTCCTGCAGCTGATCTTCAAAAGGTAGAATTCAATTTTTCTCCCTTCTCCTGAGAAGTTTACACTGCACCATTTTTCCATACCGGTGCCAAAAAGATTTGCATGCTTTTGTAAAATAACAATACAGCTGAGTTTTGTTCATGCAGAAGCCTGGACTCACCAGGCCTTGCTCTCTCCCTGAACGTGATGTCCAGAACGTGGGAACTCAAGCACCAAGTGTAGAAGGGAAGAAATCCCTGGGGAAAGCTCTTTACAAACGCTGTCAAGTAAAAATGGGACTAAAAGACAAACTGTAAAAGGGATGGTGGCTGCTCAGTGTCCAAGCACGTACCGATGGAGTTCTCCCTGGAGCACAGCTTGCACTTCTGCACCATCGTGGCGCTGCCTCGGCCGCCCTTCAGGGGAGCACTGTCCTGCAATCCATCAGAGACATTTTTAACCACTCCAGCTGAGCCACTGGAAACCTCTGCAAAGGTAAGGTAGGTTTTACAACGATCTTTAGCTTTTTAAAAATACTGCAACAAGGCAGCTCTTTTGTTTAACTACAGAGATTTCTGATTCAACAAGCTGCAATTATCAAAGAATAAATTCTGTTTTAGACTTTCAATAGGGAATGATAGATATTTATGTCTTATCCATATAGGTGTGCTCTACTGATTCCTCAAAATACATTCTTACCATTCAGCTGTATGCAACAAAAAGGGGATGATTATTGCTAAGGACAAGTATCCCTGACAAATTTTATCCTGCTTTTTCAGCTTTCAAATGCTGATTTAGCATGCTTAAATCACTTAAATCATCTTGATTTACCTAACCTTCTGCAAATGGATTCCATCAGCATCAGAGAATATGCAACAGGCACGCCCTTATTTTGATACCACTTCAAAATGTCTTTTTAAATTAAATTCTTACAGAAAGGTGCTTTTAAAAAGATGTAATACTTTGTTATCAGTGGTCACCCATTCAAATGGGATTAACAATTGACAGCCTCCAAATATTTCTTTTAATATGGAACATGACAATTTTCTAAATGCATACAGCTATTGAAAGGCGACCTCATCTAGAGGGTAAGCTGTCACATCCTTGCTGCGGATACGTGTGCGAGAGGCAGGTTTGCGTTCTCATTTTTGCTCAGAGGTTACGAGGGGCACACGCACCATCAGCCGCAGGTACTGCCACTTTTCGGAGACTTCACCGCAGTTCCCACATTTCAGCTGGAGAACACAAATCGGAAGGTTGAAAGCTGTCAGTAATCAGGGATATGCGCCGCTCCCGGCCCCGGCCCCGCGGCCCCGCACCTTGAGGTACCATCGGAAGTCCTGGCCCTCGGCCCGCAGCCGGGTGATGTTCTCCAGGGTGGCGCGGAGCTGCAGCCCGATCCTCTGCAAGGCAAGCGGCGGAGCGGCGTCAGCCCCGACCGGTCCGGCTTCCCCCTAACCCCCTCGGCCCGCCGCTCTCACCTACCCCCGTACCCCGCGGGGCTCCGGCC
>WEIU01020377.1:750360-932712 GCA_013389925.1 Aegithalos caudatus | reverse complement strand
TGTGGGGAGCGGCGGGAAAGCGGGAGGCAGTGGTGTTTTTAACATTAACGTCAATTCATCAGTTGTTTGTTTTTTTTTTAATCGCAGCATCTTCTTAAGAGAACACAGGCGTGTTAAGAGAAAGCAAAAACCGGTTTGGCAGCACTGCCATGGGGCCAACCCTCAGGGTCTGTGGGGGACTCCTCAAGGTCTCTTAATTAATGCCCCCCCAACAGACGTGCTAGGCTAGAACTAAACTAAATAGATTCTAGGTTGCTTTTCAGCTTCTCTGAAGATGAACGGGAGGATCAGTGAACATCCTGGGTGGCTCCTGGGTGGCCTGTTGTTTGTCTCTGCTCTGGAGGTAAGCAGGTAACCCCAGGCTGGGATGTGTCTGCTGCGACCACTCATCCTGTGCAGTCAGATATTCTTGTCTGGCCAACAGAATAAATACCCAGCTCAGGATGCTAACAAAGGTTTACCTTGACTGCTGGCAAAAGTTTCATTTCATAGAGCCAGGCTTCATTCCTTTTTCTGCTGCTACATAGAGAAGTACAGTGTGTGGGTGATACAAGTGAGTGACACTGAATGCACCATTATAAAAGAAGTGTTGGAAGTCAGTCTCTCACCACAGCTTAAAAATTAAAAACGCAATCTCGCCCTTTTATTGAGTCATTGACAGTTTGTAACAACAACAAAAACAACAATCAAAAAATAGTCTAAAATACAAAAAAATTTCAGAAACAGTGAAGAATTGGAACAGGCTCCTCTCTTCCCATCCCTACTGCTAACACTGCAATACAGACTTCAGTTTGTCTGATTTAAATTGGCTTAATCTTGAAATGGAGTCCAATAAGACTGAAGACGAGACACTTAAGGTCCTGGACCAGGTAGTAGAACACTCTCAAGCCTTCTGGATCTCTGCAGGGCACAAGAGGAGGAAGAAAGAGGGGAAAAAAATTGAAGAAGGATGCTCTTAGAAAACAGATTACAGAATTAATGTATTAAAAAAACCCCAAAGCTTATATGGGGACTTTTTAGATGTCATCTTAGACATTAACAGATTTGTTTCATTCTACACTGATTGATTAAATTTTCTGTACTCTGTGACTATTTTAAGTCTTTACAAAATAGGCATTTTTATCATGAAAGCAAGAATCAACAGCATTTAGGATTTTACCCCTACCTCCCCATCAACAGTCAAGTCTTTTCAGCTGAGGTGAAATACAGATATCTTGATTCTCCCAAAGAAACTCATACAAACAGGCCAATGGCAGCTCAGACTCTGTATGTGTGTAACAGGGCTCCTACACCAAGGTCTGCTCTCAGTGAGTTTGAGAACACAACCTGTAATGTCACAGTCTAAAGGCATTTGGCACATTGTGCTGCAACACAGAGCACTGCTGCTCCCAGGAGCTGATTCATACTTTCAAACAATATAAAATACATGTACCAAAGAATCAGGAAGTTCTGATACAGATTGATAAATAGAAACAAGGGTAGCATAAAAAGCAGAGTACATACTTGGACTGATTTACATCAATGAGGGAACCGATTTTTGACGTAGTAAAGGAGATGTGCTCGTCACCAATTACTATCTCGAGCTCCTGAAAAATAAAAAGTTATAGGAACTCACTGCTTCATGGTACCAGTCATAGAAATACTTTAAACTGTGATGATTTATATTTTTATTACAAATTTCTATAACAGATATCAAATGCAGCAGGTCTGTGGATTGTATTAGCTTCTGCAACTACTCTGCCATTGAGGCACTACTCAGGTTTTAAAGCAGTATTTGTTTCTCTTTTGGCAGGAAACAATACTGTCTTGAAGAAAAAGTTTAGTTATGCTTCCAAGGAGCTAACATATGAAAATGAAAGAGCAATTAGAAGAGACACTGTGCACCCTACCTGTCGGCCCACTCTGTCAGGAGGAGGCCACAGAGCATCATCTTCTTTTGTGATTTCACTATCGTCGATTATTCTCTTCAGCTCCTCCATCACACTCTTGTGTACGTAAGCCTGGACACAACATTCCGGCAGAGAAATAAATACAACCCTGCCCACGACACCTCAGCAATGAAATCCAACCCCGAGCCCTTTTGCCGGCACAAACGCCTCGGCGCGGCGCTGCCCTCACCTCCTTTCGGATCATCACATCGTTCTTGTAGTTGCTGTTGTTGGCGTAGCGCAGCTTACCTGTGGGGAGAGGCCGGCATTAAACCACGCCGGCGGTACCCGGGCCCGGCAGCCCACCCTCCGGGAGCGCGGCCCACGTTCCCCGGCCCCCCGCCCCGCTCTCACCGTCGGGCCGGAATTCGAACTCGAGGAACTCGTGTCCGAATTTCCCCTTGTGCCCCACGTAGTAGCGCAGGTAGAAATCGCTCGCCATGGCCGCCCCGCCGCCCGGCATGGACGTCNCGGCCGGCGGTGGGTAGGGCCGGTCCGTGAGGGGGGAAGCGCGGGGCCGTTCCCTCAGCGGGACCGCACCGGCACCGAGCCCAGTCCCGGCCGGGACACAGCGGGAATCCGGCCGGGACACGGCCTAAAGCCAGCTGGGGGGATGCCGGAGGGACACGAGGCGGTGTCAGGTGAGGGATCGCCTCATCTCCGCTGTTCGCAGGGCAGAGTCCCAGGTCCTTGGCGGACCCTGTGGGGGAACAATTATTCACTCGTTACTAATAATAGCCTTCTAGTAATATTTAGTCATACTGATGAAAGAGATGATGTTTAGGGGGCCATTTCTGATGAGCACTGATGGTTACATTCAGTGCTACTACAAGAAATTGACACACACTTTGTTATTCTGCCCTCCTTCCAAGTTAGAAGGGGCCCATGAGCACCATCAGATTTCTATTTTAACTGGGTGGTACCAGCCAAGGACCAAGCCCACAGCCGTGCCATTATCAGCCTGATAACGCTGCCCGCCGGGCTAATCCCAGAGGGGTTGGTGAGCTCCCACCGCTGCCCTGATCCCAGAGCTGGCCATGGCAGAACTCCCCAGGTGAGGTAATCCCAGACCCATTTCCTGATCTCCTTTCTGCTCAGAGGGAACAAGCACCCTGCATTTATGATTTTAAGCAAAATGAACTACCAGTAGACAAATTTCTGTCTTCTGAAGCAGTTTGGTGCCTCACTGGGGCTGGTGTGTTGAGATCCCTCATCACTGGTGGCCTGAGGTTTGGGAGTAAATGGGCTGGGGGTAAATCCTGCCCCTTTCTGCTCTGGGAACTGCAGAAAGGAGATAGCCACAGACACATCCTTTTGTAAAACATTCCCTTTGCAGGAAAAATACAGAAACAGGGTATCTCTTGTGCTCATCACCAGATGGGATGCTTTTTATTGAGGACACAGAATAGGGGAGGGTGGTTTGTACTGTGGTGGTGTTGGAAATGGGTTTGCACTAATGAACGTGATTTCATTTAGATTGTGCTGCCTCACATCCCATTGCAGGGCTGATGGAGCTCTCTGCTTTCCTTAGAGTTACAGCAGGGCTAAATAGGGCAATATTTACTCTTATTCATTGTTGTTCACATCTTTGTGCTTGAATATTCTCAGTTGCATTCTCCATTCTATAAAATGTCTAAAAGTTGTCCCTTCAGTAGAGGAATCCAACTGATACAGAAATAGCCAACCTGTTCGTTTATAACATCTGCAGGTACTGCAAAGAAATTAAAACATGACCTTAAAAAAATGTAACATTTGTATTTATACCAGATTGAAGGAGTTTTTTGGCAGAATTATTGCCCTGCTTGTTTTGTGAACTTGGTTGTCCAATCTAAAAGTAATACCAAGCACTGTGTGGTTTGTCCCCAGGTTCAGAGATTTGGTTTTGTTTGGGGATTTTTGTGGGAAAATTACTCCACTGGAATTGTCTAAATTGTTTATAAGCCTTTTCAGGA
Source organism: Aegithalos caudatus (assembly GCA_013389925.1). Taxonomy (NCBI): domain Eukaryota; kingdom Metazoa; phylum Chordata; class Aves; order Passeriformes; family Aegithalidae; genus Aegithalos; species Aegithalos caudatus. Next base: position 928,832 of record WEIU01020377.1, on the reverse strand, counting down.
ATATCAGTGCTTAATGTAAATTTATTTAAATTACTGTGTTGGAAGGAAGAGCAAACTGGCATAGGAGTTATCCCAAGAACCTGCATTTTAATTCCTTCTGGAGGTGTCAACTGTCTTTGAGTTCTCTATATTAATTCTAACATATTTTATGATAAGTGCATACTATAGGTGAGATAATTTTGGTTTTGCTGTGTGTATATTAGGATTCTGTCTAAGTAAAATAAATGTGATGTTTGATGGTGATACCATGGGTAAAGAATTGCTGCCAGTGTTGTTTGTGTTATCCTGACACATTTACAATCCCAAACATCCTCTGCCTGAATGCATTGGCTTAAGTGTGTGTATGTGAAAGGCACAAATGTGTGCACTGCAGTTCTTTTCATTCTGCTTAAAAACATGGATAAACAGTGCTTGTTCTGCCTCTGAAGGAAATTTCTGTAAAAACAGACATTTTTAGCAATATTTTACATATGATAGAAGGACTGTAGTATAACAATGTGCATATGGAGTCTTGATCCTGGTACTGGTTTATAATGGGTTTGGGTTAGGGGTTTTTTTTTGTTTTTGAAGAAGAGCAAAATTTACATGATTTTCTTCTCTGACCTGTGGGGAGTAGGTAACTGTAGGACTTGGAAAAATGGGAGTAATCAGATAAACATGCTCTAAATATTTCTATTTATTTAGGATTTTTTCTCATGTCAATAAAGGAGCAGATGGCTTGAATGAATCAACCTACTTTGGATCCATATTTTAACTTAGTTTTAAGATTGCAAGATTTGTGATTGTTTCTTGAAATAGTTGTATTTCTTCTATTTTTTTCTCTTCACTAGAAATGTTGAACACTTTGGAGAGCTGGGTGACAGATTTTTTTTTCACAGATTGCAAATAAATCAGGTTGTTTTCTGATATTTTTCCATGTCTGTAAATTGTGAAACCATGTTCCAAACATAGGGAATTTAATACAACTCTTTTCCCTTGTCTCTCTGAGGCTTTAATTCTTACTGATTCCCCTATGAAAGAAACTACTTCTGCTGAGGAAAGTTAAGACAATATAATCTCAGAAAGTGAAAAAAATCCCTAAAATACTTCTTTAAAATGCATCCCATAGCATTTAACGTGCTCCATGGTGTGGATCTTTGCACGTAGATCCTTCTTATGCCTGTGTCACTCCTTTAGCTGCTGGGAAGGGAATTTTGTTCTGGTTTTGAAGAATGTTAATTTCTTTGCCTGTGCATTATGTGAGATAATGAGTATCAAAGTGCAGCTGAGTCAGCAGAGTTGTGGCTGCTAGGAGACAAACTGGGGCTGCTGTGTTAACCCTAAACTCTGCAGTTTTATCCACTATTTACGAGAGTTCGTGTTTTGAAATTGCAATATGGATGAGTTTCATCTACTTGGTTAAAAATAGAGCTCTGTGAAGGAGCACTGATTGTTTTGGTGCCAAGTGAAACAACCTGGTGGCTCTGAGGTGAGGCTCTCCCCACAGGGCTGTGCTGCTGTGCCCGGGTATTGGCTGCCAGGCTCTGTTTGCTCACAGGGCTGTTCTCACTGCTGGTGCCTTAGGAAACAAAACTGGGCTGTATTGACTTCTGGTGTGGAAGAACCAAACCCTGAGCCTAGCACAGACTCGTGTGTAAATGAGTGCCTGAAAAGGAGAAAGATTTGGGGAAATTAATAGAAAGCAGGGCTGGAAGGGTCTGCCATTGTTCTGCATCCATCCCCCTGCCCTCAACACAAGATCAGCTCTCCCTGTGAATATCTGTGTGAGTTTTAAGGAAGTTTTTGTTGTTGTTTTGATTGATTTCGATTCCTTGCTTTTTCTACAGATTGTTTTTGTGTCAAATGCAAATTTATAATGTAACTGCCTTTCTCATTTAAAAAGTCAGCCCCCATCTGACTCTGCTGGGTTTGGCAGGGCTGGAACTTGGGATGCAGTGGTGATGAGAACTGAGAAGTGTATCTGGGGTCCAGTACTGATGAATCCAACTCTTTAGAATTTATTGCCACAAATAATTTAAGAACACAAAGATGACTTATTTAAATGGCTTATTTATTTTTCATGGTAGAACTGTGTCTTGATCTTACACAATATAGGATTTGCTCTTATTTAAAGACAGATGTGTGTTAATTCTCACTTCAGAATTTTACAGAGATAGTTATGAGGGCTGACATGGGGGAGCTTGTCTCCAGTGGTTGCTTCTGAGGAAGAATCTGCACATTTAGACTGAAATGAGCCTTTTTGGATGGTCCTCTAAGCAGTTCCCCAAGAACTACTTGAGAAAGAGGAATTTTATGTCACTGCATGTTTCAGGCTCTTCATTGTGACATTAGCCAAGTGCTGCATTCCAGTCATGTATTCTGTGTAAACTAATTTTATTTAAACAAATCTGCCAAACTCTTTAAAGGTTTCCCTGGTGGCAGGGAGTGAGCACAGGTGTTTATTCAGCCTTCAGCCCATGCCCTCCTTACAGAGGTGAGTTTTGTCTCTGTAAATGTGCAAATAAGCAAAGGAGTGTTGGGCATTTTACCTCCTTGATTGGAAGGACATCCCCGTTGTGCTGAGCTGCTGGAGGTGATGCTTCAGACAAGGGCTCCAAAGAATCTTCTCTTTGCTTCCATGTGGCCTTGCTTTATCTTCAGTAAACATTGTTCTATTTTTTTTCTTTTATTTGAAATGCTTTACCAAGTTTGTCTGGTTTTTTTTATTTTTAAATTCCAACTCTGACAGAACTTTCTGACACACCAGAATTTCACAAGCTTTACAGAGATGAGAAACCTGGGGCAGTGCTTTTATAACAGAAACTTTTAAATTTTACCTTTAGGCATGCTTATACTGCTCTAAGTGGGTCTCATGTTAGACTTTGACAAAAAAGTTAAATGGAATTTTATTTCTTTCTAACATTTTTACCTCTGTGCATTTTAAATGGTTTTGCATTTTATTTTTTTTTCTCATGCTTGTCATCATCTCTAAAACACTCGTTCTTCCAATGTATTTGATTCCAATATTTGAGTTTTTTCTTTTCCCTTATTCTATAAAGAAAGAAACTGGTGCAGTAGGTCAGGAAATCCAAGCATAAGGCTTCATTAGCAGAAAAGGGAAACACCTCAGGCATATCTTCCTTCTCATGGAAAACTTCCAGCCTTGCTTGTCCCCTGCATGCAGCACTCTCCAGTCTTCACAGTCATTGGAAAATTTTGTCAAGAAAAAGACATTGCTTTCTTTTTACATAGACAATTGTACCTCTGAGCAGGCTTTGATCTGGTGGATGCAGGTGTCCCATCCATCTCCTGTGCAATCCTTGTTTTTTAAAACCTTGTACAATTTTGAGGGATCCCAAGTGAGAAGCAAACCCTCAGCTTCCAAGAGAGCCCTTGCAGATAGACTTGATGCACAGGTGATGTGCTGAATTCCTTCAGGGTTGTCATGGCAACCCCTTTTTTTCTTTTTATCCAGGAAAAGATTGCTTTATCAGGAAATGTACCTTTCCACAGTAGCCCATGGCTTTTGTCCAGGGGTCTCATAGCTCTTAGAAGCAATAGATGGTGAGGCCCTGAAATTAGCAGTGTCACAGATCCTTGTTGCTCACTAATGCTCTTTATTCTTCAGCTCTGAGTATACCAGCATTTAGTCTCCACCTCTTCTCTAGGGTTTTTGACAGAAAACTGTTCCTTCCATGCTGCTGGGTTTTCAGCATTATTATCTTGCAGCCAGGAGATCCAGTTCTCAGTCTTGATGTTCCCCTGTCCTTTCCCCCTGATCTCAGAGAGTTCTTGGTGCTCTTTCTCAAGATTCTGTTTTGCTGTGCATAACAGCTCTCCTGCCCCTAGGAGCCATCAGACTGGTTCTGTTCCATGTTCATATCACTGGCAGCTTTTCAGTGATTTAAAAGTGAAAAATAAGAGAATGGAAACAACCAAGATGAAAAGGATGATACTGGCTGTAATACACTAATCTCCTTCCAGAAGCCAGGGAGTTATTTCTCAAAATGAAGTGATTTGTCTCTCTCAGGGAATTATTCCTGATTCCAGTCAGTCAGGATTACTGTGAGTCCATCCTGTCAAACCACAGCGATGGTGCACAAGTTCCTTATTGACAGCACCTTGACAGAGTGATGGATGCCAGCTTCAGAAATTAATGTATATATTTTTGTATATTTCCACACAGGAAAATGCACTTGCATATGTGTGGGGTTTTTTTTCTGTGTCAAATAGAAGGCCTTGCCCACAGATGGCTCTTGGGATTAAAAGGATTGGAAATAATAACACATTTCTATTTTCAATGAATAAACCTATTTTGCCATTATCCCAGGCAGCAGCATCCATCTGTTGAACACTACTTGGGCATTGCTTCCACAGGAGAAATATTACAGGTAAAATTATGTTTAGACTGTCATTACATTAATTATGTAATTATCATTCATTTCCATTATGTTTTTATTTCGTGGTGTTTCTAAAACAGGTGTGTAGAGAATCCAGTACATTATCAAGAACTCATCACAGAAAAGGTTAATTTCAGATAATGTATTTTGTGCTTCTGATTCTTTGAGAATAGCGTACAGAATTATGTCAGTGTCCTTTATGTAGTCTTGCTGTTGATATACTAGATAAAATATTCCATTAACATGTATCACTTTTAATAATCTTCATTATGCAGGTCATGAGCAGATACTTGTGTGGATGCTGGTGAGACACAGGGCTGCCTTGGATGGGCAGTCAAATTCCAGCCTAAAAATCCACTCCTGCTCCAGCCCCTGCCTGTGTGGCCTTTGCCCCTCATTTTGGGGCCATGTCACAGATCTCCAGTGGCACCTGCAGAATCTGCTGAGGCTGGGGAAGATGTGCACAATGTTCTGTATTTGGTGTGTTTTGGCACAAACCTCTGCTTTAGGAAGAACAAAAGAGCTGAAATCCCTTAAATCACCCAGTCACTTTGCATCCTGCAACAGAAAAAGAAAGGTCAGGCAATAACTTTTGTTCAAAAAGACTTCAGTAGAATGGATTTGGTTTATTTAATAGTAAAGAAAAGGTCATGGATTTTGTTCTTTTATTCTCACATAAATTGATTTTGTGAAGTTGAAGTTGGTTTATCAGCATTTGTGTTCTATTGCTCTGTTATGTCAGTACTGGAGAAAAGGTCATCTTCTTGCTGGGTGTCTGATATTCCATGGTCCATTAAAACTGTATTATTTCTGCTGAAGTTGAATTTATTTTCTTGCATTTTTTTTCTATCTTTATTTCTATCCTCCCCCCAACTTTACTTGTCCCAAGCAAGCTCAGCTGCAGCTGTGTAGTTTGTCCTGCAGTCTGGTAGAACAAAAGTGCCTGCAGAAGCTTGTACCTGTCTGATTTGGGTTATGGAAACATGAATGTGTGGGCTGTGCTAGCCTGATAAGCCATTTAGGCTTATAGAGGTTTTTTTCAGGTTTTGTTCACTATTCAAGAGTTTGAAGTGATACCCACTCTAATATTTTTTTAGGGGAGTGAATTGCATTCTTTCTCAAAATGTAGTGTCAGTAGAAGACAGTGACTGAGGGTTTTGCATAGAATAAGAAAGAAAAATAAAAATATTTAAAAGGATGGAGGTTTGATGGAAAATTTATTATGTGATTCTTCCGATAAGGAAATTGTATTTTTTTTACAGCCAGCTCATCACTGACTTGTTTGCCTTAGTTCAGTTCTACTCCAGCAGTCTGAGATGGTCAGAGAGGAACTAGAAAAGATTTCCTTCAGTGTGCTCATCAAATCAGAGGTGTTAAACCAAATGAGTGTCAGTGGGGAAAGGCTTAATTTTAGGGTAGTGGTAGAAAAGAAAGTAATCACCTTTGTCTTCCTGTGTTGTCACAGTAGTGTAGAGAAGGAGCTGGTGGAGTTGCCTTTTATCAGAAATTACCATGCAGTTCTTTGCTCCTTTGAATGCAGTGAATGCCAGCACAGTAATTACATGTGAACACGATTTTCAAACTGCCAAATATTTTTGCTTTATACTAAGTGCTGGTACTAATGATCAGGTGCCAAAGGCTGACATGAATTCACATCTAAAAAGTTATCTTCTGTATTTTTTCTTTATAGTTGTTCTGTTTCTTGCCAGCAGCACCTGTGTGTATGCACTTGGATGTTAAAGTTCCTCCTTAGAGAATTACCAAATCTTCTGAACAAGTCTCAGCTGGGGCCATTGCCCTCCCACAGCTCCAGCCCAGCTGCCCTTTGTTTCTTTCTAATTGCTATTGCTCTCAGACCATTCCTGTTTCATGTTCCTTCCTTATCAGTTCATCTCACCCTCTCTGGAAGCAAAATTTATCCTTTGATCAACATTTACTTTTTAAAAATGTTGGTGGAGAAGAGATACTGGAGGCCTGCTGCTGCAGAGGTGGGGTAAGTAGGCAAAACTGATATTGCATAAGATCACTGTCACCCAGCAAAGTTACTGCTTGATTTGGAAAATATGGATTCTCTGTAGCCCAAAAAAACCAAGAAGTACTCTCTAGAGTCTCAAAAATGCAGTAGTTAATACTTTATGAATATAATTTCACATCTTGTTGGAGATTCATTGGGTCTGATGACATAAATATTCTGATAGCACTGTGTTGATTTTTCTCAAATGAGGGAATGGTAATTTAAATAATGCATGGCTGTGGACTCCTGATGTGCAGGAGCACCTGAAGGTTATTCCTCTTTGGCCTTGTTCTTGTTATGAAGGTAGAGTGTGCTCTAAAAGGGAGACATTAAATCAAAGCTCACCGTGTTCTGGAGCCCTCATAGCACTAATAGCTATTGACACTACAAATTATGTTGTCTTCATTAGGATTTTTGCCTTGAAGTGACTCATTGGAATTAAAAGGCTTCTGTATACCTGCTCATTAGAAGGTGCTGCTCCAGTATTTAGGATTCAGTTGAACCCTTGGTAGCCTGCCTGTGTAGGTCACATAGATGGCACACAGGTCCCTGGGGGGAAGAGGGAGATAATTCTACATCACATTAATATGTAAGTGCAAATGCTGGTTTGTGTTTGGGCCAAGATGTGAGCAGGCTTTTGATATTTGTGCTCCCCCAGAAAGCTGCACCTCGCTCCCCTGGCCCATCCTTGCCCTGTGCAGTTCTGGGGGCTGGATTTGCCAAATTCCCACCTGCTCTGTAAGAGCTCCCAGGAGAGAAGCCCTCTCTGTGCTGACACTGGATTGTTGGCTCAGTGCAGATGTGCAGCAGTCACTGGGGTTACCTGCAGTGCTCTGCTGGGCAGTCACATTTCAACACCACCAGTGCAGAGCTGGTCTGTGTGGCCACAGGCAGGGACAGCTGAGTGACAGGGACGTGGTTAAGCACGGTCCTGTGCACAAGACTCACAAATTAATGACAATGGGGAACCTAGGGGCACGTTCAGTGGGTTTAATCCATCCTTCTTTGGGTTTCCAGGCTTGTCTGCAGGGTCTGAGGCAGGGTGGGAGTGGTAAAGCACCAGCTGCTATGAAAGGGGTGCATTTTGACTAAATTCAGGAAGTATTGCAGATGCACATGGAGGAGCTGCCTTTCACTTTCCTGTAAAGCAAGGGAACACCTGGCTTGGCTCACCATGGGAAGTGCAGCTCCTATTCAGCTGGGTTTTCCTGAGCAGTTTGTCCCATATATCCTGTTGCTATGGGAAACCATAACTGTAGCTAATTCCTGGCATAGTGTAGCTGAAAGTCCAGAGTAATGTGTTACAAACAACACATCATCATCATATGGTCTTGTCACAGCTTCTCAATTAATTTATCTAGGTCTGCAGATGGCCCATGTCTTTGGTTGTGTATAAATCAGACTTTATCAGGGTGCATCTCTATCTGTATATATTTGTATTAGAGTCTATTCTAGGCCAGTGATCATACTTAGAATATCACACATTCTCTAGTTTAATCATCTTGGTGCCTTGCATATTCATGGAATCACAGAATGGTTTGGGTTGGAAAGGACCTTTAAAATCATCCAGTTCCAACCTCCTGCCGTGGGCAGGGACACCTTCCACTAGACCAGGATATACCAACTTGGCCTTGAACACTTCCATGGATGGAGAAGCTACAACCTCTGTGCAGCAAATATTGCAGCTCTCTGAGCTTCTGTAAACTGACAACGTGACTGAAGAAAATGCCAAAATGTTCTGTATTTGGTGGTTGTGAATGTAAATTGTAATGATTAAAGCATCACTGCTTATTTATATCCTGGGTAGAGCCATAGCCAAGGCAAGGGAACAACTTTCCTTGGGGACTGTGAGCCAAGCCCTAGTTTTTGTCTCTTAGTCTGCAGGAGGTAAAGTAGGTTTCTGTGATTAGTCTGTATGGATAGTTCTTAAATCACCTTTAAAACAAAAAAAAAAAGAAACATGGAGAGATGTAGTTTGGAGAGTTCATGCCCCACCACCCTGGGATGGTGCTCGTGTCATCTGAACTCCAAAAGGGAAAAAAAAAGTTTTAATTTGGCCTTTCCTGCAAAGAGCTCTGTAGCAACAGATTTTTTTACCTCACCTGCTCCTCTACAGGCTGCCAGCCATTGATGTGATTGAGAAAGCTTTTATTATGAACTTCATGACTTTTATTGCCACTGATGCCTTTAGGATCAAAGTAATATGAAGTCAGTTCATGGGCATTTGAATGTGACTCCCATTTCAGATATTGCTAAAAATAATGCCAATTTTCAATAATTTTGAGTAAGGTTTTCATTACAGGAAGTCTAGAAGTCAAGCCTTTGTAAGAAAATTTCTGTCAATGAACCTTAGACCTAAATATTATCAATTATTTTCAACTATTGTTTATCTTCTAGGCATCATTTTAAGCTCTCTTTGTTTAGAACTTATTTAGGTCTGTGCCTTATTGGCAAAATATGTAGATTTAGGGATTTTTCTTGAATGTTTGGCTTTCCATCATCTTTTATGTGTAATGGCTTGAAATAAGTAAGTGTATATGCTTTCAGCTGAGCCCCAGTGGGGGAATATATGCATGAAGATAAATTACTGCAGTTGGAACTAAGTAATTCCTAGACTGGCAGACTCAGCAGATGAAATCCTGAATGTGGAATGTCTTTTCTCTTTGGCCTCAGTTGTACCTGGCCAAGAACTGTAGGTAAAACTTCTCTTCCACCTGCCTTTGTAGCCTTGAGGTGCAGGCTGAAGAACTGAACTGATGTGCAGACAAAATTATCAGTCCAGCCTTCTGTAATCCTGTGTGCATTGTCCTTGCAGCTGGGCAGGGCCTATCCAGCTATCAGGGAGATTTGCTTGTTTCACTGACATAACCTCAGCTCCCTGCTAAGGCACTGCCTTATCACCCCTGACAAGATTACAGTGCTTGCCTTGATAGTGTGGGGAGTTTAGCAGGCAGCTGTGGCTAATCCCCAAAAAGGAAATGTTCTCCCACTGAGGTACATGGAAATTTGAGAAAAGAGTATCATTTTTGAAAGCATGTTAATTCTCATTCTGCTTACTGATGCATAGGTGCAGGCACAGCTTAGCATTACTGCCCTCTTGTAGAAGCTAAGAACTCAGCCTGGACTGGTGCTCCTTGGCTTCTTCTGGAAGCTGGGATGAGAAATCCTCATTCAGCATCCTGAGGCAGACAGGCCACCTGCTGGGGACACTCTGGGAGGTGATCTACTGTGAAGCTCATGGTTTGTGTCATGGTCTCTGTTGCTGTGATAGCAAAAGCCACAAGTTCATCTTTATCTGTGTAAAATTGGACTCAGATTTGTGTCTTGGCTAGGGAGTTGGAGCTCAAAGTCATACAAGTAGAACAAGGTGGCTCAGTTCATTCCCTGGGTTGTACTGAGCCTGGCAAATGTTTGGCTGTCTGAGAAGAGCCAGTTTGGTCTCTGTAGAAAGTGAACCCCCCATTGTTTCTCTTCTGGCCTTGGTGGGCTTACCCTGCCTGGATGCCACTGGACTATCAGAGCCCTTCTGTAACTCCCTTTCTCAGGAGGGGAGAGGAAACAAGGAAAGGCTCATGGGTGGGGATAAGGACAGGGAGAGAGCCCTTCACCAGCCACAGGCAAAACTGGACTTGGGGAAAGATTAATTTCTCTTACTACCAATTAAATAAGAGTAGGATAATGAGAAACAAAAAAATCTTAAAATATATCCTCCCCTGCGGGTTTAACTCTGCTTCTGATTTTCTGTCTCCTCCTCCCCAGCAGATTATTTCCTGAGATGTGTGGCTGTGTGTATTCCATACTCCTGTGGCAAGGGATGACCAGTGTCCCTTTTCTTCACCACACTGGGGCAGGTGAGGGTTCAGGTTCACCCTTTGTGTCCCTGGCCCAGACTGGGGCTCTGGTTCACCCCAGATTTCCCCCATTTCAGCTCATGAAATGACATTGTGTGCCATTTCTAGGCTATCCCTGAGCAGGACAGAGCCCCAGGGCTGCCAAGGAAGCAGAGGGAGTGTTTGGGTGAGGGTGTTTTGTTCATTCGTGTTTGGAACTGGCCACTGAGCACCCAGCATGTTTCATGTGCAAGCGGACTGGAGCTTGAACCTAAAGGGTGGCTGCTGTACCCCCCCCTAAATTCACCCTCTCTGTTGCTTTTTTCTCCTTGAATCCTTCCAGTGTTGATGCTGTGCCTTTAGGAGACAATTGCAACTGGCACCACTCTATAAATGCCTGCACTGGAGCAGTGAAAGAGCTCCCAACAGCCCATGGCTGTAGGCCCCTGCTTCAAGGCAAGGCTGTACAGTAGAAGACTTGAAAGTGTTTCCCACAGTGAAAGGGCACGTTTGATGGAGAACAAACAGGTAAGGGGATGAGCACACACATTCCTGCAGAAGGCAGAGTGACTGAGTTACCTGTGTTACACAAACACTGAGGGACAGAGATGAGTCCCTGTAGGCAGAACAGGGCTGGTGTGGATTAGCTCAGACTGTACAGTTACTATGTGTAAGAAGTGAAACAAAAAATACCATTTTATTGCTAATACAGAATAAATAATTTAAAAAGGGAGTTGTTTTGGGAGGCATACCTTAATGCCCAGGTAGGTTTGGGACTCCTATGAGGCTCTTTCAATTTTCTTTTGTGCCGTCTTTGCTGTTTAGACCTGGAGAGAATTTTGTTGTTTCACTTTTTCCTATTTGTTATCATATTACTTTACTAAAATACCTGAAAGGGAATAATGTTTTGAAGTAAGAAAAACCTACTTTCAGTTAAATAGAAAACTAAACCACTGATATTTACCAGTACATCAGTCCATATTAGTTTGGTAATAACTCTTTGTGCCTGAAAAGTTCTACCTGCTTGGCTGCTTCCTTTGGGACCAAGAACTGACTGAAAGCGAATTTCAATAAATGCACTGCTTCCAAGGGCTTTAAATAACATGTGGGGAAAGGTGGTGTTGTGTAGAATTGTATTGTATTGTCCAGTATTTCATTTTTTAAGAGACAGGGGAGAGCAAGCTAACAATGTGTTTAGTTCTGAGTCACTTATGTGTCCAGCCAAAACTATTGTCATACTTCAGTACAGTGAACCTTCTTCCAGCTTTATTTCCATAAATAAATAAGGGAGGGACTGTTTGTAAGTTAAAAAGAAGCTGAGCCTGCCTCTTGAGATTCCAAAACCAGCAGTATTTTTTTTTTTTTTCTAGATGGCATAAATGTGGCTCTAAGGAATTTTGCAGCTTCTGTAGGGCTTTTACCAAAAGCTCAGGGAAGAAACTGAGTAATTTGCAATTAGTTGTTGAATAGTCCAGCCTGTAATAGTTCAGGTTAAAGCACCCACCAGTTGTATTGTGGGCACTGTTCAGTTCAGGGACATTTCTCACACTGGGTGAGGACTGATGTCCTTGTACCACAGGAGATTTTACTCAGCTGCATCACTGATGGACTTGTCCAGCTCAAGGGAATGAAGCTGGTGCTGTTTCCATGGGATTTGCAGATGACCAATACCAAGGTCAGAAAAAGACAACTCAGAACAAAGTGCTCTTGTGGAATATGAACTGTCCCCAGTGCTGAACAGCTGCATTACACAGCACTGCTCCCAAATCCCACTCTGGAGTGGGGCAATTGAGAGTTAGGGAAAACTCAGGCCAAAATATGACACAGTCCCCTTTCAGACACCATGAAGTAATGAATTAGTTCAGTAATCCCAGATAAAAAAATTTAATCTTTCTATAGAAACAGTGCACTGTTTTACAAACGTGTTCATTTGGTTTCCAGTACAGCAAGTGTTACACAGAGCCCCCCCGCCCCTCCCTGGGCCTTTTGTCTGCAAGATAAGAACTGAAACACAAAAGGCACCAGCAAGAACTTACTCTAACAGAATTTCAGTATGACAAGACAGAGCAGAAATGATTACAATGTTAAATATCACCCTACCAATCTGAACCATTATTTAAAATAATTAATTTCTTAAAAAACAAATTTGGTGTTTGACTTCTCAGTAGTTATAAATCTGTAAAGGTTGAAATCAGCACTGCACGTTGAGTTCATTTACAATGGTTTGAAAAAACCTGCAGCCTTTTACACATGATTTGTACAGGTTTGTTTGTGTGTTCTTAAAAAAGTATCAAAACTGTAGAACTTTCATATATATTTACATTCGTCTGTTAGTTACAGTGTTATCACATACAGCCTTTCTCAGCTTTTTTTCTTCATGCACACAGTGCATGGATTTGTAGAAAGAGAGCTTCATACCTTAAAACAATAATGGGATATCTCATTTTGTCACTGCCTTAAAATCTAAAATTTGGACTAGAAGGATGCTTGATTACTTCTGTATTGTCTATGCAGGCCATGAGGCATTTGAGCCTGAATTATGTCTGTAATGCATACCAGGGCTTTACACACTTTGTTCCTTCTCTTAGTCAAGAATCAGCTTCCAGCTCGCATTACTCTGTAAGTTTATTCTAAAAGAAAGGAAAACAAAAGGGAAAAAAAACCAAACCTACTCAGCCTGAGTTTCTTCCACTCACTCAAATACAAAAGCTTGGACTGACACAAAAACATGAGGAAGATTTCTCTAGAATTTGGTGCAGTTCAGGGAGGTACTAGTCCATTATGCAGTGGGAGGTAAGTGTATTTACTTCCCACAGAATTCCCAGGAAATCCTAGAGAATGAGATGAGAAAAAACAAGTTTTTTTCCTGCCAGGTGCAGGATGACCCAGCCAAAGACACTGGAAAGGCTGGGAGTTTTTAACCTGCTCTGGCCTCCTTGCCCAGTGCTCTGTGCTCCAGACCTGCCATTGGGCAGCTTCTTCCATGGGCAGGACTTGGGAAGAGTTCTGGGTGTGCCACAGCAGCTCCTGAAATTGGATTTTTTATCAGAAGGAGCAGGGGACAAGGGCAAGGAGGGAAGGAAGAGACTTCTGTTATTGTGTCATTTTCCTGGTGAACCAGGTAGAGTGCTCACTTGGGAGTGTGGAAACACGTGGCCAAATCTTTGTTTCTGTTAATTCTCAGCTGATTTAAGAGGTGCAGGATTCCCAGTGTGGAAAAGCATTTAGATTTACATTTAGAAACAAACGAACAAAAACCAAATCAGGTTTGTACCAAGCTGTAAAAAAGCAACAATACAACACAAACCCCCTGGGTGCTGTAGGAGTTTCTGCTGACTGAAATGCTGTAGGCAATAGCTCTCCAGTTAAATGCACTGCATGAATTCTTCATGGATAGACTGGAAAATGTGAGAGCAGCCCTTAGGAGCCAGGATGGAAATCAGGAGCTGTTTGTTCTGGAGTGCTTCACTGGTCAGCTATCTTACACTACAGCTCTTTCTTACATAGTGTCTTTAGATTTCAAAGCAAACTTCTCAAACATCCTGTAAAAATTCAATTATCCCTAATTTTCATAAACGTAGGCTAGTAGTTTTAAAATATATGTATATATATTTTTATATATGTATATATTTATATACCTATATATCTATCTTGTCCAGATAGATATATACACAGATAATCTATGCACAGCAAGCCAAACATACAAAAAATAAATACTCTCACCCCTCTACTATATTTACAGAACAGATCTTATAATCCAGATTTTGTTAATAAATATTTCTAAACTGCCTGTACAGAGTTCATTTTACTTATGTTGATGGATAGCCACAAAGCATATTCAACATATTTACAAAATATCTATAAATATAGTCTTAAAATAAAGCAATAGCTACTGAACCTTCAGCCTGGCTGGTTATGTACATTGAGTTAGTAGCTCAGCTGTTGCTTATTCACTATCACAAATGGGTAGTGCAACAAGTTAAAATGTGTATAAAAGATTATACATACGAAACTCTCACATCCTTTGGATGTTTGCAGTTCATTATAACTTTGTGGTTACCCTTCTGCAACATAAATAACGATCAAAAAGGAGAAGCAGGTTCTGTGACCCAAAGCAGATTTGTTCAGTGTTCGGATGACTGGAGCAGCATCTTCATCCTCATGGCAACCCATCATCTTCTAAGCTTAATGCCACACGCTGGGGAGGGAAAAACACACTCTTGTGAACTCTGATACTGGAGATAACTTGGATTTCTTGTTAGAACTCTCATGGCTGTCCCTACTGTATTGGTGACAAGTCTATTCTAGATAGTGATTTTTTTTTTTTCCTTCCCAAATGAGCTCACTTGCTCAAGTGTTACTAAAGAGGTGCTGGGAAGTTTCCTGCCCATGTATCTTGGATAAAATTCCTTGTAAGGGATGGCATTTTCTCCAGTGTGATGTTGTGTGGGACTTTCAGATGATAGAGGATGTTATCCACCCTCCTGCCTGCCTACAGGAGCTGTATTCCCTTCACTCATTACTCTGGATCTTCCTGCTCTCTTCTGAAAATACAATGCACTTACACCTGCCAGTGCTCCTCTCCCCAGGGATGATGCTCTGATGGAGGATCCTTTTCCTTAATTCCTTACAGAACCTCATTCACTTCTCCTTGTGAGGAATGTGACTTTTCTTTATAGTTACTATAGAGAAAATATTTTCTCTGGTTGGTTGAGAAACTCAGTTTATTCTTAGGGTAGGTTGGACTTGGTAGCAGCCTAAGCACAGATATAATGCAATCCAGTAGAGGATGAGTAATCACCTGTGCCATCCTGAGGCAGCTCTTGAGGGAGCTTTACATTTATCAGATTGGTACCTTGATTAGGACAATTATTCTTCATTTGAACAGAGTATCTGATCCAGAGCACTAAATTCTAAGACAACTGCATGGATTGCCAGAAGTTTAGGCTTCTGCCTAATCAATGATACTAAAGAAGCTCTGTTTTTTGTCATTATGTGGCAAATAAGCAACACTAATCTAAATTCTCTATTGGCACTCTCAACAGAATTCATCTTCTCCATCAGCCAGGTACTCCCCAGGTACTTACTGCTGGGTACACGTGTCCAATCTGGGCAGTTCGCCCAATGTGGATTTCGTCTTCGTCTTCCTCTTCTGTTGTCTTCCTATAAACTGGATTATCAAAATTCATGCTTTTAGTATTCTTCCGTTTCCAGTTTCTCCAGATGAGGTATCCCCCCATGCACAGCAAGCCAATGACCACTGAGGAGAGGGGGGAGAAAGGGCTGTTAGGCAGGCATGGATTTGCTGGGATGTTCCCATGCTGGCAGCCATCCTCAGAACATTTTCTCAAAGCTGGGCTACTCTTCCCCAAATCAGCAGATCCTGTCCTCTTTCCCACCCCACCCCTGAAAACTGGAAAAGTGTATTTACTGTGGTAAACACAATTATTTTGGTATTGCATTTTGGTGTGATTGCCTTCAAAGGTTAAATCCAATCTGCTTACCCACAGGAATGACAATTCCAATCACAGCTGCTGTCACGGTGGAACCGAAGCCTTCATCATCGTTTGCATCTGTAATTACAGAAGTGTTCTGATCATTTAACTCATTTACTGCTTTCAAAGGATGTTCTCTGTTACTGCCCGTGCTGTTCTGCCCATCAGAAAGCTTTTGCAATTAATGAATTTACCCAAAGTTTCATAATAAAATTATTCTGGTGACACAGAGCAGCGTACAGAGATCCAGGCTGAGCTGGGCTCCTTCTGAGGAATGAAGTTCCTGCAGCGCTGCTGCCTCACCAGGGACAGGGACAGCCCAGAGCCCGAGGCCAGGGAAGGGACACCCTCAGTCCAGGGCTGCCAGAGAAGCTCTGAGCACAAATGGGCGACCGTGCTTGGGCCTCCAGTTTTCAAGCACAAAAAAGGAGGCCAGTTTTAAAACCTGATGTTTAAGGGAAATGCCTTGCACAGATCAGGGGATGGTGAACAGCGTTCCTGAAAATCCACAGCAGAACACTTTCTAGTACTGACACAATTAATAACTTATTGAGCTGTCAGAAAAAGAACGTAGTTCAAAGCCATCTGCACAGCTTCTCTGTTTCATTTTCCTTTTTTTATTATTTACAGCTAAGGAGTTAGTGAACACATCTATCCCTCATTGCTGCAGCCTGCCCCAGCATGCAGGAATGGTCCCAAAACTCAGTACTGTACTTATAAGAGAAAAAAGCAATTAAAGGAAAATATAATTTAAAAAATTCAATATAATCTTCCAAGTTCTATACTTTAAAATGTTTGCTCTGAGCTCTCATATAGGGTATCAGTTGAGAAAATTTCCTTTTGCTAAAATATCAGTAGTTGCAAGAAGTCACTCTTTCTTTCGATACATTAATTCATGCAACTTCTAAATACTTCCCTGTGGCAGGCTGTTTCCATTACATAGTTATTTACTTAATAACAAGCCAGACTATTTCCAAAGTGGACAAGAAAAGCACCTTGCTTCCATGGCTTATTAAAAAGGTAATTACTGCTTTTGAAAGAAACTTGCACAAAGAGAACTGAAGCATTTTAGCCATTGGACTCTGCTTTCCCCACACAGCACAGTTCTACAGACAGGGGTGGTGTGCTGCTGCTTTCCAGATGTAATGGAAACATTTTGGGGAAAGCAGCATTTTACTGTTTTTAAACATACATGTCTGTTTGAGGTCTTGCAGAGCAAAATATTCTCTCTGGACTAGAATTTTTTTTTTTTTTTTTTTAACAGCAGTTCAGCTTTTCTGCTTTGCCTTGGCAGCAGACCTGGAGGGATTGCCTGTTAGCTCTGAGATGGAGGCTGGTGTTCCATTGAGGAGAGCCTATTAGTGCTCTCCACTGGGATGCTCTTCTGATAAATAATGCAAAACTTCAAACCTGTGTCATGATGAGGCCACATTAACATGCCAAGCACGGCCACACAAACCAGAGGCAGCTTGTCTTGGGCTCTAGTGATTCCACATGTCCAGCAGCACTAAAGATGCACAGGGGGAATTTTTCACCCAGAACTTGTGCTGGATCCCATTAATAATTAAACAATTAAAACAGGTGAAGCACCTGCAGAATCATCCATTCTACTGTCTGCAGCACTGAAGCTGGGATGAGCCAGAACTGGGCACAAGGCAAGGGCTGATGTGAACTCTCAGGGCTGTTCATGTGCCTTGGATAAAAGCTGATACAAGTTCCTTGACATGCCAAGAGACTGCAATGACAGCAGCCATGTAACCCAGGTGCCTGAGGGAGGAGCTGGTGCCTCCTGCTGTGCCCCAGGGTGTGCCTGCACCCGACCCCTCTGAACTCAGGCTTCAGGGCAGGTCTCCCACCAGTGTATGAGGAGCTGTGATACAGAAGAAGGAAAGGAATCTCATTCTCTTACAGTGCTGGGATAAATTGCTGTTTCCAGTGGTCATCTCAGAATCTATCAGGATGGATGTGGTGGAAGGTAAATGAAGACTTGGGGTGGTGATTGTAGCCTCTGGCACAGCTCTGGGGACAATTTCAGTGGTGCCATTGGCACTGCCAGGTGCAGCGGCGGCGGTCGTGGTGCCGGCAGCGCGGGGAGCCGTGGTTGTGGAAACCACTACAGGAGGGGCAGTGCTGGGAAGATCTGAAAACCAAGAGCAACGATGGAATTTGGTTAAAGCAAGTACACCAAACAAATCACAAATGGTGATATAAATCTGGGAAGGACTGTTATGTTTAATGAAGAGAAGTAGAAACCAAATTCCAATTCTATTTCCTAGGTAGTCAAACTATCAACAGTTCTCTGCCTAAAGCTACAGAAATCATTTCCTGAAGCACAGCTTGATTAATTAATATTAATAAAAAAAGCAGTCTGTAATGAAGGGTAGCTAAGAAGTTCAAACTTTGGGGTTTTTGAGAACCTCCTAAGATTCCGAATTTGTACCAGGAACTCAATGCATGTTAGGAAAAACTACAACGAAGCCACTCATCTCTTTGGGATATTACCAGCAACAACTGTGGCCTATCTATAGATAGATATATAGATGTCTAAATATATGTAAGTGTCTATTGCATATATAGATTACATAATTAATATGTCAATATATGAGTAATCCATTTTAATGGATTATTGACTATTCATGCTTTTAGTGCTGGTCCCTAGCCTGTTTTTTCCCCCTTTCTGCTGTACCTTTTTCTGCTTAAGCCTTCCAAAATAAGCAAGCTTTCAGCAAAGGACACCACAGTGCTGCTGTACTCACAGGGCAGCAAGGAGTGGAATACAGAAGTTGGTGTTTGTGTTTTCACCATCAGGAAATATATTCACTCTAAGTATGATTTTGTTGGGACAATGAAATGGAGATGTGATTGTATTTACCTTTGTAGCATTTTTTCATGTCAGGACCCAGCCACATATTGTCAGGACAGGCACACGTGTACTTGGGGGAATGGGGAGAGATCTGAGGTGCAGGAAGACACAAGTAGTCACAGCCTCCATTTGGCTGGGGGCTGAGCTCACAGGAATCTGGAGCTGTTCAAGGGTGGAAGAAAAGACAAGTTATTTTTCTCATTATTTATTTCTTGCCCTTGGCAAAGAAATATCAGATCCTCTGAAAAGACCTTCTCCCACTCTCTACCTCCATTTATCAGGCTGCTTAAGCATCTTTGCCATTTGTGTGGTGGAGTGGAACCTTACAAAGTGCTATAAAAACTTCCCAAATACATAATGAATGGGAAGCATCACAGTGACAAGAGTAACTCACTGTTATCAAAGATGCTAATTAAACAGCTATTAGCAAATTGCAGATTCTTCAATAAATGCTGCTGCTGAATTAATTATGCAGGAACTTCAAACATTAGGCATTGATTTCCCATTATTACCTGTGCATTCTCTCTCATCAAGAACCATCAGGGAGCATTTCATTTGCCAGCTCAAACAAACCTGATTCAGGGCCCTGACATCTGAGGACACCTCTTACCTTTGGGCTGCTTTAATTCATGGAACACCACGATGTCGTGAGGGTTGTTGAGATTCTCTGCCAGAACAGAGATGTCCAAGCCATTGAGCCTGTTTGCACTGAAGATGGCTTCGTTCTCCAGGTCAGTCCAGAACACTCTGTCCTGCAGGGAATGCACAGAGTCCTGAGCTGCCCTGCTCAAATCCTACTCAAGTTGGATTAAACTCCAGCAGTCTCAAAGTGAGTGCACCATGTTCCTACCATGGGGCACCTTCTATTCACGCTACTCCTGTCTGCAGCTTTTTTTCTATTTTGGACAATGTTCAAAAGCTCAGCACTCCTACAACTTTAAAGAGTGCTGTGTAATTTTGAGGAGCTCTGAGACTGAGCTGAGGGAGCAGAAATTTGGTAAGGTACAGACAAGTTGCATCCATGTTGTTTCTGAACTGCTTTTTCTTTATAAGCTGGGATAGATCATGAGCAAAGGACCACACACTCTGTACTAGAAACATTTGTTACCTTGCTGATTTTTTCCTCCTTTCCCAAGATAAGACCTGCACTAAACAGGTATCTGTGAAGAGGCCAGTGCCTAGAGCACACCTGAAAGCTGAGCACCTCTTTCTCTTTTATATTACTATCTTTTGCATGGCATACTGTGACTGAAGATACAGAACTACTGGTGGAAGAGGAACCCAGGAATCATAGTAACCAAACAGTTTAATTGCTTGGTCATCTGTGTGTGCTGCTGCCTCCTTAACCTATGTGCATTTCCATAAGGAAAGCCACACAGCTCAGCAAAAGCTAAAGGGTTGTCTGTTATTCTACCCAGCCATTCATACCAGGAAGAATGGAGAGAGAGGAAATAACTTAAGAGAGCCTTCCAAATGCTGCTGATGGGGATAGCACTAAAGAGCAACAATGACCTGGAGAAACCTATGCCCAAAGTTAGATGCCCAGACATCACACTTCGCATAGGAGGAATAAGGGATTTAAGGACAAGGGTTTTCCTGAGGCAGGAGCCAACTGGACCCTTCTCTGCTATAACTTACCTACAGTGAGTGTCAAAGTTGAAGCCTTTGTTCCCCTGATCATTTAATGCACTGGTGCTGCATTAGGCAAAAGCATGAGAGTAAAGTTCTTGAGTAAAGTTTAGAAACCAATTTCCCTGCTGAAGCCACACGAGGTTAATCAGTTTCTACAGCAGTGACTGCCCTCACTGAGCTCTGTGCTGTGCAAAAGGCAGAACTTTTAATCAAGACGAGCTCTGAGGCCTCTTACAGGCTCCAGTCTGTTCTGCATCCGTTTTCCACTCTTACCTCAAACACTGCCAAGCCAAAAGGATGGCTCAGATCATCCACAGAGGAGATGAGAACTTTTCTGTTGCTGCCATTGAAATCAATGCAGGACAGTAAATGCAGTTTGGAGTCTACCCAGTAGAGACGCTGATTCAGCAAATCTGGAAAGTAAAACACAATGAAGCAAAATTACACACAGCTCTTGCAACTCTTTTGCTCTTGCCCAGCATGTTTTTCCTGCTGGCAGCATGACTAATCTCTTTATTATTGGGCCTCTTTTTTTTTTTTTAACACTAGTTCTGATTTTGAATCAGTGCCCAGATATGCTGGGTAAGACCCTATAAATAAGATTAAAAAGGAGGAACATTCTGCTGTGTGTGTGGGGGGGGAATGCCTGACTGACAGCCTTGTACAATGAGCTTCTTTTGTTACCAGGAACAGCAGGGGAGCAGCAGTTTGGGCTTCCCAGATTCCCTCCATCAGTGCCTGAGTAGCTTCATCCCTCCCAAGGTTGTTCAGGCCTTGGCCTCTCGCTGTAGAACAACTACTGAGATTCCAATGAAACCCCTCTCTAAAGGAGCTTCACACATTTTCAGTGAAGAAGAACCCTAGGCCCAGAAACCTTTATGCTGCAGGCTGGGACAATCTGCTGGTGGGGATGCTCCTACCACAACCAGCCAGGTCTGGGGAGGGTGCAGGTAAGAGTGGGAGGAAAGGATCCAGTGTTATTTGGAATGCTAAGCACTGCATTTCTCTTCCTGGAGAAAATTCACTCATTTTGGATGGGATTCACTGAACAGAATGCAAGTGGATGAGAGCCAACAAAACAAGTTATATAATTAAACAAGTCATTAATTAATTTCTTAATTACTAAACGATAACATTATTTGTTCACAGCAGTAGCACTTCAGCAGTATGTAATGGCAGCCGCCTTTCCTCCACCATCCTTGCCACAGCCAGCATTTTCAAAGCCAAGCAGAGAACCAAACAGAGCTCTACTCCAGAGCAGGATGTTCCCTGCTGCTCCACAAAACCTCCTTCCCACTCTGCTGCTTGGTGTGGCAGTGAGAACCAGCACAGCCCTCTGATGGGCTCCATGTGCCCTGAGCAGCTGGGCAGGCAGGGAATGGTGACAGGGAATGGGTTCTGCAGGCCCCATCCCTTTCCCTGATAGCCTGTGCATCATTCATCTGTCCAGTGCAGGATCCTGACACTGTTCTGAGACAGGCCCAGGTACAGAGACATTTAACACTGAGCATTCAGATGCTTTTCAGACTTCTAAAGGGTTGTCACAGCTCTGCATCCTCCCCCAAAATTTCCTTTTGCCTTAGAGCACAATGACAAGCAACCCAAGGCTCCTGCAGTATGAGGTTCTGACTGCAGCACAACTCCCTGTTTGTGCTACTGAAATAAGGGAACTCACGTTTGTGAGCAGTAGTGACAGACCAGTTTAGGATTTGTGTGTGCAGGTGCCTTTGAGCATTTACAATTTAGTTTTCCTAAGTAACCATAAAAGCAGATTTCCCCAGGCCCAGTGGGTGCTATGGCTCTGACCTGGGCACTTACCCAGTGTGATGCCGTTTGGCCACTCGATGTTGTCGATGACCAGCACCCGGCGCCCCACGCCGTTCAGACCGGCCTTCTCGATCTTGGCCTTGTCTCCCCAGTCAGACCAGTACATGAACCTGTGGCAGAGGTAAGAAAGCAATTACCTGGACTCCAGGTAGGAAACCTGCACTGCTGATTGCGGTAGGAGGTGCCCTAAGGTTCTTTCCTGATTACAGCAGTTAATTCTACTGGTGGAACCACATGCAGCTCTCCTACCGGGTAATCTGCCACAAAACTTGCACCGGAATGCAGCATCTCATGCCAGTAACTAACCCCTGAAAACTCCTGTGCCTGCTAGGTACCTGGCATTCACACATCCATATAGCCCAAACACAACTCAGACAGTCTTCATTTCCCAGCACAGCCTCTGTGCCAGCAGCAGCTCAGGCTCACTGAACACATGAACTGGCCCTGAACAGCAGGGACCTTGCCAAGGGTTAGTTAAAGCATCTCCACAGTCCCATTGCAGGGTATATCTTAAAAGGCATCTGACATCCTGGGGAGATGAAAACTACCCCCAAGTTTTTTGTCAGAGGGGCAAAAAGGTGACTGGAATGTCTCTGTTAGCAAAGCGGTGTTTGTGGTCACACCTACCTCTGTGTGGGATCCACAGCAATGGCTCTGGGCTCACTGAGGTCACTGTTGAAAAGTGTCCTCCTCCTGCTTCCATCTGCAGTGGCCACGGAGATGGTCTTGTTTCCAGAGTCTGTCCAGTAGATGTTCTTATGGACCCAGTCGATGGCCAGTCCCTCGGGGGAGTTGAGCTGGCTGTCGATCAGGATCACCTGCTCGGCCGTGTCACTCGCTTTGTCGATGTAGGCGCTGAGGGACAGGAGGTACAGGGCTCCCACACGGCTCCCAGAGCTGGGCCCCGGGCAGCGTGCCTGACACAGGAACCCTGACAGTGCTCCTGCAACCTCCTGCTTTCTGCTGCAGCCTCTTCCCTGTTCCTGTCCAGCAGCATTTCCACAGTAGGGAACTGCTCATTTCATCGTTCTACCTGCTTCCTACTCTCACTGCACAATTCAGGAAAAAACGTTAGACTTCAGGCATGTTCAACAGCATTGATTTGTGGGATTAATGGACATGAAAAGTTTAATTCCAGGGCTCTGCTGAACAGAGTTGAACCGAGCACGCAATAAATGTGCTTAAATATACTGCAGAATTAGGAGCTGGGTAGCTAATTATGATTCATCAAAGGAATTCATGAAGCTGCATTAATTTGGCAAGTGATTTCACTAGATACAAACAAAATGTTCACTAAATATTAGTGGCAGCTTTAAAATCTTTCAAAATGATAATGAAAGGCAGCAGACTCCACATGGATGTTTCATAAATAACTGGAATGTTGCTCCTACAACCACACAGGCTGATTCTGCTCTCAATGTCAATTCTGCTGAGTGAACTGAAATTAGTTATTCAGAGTTTGCATCAGTGTTTGTAGAAGCTTTGTCTGGCTCTTAGAGTAACTCAGTACATCTTGAAACAGCAGGAAGTCTCTGCCCCTCACCCCAAACATCTGAAATCGTAAGATGCTTCACATCCTCCCTTCACTGCCCATCCTGCCTTTGCTCATGGAATGAGAAGGTGAATTGCTTGGGAGCTGAGTTCTCCAATATCAGATTAGAGCCTTGGAACTGAAACATCTAAACCCAGGAATTCCTGACAGTTTTACAGTCTGCAGTCAGCCTGGATGACCAGCACATTGCTGCATTGCTGCATTTTCCCTACAAGAAGAGTTTTGTCTCTGACCCAGCAGCTCAGGGCTCTATGGGCATCTGGCAGTGCTCCCACAGTTCCAGTGTGACGAGCACGCCCTGCTCTCAGAGCACAGCTCCAGGCCAGGTAACCCCTTGCCAGTGGGACAGTTGTGTTCCCTGCTTCCTGCCTATGCCTGCACAGGAGGGAAAACCAAGAGGCTCCTGCAGCTCCCACAATGGAAGGGCTCAAGTCCAGGTGACATTTGAATTCTCCCAATAACTAAATAGTGTAAAAGATCTGACACCCCAAAGGAGACATCTCCTTAACAGGACGAATCTGGAAAGGCAAGTGAGGTGACCACTATGAAAGATGGGATCTCTTGCCAGCCATTACCTCCTGTACCATGGTTTTCACCTTGCAATAGCCTCTCAACCACAGACTGCTTGTTCCCAGGGACTCCCAGCATATCTGCTGCTGGAGAGCTGCAGGAGAAGTGTCTTGGATAATTCTCTGTGTATGAACTCAGCCCTCAGCCAGACAGACCCAGTGAGCGCTGACAGCACTTTCAGAGCCCTCCCGGGTACCTGCCCAGCTACTGGTGGTCAGTACCAGCACAGGCTGGCAGACATCCCTGCAGGGCATGGGAGCTACCAGAGCCTGCAGAACCCTGGCCTGGCTCCCACGTGCTGACACCAGGCAGCCTGTGCCTGTCATTAGCTGAAATCCAGAGCAGACCACTGCAGGAGCTGCAACAGCCGTGCAAATCAGAATATACACGGGGGATTTTCAGCACATAAATTAAATGCTTTTTTGGCTAAGCACACTCACAAGCCCCAGCACATAATAACTGTGATGGATGCCATAAAAACAGCTGAAGGAGGAGTGAGAATGAGAGTTACAGAACGTGTACTGTGGTCTAGTGCTGTGAATTTAAATCCAGTCTACCACAGACTACAGTGGGCAGCAGCTTGTGTCTGTGTTGCTGCCTCCTTGCTCCTACCATTTGTCTGCTTTGTGCTTCCAGATGCCAGGTCCATAGTGGCCTCCCATACAACACTCACAGCGTGGCAGCAGCCTCAGCCCTGCTTTGCAGTATCCATGATTCAGGAAATAAGAGCCTACTTAAACTGCACGAGTGCAGCAGGATCTGGCATTGATCAAAAGTCACCCTGTATTATCAAAGAGGTAACTGCATAAGCCTCTGATGTCTTTAACAATTCCCAAAAAAGATTACCAGGTCTGGGCCACAACAGGTAATCCTGTCAGGGCAGAAAAGCCCTCAGGTGCCCTGTACCCTGCTCTGTTCTCTGCAGTGCTTTAGGGGATACAGATGGAATGCAGCTTTGGGAAGGGACCAACACACACATCCTCTCTTGCCCCTTACCTGTAGATTTTTCGGTAGAACAAGTCACACCAATATATTCTGTTTGTTGACACCTCCACATCCAGTGCCACCACGTTCTTCAGCATGGGAATGATCCGGGAATAATCCCTTTTCACCAGGTCTATTTTACGGACCTCGTGGCGATTGGTGAAGATCAGGTACGGGCTCTTGCCTACCACAGAAAATCAGCACATTTGTCACTTCAGCAGCTGTCCCAAGCGCTGGATTCAGCTTTCATTTCTCAAACAACAAGGGAACTATCAGTCACTGATAGCTGGGTTTGTACAGAAGCTTTACACCACACTGGAAGCAACTGGGAACTTGCTCCAGAGGCAGTGCTGCCACATGCAGGCACCCCGTGGTCCCTGAACACAAGCTGGCGCTTGGACAGCCTGTTCTGCTAAGCCACAAGCAGAACTCTGGGGAATGGCCTCATCTTCAATTCATTTCAGCACAAAATCCTGGGCCAGATTTTGGTGACTTACAGCTGGGAGGGTGGAGGGGTGGCTCAGATACCCTGTTTTAATCAGGATGTTTTCTTTCCTTCAATACTACTACCACTAAATGTTTTTGCTGCACTGTTTTCAATAACACCTGTCAAGAGACTTGCTTTTCTACTTTCAGCTTCAAACAGCCAAGTAGTGACTGCAATCTTGCTCTGTACACTGTTAAAATATTCTGATCTGCACGATCAGTAGTTCTTGCCTGGAGACGCATCTGCTATTGCTGCAGCAGCTCAGTGCTGCTCGCAGTGAAACGTCTTCGCTTGCTCTGCGTGTTTCCTTTTGTTTCCGTTCCCCCGCCTCAGCCTCGCCTGCGTGTTTTCCTATCGGAGTTGTGCTGTTGAGCAAGCAGAGTTTTAGTGCCTGTGGCGTTGTCTTACCTACAGCTTTGCAGTTCTTGGACAGGGTGTCCATCTCGTAGCCTTCGTAGCACTCACATTTGTAGTCTCCCTTGTAATTAATGCAGATCTGGCTACAAGCGTCTGGATTCTCACATTCATCTATGTCTGAAAGGAGTGTTTGAAACCCATCAATAACTTGAAATCAAACCATCTGTGATGGAGCAATGCTCAAGTGAATATAATCACGTCTCTCTATGGTGAAACACAAGGGACTGCTGTTTGCATGTCAATTACCTCCACACGTTTTTTTATCCAGAAGCTTGTATCCAGGCGGGCACTCGCACTCGTAACCGATCTTCAGATCTTTGCATATGTGTGAGCAGCCACCGTTGTTCATCGAGCATTCATTGACACCTGCAGGGGATACACAGGTCACCTATGACACACGGGGGCTTTTAGTTGTGAGATTGAATAAAATTAAGAGATTTCCTTAGAAATTTTCCCATTTCTATCACTTTTGGCACTGGCCCTGTAGAGCACAAGTGTGTTTGGAGACAGGAAGCCTCCACTGTGTCACTTTCTTGCTTTTATTATTCCAAACCAACACTGGGGGATCATTTGGACTCAAAGCTAGTGGCTGAATGAATGGAGAGCCCTGGGGATACATGAGTGAGTCTCTGCATTTCATCCCATCAGAGAGGTGCTGCTTTGAGCTGTTCTCCCACATGTGAGAAACTTCCAAGGGACCTAAGGGCTCTCTCCAGCATATTCCTCCTTCCCCAAGTGCTGGTTCATGTTGACTTTTCTAACAGTCTCTCTGAGCTTTAATAATTCATGCTGGGGGACTCTCATCTCCCAGGGGCCAGCTATTTTGATATACTGTACTATTTTCCCATCTAGCTCCAAGGAATGATCTATGTGAAAAATTCCAGAAAACACCCAAGTGCAGTCTGTCAGAGATACTCCATTAGCACTGAGATACAGTCCTCCCACAAAAATGTCCCCCACAACAGTCTTTGCTGGCAGCTCCCAGCAGCCCCAGTGTGCAATTTATGAAGCAACAGCCCCCATCCTCTCCTGGGGCCTTTTCTAATCCAAGGCCACCTCTCTGATCCTGCTCTCAAGTGCTGAAATGAAAAACAGAATAAATGGATTTTTGAAAATAGAACTGAATGAGAGGCTGGGAAAACTGGTTTCCTGGCAGAAAAAAACACCATTTCTTCTTGTTATAATTGACCTACAAAAGGTGAAGAGAAAGTTCTGTCCTCAAGGAAGACTGCTGAACAGGAGCTATGGGATTTCAGAGATAGTGGACTCACCAGAACAGGGAAAACTGATTTGCTCCACTCTATAATGCAATTTAAAGGTAAACTTTTCATTTATCTTTTATTTCTTCCTTCCTGCACACTGCAGGTGAGCAGCACAGCAGAGCAAGGAAACCATTGCTTTTGGAAGAAAATGGAAACAACCACAACCCAATTAAGTCAGACTGGGAAAATACCATGCCAGAAGGAATCCATCTCAGCTCTGGGATGCTTTCACCTTCCTAGCAGGTACATACAGAGATATCAATACATAATTAATGGAGCTCCAAGGAGGTGTCCACAGTCCCATGGTGTGCTGTCACTGTTCAGTGACATTTATGGACAGAAATCTCCCATTCCTATACTCGCAAGGGTCTGCAGCAAATTGGGTCATCAACATGCACAACTGCTCTCTGCAAAATACTGTAAAGGCCCTTTTGATTAACAAGCCAACTCTCACTCAGGTGATTCCCATGGTTTCAGAGGTGTTCTGTGAAATGGATTTAGGGGCTGTAAATCAAGTGCTGGTTCACTTGCTGCACTTCTCAAGAGGATCTGAGGAGGATCCAGGCAGAGCCAGGCAGGAGGACTGTGGGCAGCTGCTGCTCTTCACCCAAATTTCAGCAGGATATTCCAACCAAGTGTCCTGCCTTCTGCAGTGCTTTTCTGGGGGACTCAGAGGCACTGCAGAGTTCAGCACAGCCAGACAGACACACTGAGCTGGGGACTGTGTCCTGCACCTCTGCCTCCCGTGGGGATAACCTGTGTGGGGCATTACAGTCACAGAACCCACAGCACTGTGCCTTCCCTGGGGGCTCTTCATGCTTCCCAACTCGGACAACAAACACCTCACTGCCAGCCCAAGGCTGCACCAGGCATGGCACCATGACCCAGCTGTGCCACTGCCCAGTCTGTGACAAACCAGGCTGCCAGCTTTGTTGGGAGACCTCCACAGACAGACAACTGCAACACCCACTCAGAGAAACAGGGAGATGTGGATTAGTGGAAGGAAGCAAGGGCACACTGGAAGCATGAGGTAGGAGCACCTTCACTAGGCATGTACACACTCTTCCTTGTCTGAAACAGGGAGAGAATGACAGTTCTTCCTGAACAGGAATTATTTAAGGGGCAGCCACTGAGCTCCATGATGTCATGGAAAAGAGATGCCTGTTGGAGACATCTGCACTGGGGAAAACAACAAACACAATGTGTTTGAGTAATGCTGCAGATCATGGCTGGTGCCCACAATGTCTGGTGGGAAAGGCAAGAGAGGGCTGTCCCATGGAAAAGGGCACAGCTCTGTGGCCTGGGCTCTGTTCCCCTGGCTCCAACAGCCCCAACTCTCCTGGAATTCCCACAGCCCAGAGCTGGCAGGATGCTGCAGAGCAGCCTGCTGTCATTGCTGAGGGAAGCAGCAACAACATGTACAACCCAAAAATGGCTGAAGTCCTGTCTCAGGGGTTGCTACCACTCTACATGTTTTCACCTTCAGAGCATATTCCCAATGCTGTATTTTTATGGTGTTATCATCATCTTAGAATTCAAAGATAATTTAGGCAATGAGGCTAAATAAACTGGTCTGTGTTGTGGAGGACACCAGTATTTGGGGAGGGGGGATTCCTCATTCCTAGTCCCGTGCTCAGTTCATACATCCCTCCAAGAATAAAAACTGAGTGGAGAAGGGCACAGTTCAAACTTACAGATGATCCAACTAAGCTACTAATTATATTCATATGAAGGGTGATGAGAGAATAAAGGCAAGGAAAGAGGAGCAGAGTGAGAAATAGCATTAGCAGCTACATGTGGTTACACTCAAAGCTGTGAGCACCAGATGGAGAAGAGGGGAAGCAGTTACAACAGGAGCAACACGTAGAAGGCAAGTACTGTACCACATTCTTTCAGAGGCTCGTCAGACCAGTCCCTGCAGTCTCTATGTGAATCGCACACTTTGCCTCCGTCAATGCACTCTCCACTCTTACACTGAAACTTGCTGGGACTTTCACATGCTGACTCTGTCATGTTGGGCAAGAGAGGAAAGCAACTAAGTTAGATGAGGCTCGTGACAACAAACAGGCTGACATAGAGCTCAGGAGGGCGTCATTAGAAATGGGATGGGATTAAGCAAATGAACAATGAGCCTGAGCATCATGCAAAGAACTTTTCAAGTCACGCAGTCTGCCCGGTCAGCACAATCATCTCTCCCAAGCAATCCCACAGCCAGAATGGCTTAAAACTGTACAGGAAGCAGCTTGGCATGGGCCAGATGAGCAGCACAGGCCTCTTCCCTTTCCAGAGGCCACACAGGCCTGGCAGATTTACCCCATGGAGTACGATGTACCCACCTTGGACACAGCCGGCCTCGTCACTGTTGTCAGGACAGTCGTGCACCTTGTCACACTGCTTTGCTCCGTGGATGCAGGTCCCATCGCCACACTGAAACTCGTCTGGCTGGCAGGTCACAAGAGCTTTAAGACAACACAGTCAAGCATCAGCCACACAGAACTCAGAACTTGTGTGGTATCTGTCAGCCATGTCCCAGCTGGGGTTGCATTCTCTGTCAGCAAGTGTCAGTATCGGCTGCTTCCACCAAAGCAACAGAGGCTGCCTCACTGTTCTCCTGTGCCCCTCTGCTGTCCCAGATCAGCACCTACATCCTTGGGAAAACAGCATCAAAGCCCATATGAGGACACCCAGCCAAAACAGACCCAGTGCCAGCAGTGAAGCTTCTCAGGTGACACAGAACAAAGCAAGCAGGCAGCAAAACTCCCAGCACTGGGGCAGCTCTGGGGGCTGCAGCCTGTGTGAGGCCAGGCTGCTTTCCAGCTGGGAGGGTACAGTGACACTGGGAGTGTACAGTGACACTCCTCAGCTCTCCTTCCTTCAGAAAAATATTACATATAAGATACATTTCAAAACATGTTCTGGCTAAGGCCCAGGCAAGAGATCTGTAGTGACTCTGCAAAAGCAGTGTGGTCACAGCAGGGATGAAGGCAGCAATGAGACCCAAACATCAGGTTACTGAATGCCCATGAGCCAACAGCCCACTGGAAGGCAGGAGAGCTCCACTGCACTCTGGTGTTTCTTGGGGTTTCCAGCCCTAAACACCTCTACAATATCAGCCCAGTTTTCATGCCTGAAATTCATTTGTCCTGGTCAGATTATAATGGACTCAAACTGGATCTGATGAACAGCAAAGCTGGGGAAAAATATAAACCAGACACCTGCACTGACCATGCTAAAAGCAGTCATATTTCCCTCCCCAAGTTACAATGAATAAGAAATCTCTCTAGCTGGGACCAGCACTGTGCTGACACAGGGACAGGCAGCCTGGCTAAACAGGCTCCTCATTCCTGGGACACTTTGCAGCTTCCTTCTGAGGGGCCCATTGGATGTATTCTTAAAATCCTATTAAGGCAGCACACCCTGGAGGGATCCTGATTCCAGGCTTTCCATTCCATGACTGTATCCTGGTATGGTCTGACAGAAATCACTGCTTCTGAGCAGTGCCGGGAGGCCAGCACTGGTGTTACTACATGGGAGGTGAGAGCTGTCTGCAGACTCCCCTGCACAGTTTGACAAACTGGTTCTAATATAAAAATGACTCCTTCCAGATAACCCAGGAAGAGCTGCAGACATGAAGTGAGCCAGCATCAACACCATACAGTATCAGTTGCACAAAGACTCCACATTATTGGTGATTGCATCCTGCAGGATGCAGGATCCAGGTTCATGACTGCTTCACTGGACTTAGTTCCAGTGCATCTTCAGCCAGCAAAAGGCACCAGAGACAGGAAAAGCCACAACTGCAGGGCTGGTGGGGGAAGGGAGAAAACCTGTCAGTAGAAATACAGTGTTCACATGAGAAAAGTTTGGAAATAGCACTGCTCCTTGGAGAGGAAAGCCATATGCACTATATTCATAAAAAGCTGCAAAGTGACAAAAAAATCCCAAGCAATAAGCACAGTTATGGGACCAGCTGTGCTGCCACGTTTCAGCTAATAAACCCAGGCACAGGAATGGGAAACCTCACTGGGACATCTGGGACAGCAGCTCCAAACTAAGCCCGTGGGATCTGCTGCTCTACTGAATGCAGAAAAATGGAAGGAAAGAAACAAAGCCATGGACAGGGAGTCACAGAGCACAGATCTGGAAGTGGCACCAAGAACTCCTGCAGGGAGGCAGAGTCACTTCTGCTTAAACTCTTCCTGGCATGTGCAGCCACCTGCCTGGGGAAGCCCTGACCATGGAGAAGGAACCCTCCTCCCCAGGAAACCCTGACTTCTGCCAAGCTAAACCTTGGCCACTGCAGGGCTTTTCCTCTTGTCTCACTGAAAATTCCCTTGCCACAATTATTTCTTGTCTTCACCCCTAACCTGAAAACCAGTTTGCTTCACCTTTTCTGTAGCAACTTCTATATGTGCAGGTAGGATAGGAGGGCCCTCCATTCTGACTATAAATATTAACCCGTCACAAAAGTGTAACATGTAATTAAAGCCCATGGGGTTTTGTCTTTTCTGGAGCAGAAACAGGTCTCCAGTTTATCAAGTAAATCTGTGTGACAACAGCTACAGATTTGGAAGACAGCTGTTATAAAACCTATAATTGTCTTCATTTGTAATCTCCAAAGCTCCTCTAAAAAGCAGTTATAGCTAAATGCTAAGAACAGAAAGGTTTCTAATCCTAAAATTAATTAAAATTAAGGAGAATTTTGTAGGAATTGCAAAGACAATGTTGCACAAGCACTGCAAGACTGAGAGAAAAATGACAGCACAATTCTTAGCTCAGTTGCTACAGAGACTGCAAAGCACAGATGTGAGGCTGTACTCCACAGCACAAAGCTTAGCTTCAAGAAGAGACAGAAGCTTGGAGACCAGGCTGGGTTTCCTGGCTCACTCCTCACTCCACCAGAGCTGTGGAAGTTCAGACCTTTGAGGAACAGCCTTTGAGCCTCTTAACAGACACAGATCTGAACCCAGAAAAAGCAGATACAGTAACAGCTCCTACTGATTACAAAGCTATTAAAATGCATGTATGGCATTTCTTTTTTTGCTGCATTTTTCAGGAGAATTTCATGTTATCCTGAAGTCAAGACACTAATCCATCTCAGCCCCACTGGCAGAGCTGACAGCAGGTTCCCATTAAGGCCATTCCCAAGGCAAAGCAATAACCCAAGGAGAGGGAAGAGCTGTGCTGTTTATTTGCACAAGATGTTCAGAAAATTGCTGTGCCTAATTTGGAAGGTTTAAATCATTGAAATCTCAGTATTTTTACAGCCATCTCGCCTGCAAATCAAATACAAAACAAATTACCAAAGCCCTGCTAAATTAGCAGGCGCCCTCAAAGAGACACACTTCCCATTTACAAATCCTGGGCACAAAGCTGCATTGCTCAAACTCAGCAGGTATATTCCAGACTCCAAACCTGAGCCTCTGTTTCTTCTGGTTTCTGGTTTTTCTTTTCCTTCTTCCCCAAAAAACTAAATCCCAACATTTGCAAAATGCATCAATCCAATTTTATAGATGGGGAGACAGAGGCAGGAAAGTGTGAGGTCAGGTCTCAAGGGGTCTGTTTTCTTGCTGTCAGTTGTAAGCATTATTTATTCTCCCTCCTGGATGCCCTAATGCAAGTTGCAAAGGACAATTTCAAATATAACCATTCCAGATTTGGAGACGAATAAATCTAACCTAATGTTCATTTTATAAATATACATATATACATATTTGAATATATATGCTATGGAAAAAACCCCAGCCACCCAATGTTCTCACACAGCTTTCCTGAAATGACTCATTCCCTCCTATTTATTTGCTGTCTCGCTGCCAAAACCTGTTCACCAATTGTCACCCTTCATTTCTGCTCTACTCATTTCCCAATCCAAAATGTTTATAACAAATGACGGGTGATGGCCTCATGACTTTTTGTTTAAAGCATTAGCTCCCATCCCTCTGTTTATACTGCACAAAGCCCATACCATCCCCATTTGCAAGAGAAGATGTAGTGGTGGGATCTGCAGTTTTAATCAACTCCAGCCAGGGGGCCCGTGTGCTGTTGCTAAGGGGACAGAGCTGTGTCACACACCTGTGACTCTGTGCATGCCCCATGACACTGATCTCAAACAGAGAATTTTGGAGACAAAAAGAATCATAAAGGTCCCTTAACTCTTCAGTCCAACAGATGAGCAGTGACTCTGAGTTTCCAGAGCTCCCAAATGTCCCTCTCTTACTGCAGACAGGTGCACCCCAGCAACAGCTGCATTTAGGATGGGGAAGCAACATCAATTTTGGCTCTGGCCCAGCTAACACATCAGCTACAGGAGCACTCAGTGCTGCAAGGCCTCTCCTGGTTGCTGCCTCAGAGGATCCCACCCATGCAGGGTGGTGGCTGTGGGCTGTGACACCGGGGTACAACCAGAACCAGGCACTGTGTGCAGAGGAGCACTGAGGTGGCTACAACAATGGGGCTCTGAATCCCACTGTTTTCAATCCACAGGACTGAAGGCAGCAGAATTAGCTCATGTGCTTGTTTCTCCCAGGTAGACAAACTGCACATTGTGTTGGACTGAGACTTTCTGGAAGGAGACCCTCATTGTGCTTCATCTCCACTACTCAGAATTCTCTCAAGTCACTTCTGCCACATTTCCCCCTTTCTCCACTGGTTGTCAGCACCGTGCTGTGCTGCAGAGGTGTCCAGCTGTGTCCTCTGCCCTGGGAGCTGCCTCTGGTGCCTCTGCAAGTGCTGCTGGCTGAGGCTGTGCTGCAGCACAGGAAGCTGCTGAGCTCTGCTCCTTTGGGCAGCTGGATCTCAGCTGGACATGGCTGGTGCCTGTCACACCAAGGAGAGAAGCTGGGAACAGTGGGCCCTCTGCCTCAGGAAGGCACTACATGGGCACAGTCCTACTCCTCTCACCCAGCAGAATGTCAAAATAAATGAGACCTGTAAAAGACTTAAAACATTTCAAGCTGAACAGGGATTGAAATTTAAGAGACATTTCATCAGACAGCACCATGAGCTGCTCTCCTCTTTCTCCAGTTGGCAAGAGAAGGAAGCTCCTTTCCCTCTCCTGAGCTGTCCAAACTCAGCCATCCTCTCAGGTTGCTGTCACTGCAGGGAATGCATCCCATGGGACAGAAATCAGTTCTGCTGGAGTCCCCTGTACCAGACACCAGTTCTTCACCTTTGTTTGTAACATGGCCCTTGCCACTGCCTCCTGATTTGGAGGGGACACAGGTACAGGACTGCCCACAGGAGGTCTCAGAATGAAAACAGGCACCAAAACCACCCAGGCTGCCCCAGCCAGCAGGGCCCATCTCCAGCAGCTGTGCTTCTGCATGGCTTTCCTGAAACAGAGCCAGGAACCAGCTTTGTCTTCTGACTCCACAATCCTCATGATCCTTCAGACCCTGGCAGTACTGCCTGGGTACCTGCTGCCCAAGAGCTCTGTCAGCAACTCCAGCACCCTCTTGGAGATGAAGGAAAAGAGCCTACTTCATGCACCCCTCCTTGGGAGGGGCTGACAGCCTTGCACCCAGCAGCCAAAGCTGCTGTCTTCCTAACAGAACATTTTTGGCTTCTCCTGTTCAGGTCTTGCCTCTCTTACAAGAGTCCTTGGCTATTCTAAAGGCACAGCAGCTCCAGGGTAACCTGTGGCTCATCCCCCTGCTCTCCTGCACTCCAAACACTGGTGTCCAGGATTCACTACGTTCTCCTCTTGTTAAAGAAGCCACTGAATTTACATTTGCTTCTCGGCCTGGAAGAAAATCTTGCTCCTTGAAGGGCTCTCCCACAGAGCTGCTCACCAGCCTGGCCTTGGTGTTGTCATGGGTATGAAGAGATGGTGCTGGCAAAAGTGATAAATTTTCTTAGATACCTTGCAAAAATCCCTGGGTTTGCAGCTGATTGCTGCCTTCCTCCCCAGAGGTGGCCCAATGTCAGAGCAGCTAAATATAAACAGCAATGTAAATATTTAATTTCAATCTTGTCAGTATGAATATTCTAGCAAAACATTTTGCTCTTCTTTTCTTCTCTCTCCCTCCTCAGGTAAGTGACCAGCTTGAACAGCTTGGTGGCTAAAAATGGATGAAACATTCAAAATACCACACATACCAACAGCAGCATGTTAAATGCAGAAAGCCAGCTGAAAAGAAATCCATTATTTATTAGCTCTGTGCCTTTATCAAGCCAAGCTCAAAATGCATTTCAAACTGGATTCTTCAGAGGTACTTCTCTTGACTGCCTTGTTCAGTATACCCCAACTTCAGAGGCAGAAAATGAATTATTTTCTTTCTGCTGATCATATATTCCCTTTAGCATAGCAGCTTCTAACCTCCAGGCTGTGACCCCACCGTGCAGCCTGAGGGCTTTGAACATTTTTCCCGTTTTTCACTCCTTGTCGTTCTAGTGAAACAGCTCTCTTCTGAGGCACGGCACCATCCAACAGCTCTTACACCTCCTCTATGGGTTTTCAAGGAAAAAGCACAAAAGGAGCGTGGAATACACCTGACCCCGCTGGGCTGGACACCCAGTGGGACACAGGCGCTCCTTGTCTGGCACAGCAGCTGCTCAGACATCAAAGCCNCATCAGACTTGTCCTTGCAGTCCTCGTCACCGTCACACTTCCAGTTGAGGTGGATGCACTCGCCGTTCCCGCACTGGAACTCGTGGGCCGCGCACGTGTTGAGGGCCTTGGCGTCGTATCCGCACTTCTCCGTGGCCTCGTCCGACTGATCCTCGCAGTCGGGCTGGTTGTCGCACACCCACAGCTCCGGGATGCACATGCTGTTGTTGCACTGGAACTCGTTGGGGTTGCAGGTCAGAGGGGAGCACTTCCTTTCGTCGCTGCCGTCGCCGCAGTCGTTGTCGCCGTCGCACACGAAGATGATGGAGATGCACGATTTGTTACTGCACTGGAACTCGTTGGGAGAACAGGCTTGGGAATAAGAACAAACAGATGAGCTGGGAGATCTCCAACCCGGCCCTCACCGCTGCCCCGGCTTTAGCACATTAGGGGGCAAAGGCACCAAGGCATTACCAGGGCTGTCCTACCCCAGAACATTTCTCCCAGAGGTTACCACGTGGCAAGGAGCCGGTGAGGCCACAATGCTCCTCGGCTGTGCCTCGGGATGCAGCCTCCAGGGACCAGGGGCAGCCCTGGAGAAGGAGGGACAGCAGGGCTGTGGGAGCTGTGAGTGGGAGATGTGGGGGCAGCACTGCCTTGGCATTGAGGAGCAGCCAGGGGAGCCCCGGGGCCGAGGCAGGGGAGCCCCGGGCGGGAGCAGCAGCAGGAACAGAGGAATGGGAATGGGCCGGAGGTTGCAGGGAGAGGCCGGGGCTGTGCTGGCAGCACCGGGGCTCTGCTTGGCTCCACGCTGACATTACCAGCTTCCTGACTTTCATAAGCACAGAATCAGGTTTCAGGATTTCACAGTATGCCTGGTTTTGGACATATTAAGTGGGATGTGTAGGGTAAATATTTAGTGAGTCGAGCATCAATTTAGCTGCAATCTGCCAGTAAGGCCCTTTACAACACGCTGAATGCCTTCCCTGGAAATCACAACTCAACATTAACATACAAATGAGGCACTTGTCAGATAGAAGCTGAGTGGAGCACTCTCCTCTGCAAGGCTAATGGACAGCTGAAGCAGAGATGTCTGCTCAAATTAAACTTTCAGGTACTCCAACAAAGTGCAGTTCGAAGTCACTTTATCCCATCAAGATGTGGAAGAACCAAAACTCGGTAAGTACTTTGAGGTTGTTACTTACAAAAGAATTCTGCAGTTTCAACCCTCTACAGGGAAGTTATGGCTTTGATAAATTACAAGTACAATAAATATAAATGCACAGAAATTACAATAAGCTTTTAAAAATATATATTGCACTTGGGAATCTTTTTGTCTTCAGAAGCAGAACTACCATATCTGCAGAGCCCCTACACGAGTCCACACAGTTTTAGATGGTACCAGTCACAATGCAATGGCAATTGTACCTGGAAAGCAGCAGAATCCCTCTAAAGGACCTGTCAGCCCAGATTTCAGCCAGTGACAGGAACCCAGTGGGACTCTACTGCAATATTATGTCTGGTTTATAGCTGGGAATAAAGCTGTATTTATCCAGCAATTTAGAACATGTCCACTTGCCTAATTGCATTCTGTCTGGCAAACTTGCTGGGCTCTATCTAATAACCTAAGCAGCCTCTCATTTTACACCAGAAGACGAAACTACACACACACACACACATATATATACACACATGCCTCTCCCCTCCTGCTCTGTGCTCTGTCCCATTTAGTCCCAAGTTTTCCAGATGTTAGAGCAATCCACCTAATTAGAATCCACCTAATTAGAAGAGAAAGAGGATTGCCTTCCTTGCTGCAATGTACCATGCACTGGCCAGGACCCAGGCTCCTTCCAGCAGGGAGAAATGTGAAAGAGAATCTCAGCTGCCCACTTGACACCAATCATGGAATGCAGCAGAGCGAGGCACCAGAGGAGCTGCTGGGGCTCCTTCTGCACCCGGCAGAGAATTTTAGATACTGAGGTGCCCTCAACAGGCACCTTTCCCTTGGAACAGCCACAGTTTCTCCTCTCTGAACAGAAGGAACTGAGATCACACAACTGATACTAGGAGGTGAATCCTTCTTCTAAGGACTTGAAATACAAGCACAGTCTGGTGGAAAAGCATCTAAAAACCTTCCTCTTTTGCATGGCAAAACTGAGACCATAAAAATGCTCTGAATATCACTCAAGTTCTGCTCTTTATCTCCATTCAGCAGATTTTTCTATCCTTACCCCATAACTAGAAATCATCTATTACCCCAGCTGATCAGTACACAGCTGTATAACTTAACACTGTCTTCAGAGGAGCCATTATATGGAACTGCATATGGAACATTCCTCCATAAAGTGGAAATTCAAGGTAACAGTTATAATCTTACCAATCTATTTTAAAATGGTATTAGGAAAACAGGGATATTCCTATAGCTATGTACAGCTTCTGTAACAGATAAAGGCTGAGAAGAAGAAATTGCTTTTCTGGCATTATTTTGATGAATCTCAGAAACAGATCAGAGAGCAAAAATCTTTCCTAGTTCTTTGATCCTTAATGTTTGGGCAAGATTGTAATGATTTGCACATTCCAAATGTGCATAAATTTCCTTCCCACCAACTGTAATGAGCCCCTCTTTTTCCCATCATTGTTTTCCTGGTCCCACCTCCACCCCTCCTCCTGTTCATATATATTTCTCTTCAGAAATCTGCTGCATTGGTAAATTAGCAACTGATAAACATGGGAGTGGGATACAGACAATAGAAGTTTGCACAAAAGCTCCTCCTTTGCACCTACAAATCCCAGTACAGATATAAAATCACTGATAATCACAGCCAGAAAATAGAAACAGTTCAGCTTTTGTAACCTCTCATGAGGACTTTCTCAGTGAAGCCTAAGAATTGCTAGCTAGAAAAATTGCACGGTCATGATTATTTTATTTCTTTTTAAAAATTAAGCTGAGTGTGCTGCCAGCACTAGACACTACAAGCTCTCTCCCCACGAACAAGCACAGCAGTCCGGCTGTGGGTGACTCCCCTCTCCATCCCAGTCCTTAGGAGGGATCAAGCAGCTCCTTCTGGGTCACACCTGCCTCCAGCAGAGCTCCACCAGCCCTCCCGTGTGCTCTGCTGCTGCCATGGGAGGGCAGAGAGCATCCCAGCACTGCTCACCCTTCCCTCATCCTCCCGCAGCTGAAATCCCCCGGGCAGGCGGGGTCAGGCCGAGGCTGCAGCTCCCAGCCCGGGCAGCAGAGCCGGCCCCGGCTCCTGCGGCCCCGCCTGGCACCAGAGCCAAGAACCCGATAAATGAAGCACCACAATTATCTTACACAGCACCTGCAGAGATGGGCACGGGGCAGGAAAGCCCCAGGGACAGTTTACTGCACATCCCCTTCCATCAATCTGTCAGGGTACCTCGCGGTCCCGTCATTACAGTATTTTGTTGCCTCCGGAGCATTTCTGTAGAAAATGTGCCAGTAGTAATTAAATGATCACTGGGGTATTTTTTGACTTGAGCAATTTGTTTGCATTCTCCAAATTTGCTGCCTGTCCTATTGTAGGCTGA
Source organism: Aegithalos caudatus (assembly GCA_013389925.1). Lineage (NCBI taxonomy): Eukaryota > Metazoa > Chordata > Aves > Passeriformes > Aegithalidae > Aegithalos > Aegithalos caudatus. The sequence continues at coordinate 889,420 of WEIU01020377.1, read as the reverse complement.
TTCACTCAAGACCAAGGAATCAAATAATAATTTGCTTTCTTTAGCACAGAAGAAATTAATAAATGTTGTACTCTAAGGTGCAAAACCTACTTCAAACATGAGCGATCCCAATAGAAATCTTGGAAATGTTTGTCAAGATGTGTTTAACCAGCAGTCTTCAAAGCATAATTATAACACCAGTTTACTGTAGAGCACTGTAATGTGTAAAGGTTCTTCACAGTTTTAGGAAGGAAAATATCACACATAAAAGATTATGTAGATGTGGTTTTGCCTATAGACAAAATACACCAGAGGTATTCTGCATTAATTTTTGCCCTGTGCTATGTGCCAATCTGTAGAGCACAACTGTCACCGTTTTTGCCTCCCAGCCTGCAGCTGCACTCTTGTCACTGCTCTTGAGGAGAGTGGAGCAGAAGCAGCCTTGGGACAGAGGAAGTTAGAAATAACAGAATAACAGGAGATCAGAGAGATTGCAGTTGTGGAGTTAGTGTTTCAGTACTGGCTGGTTCTCTTTTGCCCAGAGCCAGGATTTAACCAGAGGCTTTAGTGAGAGTCTGGTGCAGCAGGGACAATCTTAGCTCAGGCATGGCACCAAAAATTCAGATAATTCTGCCACGTGCTTTTTAAGTGCTTTTAGAAAAAGCAGAATTCTCTCAAGAGGTAGAATTCCTTAAAAATACAAGGTGCTCATTAAAAAGTGTCATTTAAAAAAATAAATATTTGTACATAACATTTCTACAATGGACTCTACCAAGCATGGATCCTCAAATCTGGATAAAATTGAAAAAATGAAATAAATGGTATGTCCATCATTACCATCAGGAGCTGGGAATTATGTACAATGGACTATAACTGCTGTCATTGCTAATCTCTAATTAAAGATTTTACAGCTTTTCAGTAAGATTCAGGTATTTAATTCATCTCTCCTCCAAAAGAGCCATTTCCACTTGAAATTACATGAATGGCTTAAAGAATGATAACTATTTGGTAAAATCTGTGGTAAAGTGGATAGCAGCAATTATCCTCCGATGCTGAAGACAAGATGATAAGATGAATTATTACATTGTAGTTTTCTGACATTGTCCCCAAAGCAACTTAAAAAAAGTGTCTGAAAATTTATGTTTTTTAAATCTGATAATGGATCTTCTAAAGCAGGCAAAGGATGATTTGTGCTTACCAACATTTGCACCAGGGAGGGAGAGATCTGCTGTTGATTCATGGCTGCTTCAACACTGGCAGGGGAGGCTGCTGGACTTGAGAAACTCTCCCGGGCTCTGAGATTTAGGATGTGAGCTCTGCATGGCTGAGGGATGGAATTCCTGAGCTCCACCTGCCCAGGTTTTGTGTCCCAAGTGTGAGCCCAGCTCCCCCAGCCCACAGGAACAATCTCTGAGCTGGGCCATGGATAAGGAGGTCACAGAGTGCAGGCACAGTGGATTATGTTGGAAGTCCCAGTTACCAGCTCTGTCAGCATGTTAGTTTTGCTTAACTAGTATTTATTTTCAGATTTAATTCTGTCTAAATTATTTATTTTGCCTGCAGTCAATTGCTTACCAAATACCTGAATATTTCATACAGATCTTCTGTCAAATGCCAGTCTTTAAAGCACAGATTTGTGCCTGGAAGGACGAGTTTCCCATGGAAAGCTGCCCTCCAGGAAGGACAGCAAAAGAGATGGAGGTAAATGAAGATGACCTTGAAGCTCATTGCTCTGAAAAAATGACAGGCCTCCCATGGAGGGAATAATGCAGCGGAATTGCAGCCTCACTCCCACCAGTGGTTGTTGCTATGGTGATTGATACCGAAAAGCCCATCTAGATGGAAGCTGCAGAAGGAATAGTAATTCCTGATATTGTTCAAATCACTAATGGAGCTAAGGAGCCATCTCACGCCCTCCTGCAAATTAATATTTGCATGTGCTGGCTGCCTTTGTCACACGCTGCCCTCAAACACAAATCAGTCATTTTCCCATTCTCTGCAGCAGCATTTGCATAGTATTAGTTAATTATAACCCAGCAACCAGATGCCAAAGCCCCTGCTGACAAATAATAGTTGGTTCAAAAATGTATTTGGTGATTTAGAATGTATTTCCTGAGATTCATATATTCATTCCAAGTGGTTTAATTATCTGGAAATAGAATTAATTATGACCCCAAATTTACAGAGAGAAGCCGTTCGTGTACAAAGGTATGCATGCCCTGCACTGTCTGTCTTTAATTTCATGTGCAATAAGGCTGCAACTCCTACCTGCGGTCTCCTCAATTTTCCTTCAAACCAGGAAAGGGTTAGGAAGTTTATCAGATGTTCTTCTGGCTAAATGATTGAAAATGACCTCAAAATAAGAACAAGTGAATCCAGTGTACAGGGTTTAAGGGTAAAATAAAGCATCTTGAAAGACAAAAATGGATGGTCAGGACACCAAAGGTTAATACTGTCCTGCTTTTGTGACAATCCAAGATACCCCACAGGGATCTCATGAGGATAAAGACATTATTATTACTCTTTTATATTCTGACTGGAATATAATCAGCTGAATCAGACTGGAGATGTTTGGTACTAGCCCAAATTTAACTGGAAAACAAATGTGCTGTGAAGTGTCTAGTGAGTTTCTTTCCTGACTTTGAGAATTGGAGCCTGTACAGGACAAGCTCACTCCTATTCCCTTAGACATGACTTGCTTATTAAAACGGCAATTTTACAAATTACACCAATTTGGCAAATCCCTCAGAAACATCTGATAACAGCCATTAAAGTAACAGCTGCTCTAATATTATCACACAAAATTCTGCATTTCTGAGGAATATATGAACATTCAGCAAGCAGAACAGGGCATTCCTGAGCAGGGCTTTATCCTGGGAGAGTGCACACAAATCCCAGATTACTGCACACACAGACCCCTTGGATTTGGCAGGACTCCCTATGGTTATGAATTTACTGTACAACCACGATTTAATTTTGTCATTGTTTAAATCACAGACACTTTGCCAGGAAAAGCCAATCCATGAAAGCCACCTTCCACCCACTGGGCAGATTCCCACTCCATGCTCATCTGCTGACATACAGACATGACCTGCCTGTTTTCCCCAATGTTTCCTGTTCCTTATGTCCAGCTTGGGAGAGACTTCATCAAAATCCTGAAAGCTACACTCCAATCACATTGGCAAATGACAAATTCCCTCCCCACTAATTTACTTTGCTTGATGGGAAGTGTCTGTAAGAGCAGACATTACTTACTGCAGTTTGCTTCACTATTAACCATTCACTGCATTTGAACATGCACTGTTAACTCTTCTGGAGCACAGACAAAACAAGGCTGTAAGCTTTGCCTTCTCAAGTCCCCAGTTTACCCAACCATGTCTCAAATTTCTCTAGGAAAATGATCCAAAGTGAGCTTGAATGTAGGTTCAATAACAATTAAAAGATGCATTTGAAATAAAATGGTTTGCAATACAACTGATCTGAAGTACCTTAAAAAAGAAGCCCTGAGGATGCAACAAGGCAATTGGCAGAATTTGGTGTAGCCCCAGTCAAGGTTATTAATGTAAGCACATCCTATAATGAGCAAACCCATAAACACAAGACCCCTGTGGTGTTTTGGGAGGGGGAGAGACTGACAGACTGCTCAGGAAACAAGCAGCCCCTGACTGGTTTTAGTTATGTGATAATTAGGGGGCACAGCTATTACATGATGTAGACAACATAGTTATGTACCCACAGTTCCAGAAAAGAATGGCAATCATTTCTCAAAAACCAGTATTAGATTTTCTACTCAAATGGAAAATTTAATCACTGAGTGACACTCACTGCAATTAAACCTGTAAGGGTCGTGTGCTGACTGTGCTCACATTAACAGCAATGAGATTTCCACAGCATTAGGATTTTCCTGGCAGTTTCTATGACTTGGGAATAGAAAGCAGCATTTTCCTGGATTTGGGCTGAGATGAAGACTCAGATGTTCAACATGAGCAATTATTTTAGTTATTGGAGCAAAGACAGGTAATGAAGTGTTTATTGTGAGCTACACCTTCCTCATTACATTTAACTAATGAACAAATTTCTTTGCAAAGTAAAAGAAAAATTAATCCAACCCTTATATCATCCTCTATGAAAAGAGTATTTCAGCCACTAAGATGACTTTCAGATTAGTTTTATCTGTTAATATGACTCATAGACCAACTTTTTTTTCTTTTTCCTCTTGCATCAAACATGACATGGTCCTCTCCTGCGTAGGACTGTGCTGAGTTCAGGCTACTGATTTTGATTTAGCCTTCAGATCATATGCTCAGGAAGCAGAACTGCTAATTAGTGTAACACATATGTACTGGTGGCCACTGCAGGATGCAACTCCTACCCACATATCTGCCATCATAGCATCATCATTGGCACTGCCAGCTACAGAAGATTTCCTTGAATAAAACTAAACAGATTATTGCTTTTTGCATTAATAGGCTTAAAATTATAGCTGCTTTCTTATGAAGAAAGCACTTCAGGGATGTGAAATACAATTGTATTTGGCAATAAGAGATGTAATTCCTTGACTGTTTCAACTCTACGAGCTCTAACTGTTGAAAGACAGACTATTCAAAAGATAAACATAATTACAGGCCAATTCTTGCTCCTCTACCTGTATGCTGTGATATTGGAAAGAAGAATCAGAGCCAATGTGTCCAACTAAAGTGCAGAAAGAGCAGCAGGACAAAGCTTGTGTGGATGTGCACAGGTATCCTGCAGTCCAGCATTATTAAGCTTTAGTTTTAATTATCCACAAATCTTAGTATAAAAGCAGCTCTTTCACAGCCCTCTTCCAGAACCCTGTGAACAACGATCCTTGGGGTGTGAAGGACGTGTCTGTGTGGGGTGTGAGTGTGCTCCTGCTGTTCTCTGCATCCCCCTTTTCCCCTCACACTCCTTCAGAAAACCTGCAAAAGTACCACTGCTGCAAGGTCTTGTTTTCAGATTGTGTTTTCATCTACTCTGCTTTAGAGAATAAATTATTCATGGCACACTGATAGGGACCATTTCTCTGTAGGAGGATCAGCACAGGGCCACCCCCAAAGCCCCACTCTGTGCTGGAAGCTCCATTAGCAGATGTGCCACACTTCCTTTATAAACCCAGGCTGAAGGGACAGCAGCAGGGAAAGCAAAGACATTTTGCCCTCATCCTCTGCAGGTACAGCCCTGGCACAGCTTGGGCCATGGCTTTAGGGTTTAATTCTGGATTTACACAAAGGCTGTCTTACCTCTAACCTAAGTTCACAAACTGTTTAATTATAACGAGCATCCAATATATTAAAAATGCAACTACCTTCACTTTTCCTGTCAGCATGCAATTAAATGTAACTCCCAATCTCTTTTCTTCCTTGCCATTTTGTTCTGAAGGAACTCAGGACAAATATGATTATGGGCTGAGATTTTTCCTAAATAACAATGGGGATTTTTCTGCAAATTACTACTGCTTTTGAAGGAGCTCTAATACTTTAAGCAGTGATAAAGTGGCAGCTGTACATGTTTAATTTCTGAGAGCCAGGGCATAATGCACAAGCATTAATCCCTCCAGCTGTCCAGTAATTAAACATCATGTAAAGCCCAGAGGATATCATTGCTGTGCTACCTTATCTTATTTATGAAGGACTTGCATTTGTTAAATCTAGCAATTCTTTTTTTCCTTCTTGGAAATAATTGTAAATTCTTCCACCATGGCAAGTGACTGAAGGAATTTCAGACCAGCCATGTTTCTTTTCATCACATACTAAAATAATGAATAATGATAGTGGATAAATAGTTCTTTTACAGGAATGACTGTGATGCTGTGGGCTTTAACCCTGTTAAAATTGGTGGGTTTCTCAGGGAGAATGCATGGCAAAATCTGATCCTTTGGGTTTGATGTCCCTCTGAGCTGACTGAAGGACAGCACATAATGAATGTTAATTCATTAACAGGCAGTGAACAGAACTAACTTTGACAAAAGCACACATTAATCAAACTGCAACGAAAGATAAAATCAGTGCTACATTATCACCAAGTTAAAAGGCCTCAGTAGGATCAGTGGATCTGGAATGGACTGGATCAGTATGGTCAAATCCCAGTAGGGAGCACTGGAAGTGTGACTCATGCAAAACACAGGTACTTTTTAGTGCACAAAGAGGAAAACAGTGCTGGGACAACATGATGCTCTTTATAGTTCCAGGACAATGATAAAAGATGATAAAACAATTTAGCTGTCAATAGAAAGGTCACTTCATGTGAGCGTAGGTGCAGGAGCAGAGTAGGGGAAGGTGACTTTAATAAAATCAGCTTTGCAATTTCCCTCCTTCAGCTGCTTCATCAGGTGGATCTGCTGGAGGGATGAACAGCTTTAAATCCTGCTTTAAATTCTGCCTTCAGCCAAGGTTCTCAGGTGACCTGAGGGCTGTTAACCAGGGCAAGGGCTGACTCCAAGTTTCCTGCACTTGGACCTTCCAAGAAAAGGACCCCTCACTTGGAGGAGCTGCTGCTTTTTATGGAGTAACACATGAGCCTGAAGCTGTGCCAGGACAAGTGGGAAGTTCACCACCTGAGGATCCTGTAAGTGATCCATATACACAGGAAAGCCTGTGAGCTGCCATGGCAAGGACACATGGTTACAGCAGAGCACACCTGTGCTTACTGGGGCTTCCCTTATGAATCTGAAAAACTTTTATCCAGTTTGTTCACTTTTAATCTGGCATATCATAAGGCTGAAAATCTAGAACCAATTCTGATATACATGGTCAGCAATGAAAAGCCTGAAGACCAGGCTCCAAAGGAAGATGCTCTGGCTAACGAGGCTGTCACTGGCATGAGGCTCCTGCAGGAATTCCTGGCTCTCACCTCAGCCAACTGCACAGGGTCAGTATGAGTATGTTCACTGCCTGCAAAGTTCCCCATGCTATAGCTTAGCAGAATAAACCATGGTATGGATAAATAGCTTATTCTGCTATCAGTGTATCAATGAAGATATCATTTCACTACATCTGGCTGTTAGGAAAGGGGGAAATGGTGCACTGCCAGCTCCTCATCTGCAAGACACAATTTCCACAGTGAGTGCAAGCAGTGCCTCAGGTGAGAACCAGTGGCACAGGCAGGAGAGATGGGGCCAGAGCATCCCAGAGCCCTCTCAGGAGGAAGGTGTGTGCATTACAGGGGTTCAGTGCCACTGCAGCTGGGACAGGATGGCAGCTCTTCTCTTCTAAAGCCACTCTCAAGTGCTCTTTGCATTCCTGAGCAGCTGAAAAAACACTGCTTACTCTCAGCAGAGATTTAACAAGTTCTGCAGTAGTTAGCCAAGTCCAGATGGACCCCAAGTTGTGTTGCTTTAATTACAGCCTCTCATACTTAATTCTCTTTTATTCTCAGTAAACACATTCCTAAACTTGTCCAATCCATTGTGACAAAGGTTGGGTGCACTGGGAGCAGAAAACCTTCACCTGGGAAATAAGCAGGCTGCCAGCACTTCCAAGCCAGCAAATTCAAGACTGCTGACCCTGACCTATGACTACAACACACCTGGTATTGTGAAGACTCAAATTACTTCTGCTCCAAAACCTGAAAAATAAGCTTTTTCTTTATATATAGTCTGATTTTAAAAAGGCAGGTATTTGCATTTTCAAAAATTGTTTGTGCACTGGAAGTCAGTAGTGTTCTTAAAGCCTGTCTGTTGGAAGTCAATTATTTAGGCACTTAACTACCTATGTGGAAGAATTAATACCTGCAATTAATCCCTGGTGCACCTACAGCCTGTGCAGACACAAATCTGGATCCCTGATCACTGGTGCTTTATCCATTGCAAGAGAAAGAATTTGCAATTTCCATTGCTTCCTTGACAAGTTCTTCCACAGGGTGAAAACCACACTGGTTTGTCTCCTTGATCAGATTCTCTGCTTTTGTCCCCTGAACAGCTTTCTCCCCTCAGCTGGCTGTGCCAGTGTCTGCACTGGGTGCATTTCACATGGATTCAAAAAGCAATGATATCATTCTGAGAGGAAAAATCCAGCAAGCATTACAAGGTTCAGAGCAGTAGCTGGAAAGGAAACTGCTGGAGGAGGAAGAACCATGATACACCTACACTGTTCCTACATTTTTGGATGATTCTATACCATAATCATTACTGTCCCCTCCTGCAGGAGATCCTCCCTTAACCTGGCTGTGACCACTCTGACACAGGGACAGGTTCTTGCACAGCCTCAGCACAACCAAGCTTTGCTCCTGGATACCAGCACAATCTTGTTACTGCTACAAACTACCAATGCAGAAAGGCAGCCATAAATAAGGTTCATAAACTCTGTATTAAATCCACTTGAAGAATTTTAAACCCAAGAGCCAGTTATTCCTATGAAAAATCAAGAGTATACACAGTTAAAATATTTTTGAAGTGTCACATGAGGTTGCAGTAATAGCTTTATTAACATGGATTTAGAAAGAGCTTAGGGGTTTTTCTTCTGGATGCCCTCACTGACACCATCTTCAAGTCATCATCCACTTGTTTACTGCACATGCAGGCTCTCACCACAGAAATTATTCTGAGCACAAATAAATCCCCTTCCAAACATCCAGCCAGCAAGATGTGTTATTTATAGACAAGTTGGTCAGCTCTGTGACGGGGTGCTGTGCTCCAAGGGGCTGTGGGTGACAGGCAGTGCTGAAGCTTCTTATAAAATGAGAATAAAAACCTGAGTGCAGAGATTAAATTAACAAAACAAAGAGAAGAAGAGGTCTGAAGTGGTCAGGATACTGTGTGCTGCTGAGATAAGAGGAAACAGAGAAAGGAGGATTCTAACCAGAGAAGAAATGGGAATGTTAACAGAGTATCAGTGGATAGGCTTAGTGAGGTTTATCAGATTTGGATAAGGGAGAGGATAGCTATCAATCCTCCACAAGCTCCCTGTTGAAACAGCTCACACAATTGTTCTCATCCAGGAGCAAAAGAGCTTCATTTGACAGGCACCTCCCTGAAAGTGCTCCCACTGCAGCCATCCAGCAGTGCTTCCTGCTTCCCTCTTAAAGCCAGTTTTGACCTCGGAAAGATGCTGAGTTAGGTCTTAGCACTGAAAGTTTCTGATGTTTGCACCCAGCCAGGATGCTCCAGGTTTACCTGTCAGTGCCTTTCCCCCTGCTCCTTGTGCCAGAGAATGGCCCAGCCCACAGCCAGACCCAGCAGAGACTTCCAGGGTGTGGGGACAATGCTTAGTCACTAGAAATTGGTTGAAAGCTACTAATTAATTTCTCACCAGCTTCTCAACAACCAGCAAAACGTGGTAATTTGTCCTTGGATTATATTTCCATTGTTAAGAACCTGCACATGCACTAAAACTGGAAGCTAAGAAAGAGTAGAGATGCTGAAATATCCAGAACAGAAACAGCTATTTCCAAACCCATTAATAGCATCATTATGCTGAAATTATGTGGCATTCAGAACATATTTACATTTATTTTGGGGGTTACCGAAGGCTTTGAAAAAAAAGGTTCAAAGCAATTTCAAGTAGATTTTTATTATAACTAAAAGACTCCATGAGACCATTTCCACTGGTGTGAGCAGCAGCAACAGCATTAAATCAGGGGAGGCAGCCACCAGTGTAAAAAATTGTTCTCATTTCACTAATTCATATCAGGAAAATAGCAGTTACAATTATCTTCTGAATTTGTCTCTAATTTGAGCCTTCCATTCCAAGAAAAAATGTACATGCTAAAGAAAACAAGTAAGAGTTTCACATGGAAACCCAGTAAAAGGGAAAAGGAAAAAAGGACCAAGAAAAAATACTTTTACAAAGAGAACTATATAGTGGAACAAGCTGCTCACAAAGTAAAAGCTTTGATAATATTTTGTTTGATAAAGCTGACTGCAAAGAAATAAATTTGTCCACAGGATTCCACTCAGAGCCCCAAAATGTTCATGTAAAACCTTTTTCATCGTACAGCTTCAAAGAAAAGATATAATGTGAATTATGAACTGGGCAGGAAGGAATTAGAGCCCAAAATCCAGTTTTCAAATGAAGAAACTTCGATTTGTGCTTGAATGTAATCATTCAACCCTTTCACCAGTAACCTGGCAGTAAAAATAACATTGCTGATACCACATGCAACACTAGAAATACTGAGGGATGGGTGAACACACAGAACTTAGAGAGCTTCTTAAAAGCCTGGGATCATTTGCACACAAAGAATTTGATAAGAACAATCTTAAAAATTAGAAGGGTGATTTCACTTCTGCACAGACTGGCAAGACTGAGATTCCCTAAAATCTGGTGGTCTGTGTAATAAACAAGTTGGAAAACCAACTGGAATACCAAAGGGAGCCACAAGAATGAGTCAAGCATTCATTTAAAAGAGAGTATTTGGCATCAAGAAGCATAAAGAACTAATATATTTGGTCTATCAAAAAGGCAGCCTGAGAAATGGTTTGATCACACAGTGTAGGAGTTTTCACAGACTGCAAACACTGTTAAAGGGCTCTTTCATTCAGCACAGAAAGGCCCAATGAAAGGCAATGGCCCTTTAGGGACTGAATGTAAAGCAGTTATGGGTACAGAGTACATCATTCTCTCTCTGTCCAGTGAAACCAACGAGCCATCCATGTCCAGGCCAATCTGCTCTACCCCAGCAGAAGCCAGCCTGAGTCTGTCCCCACTCTGCAGGGACAAGGACACAGCAGGAACCTGCTGAGCTACCACAGAGGAAGGTTTGAACCTTATTTAACTGCTTTCCATATCACCTGGGTGTTAACCCTAATAATAATACTTAATTCTTCAGAGAGTTCACACATTCTGCAGCCAGCACCAGCTGGAGAATCCTTCTTTCCTCTCTTTTTCTGAAAGTCACCACTTAGCACTGCAAAGTACAGTGAGTAAGTTTGTTGGCAGGAAAAGTCATCCCCTTCCAGGCAATTTGTAACAGTCACTCCAGGACTTTTATAGTCCTAAATGGAGATGTTGCATCTGTATTAACTCACCAGGAGTGCAACCAGCCTCATCAATTCCACTTTCACAATCCTTCTGCCCATCACATCTCCAGGACAACGGGATGCACTTGTTGCTTAAGTCTCCACAGCTAATTTTTTCAGATGGACACACTTGTTTGGCTGGAAGAATAAAAACAAAGAAATAAACAGAAGTTAAACATATTTCTAAAACATTTTGAACATTTTTTATGCTGTTAAAGTTACTTTTACTTTGAATGGCTCAGTCCTGAGACATTTTGGAATGAAATCCCAAGTCAACCTGCTGCCTCTTCAGGGCTCCCTGCACAGGCTGTCCTTCCTGTAACCCCAGCCTGTGCCTGTCCCAGCCAACCCCCTCCAGCAGCATGCAAATAAAACAAACACCACCCCTCACTCTTAGTTTGGAGTGTAACTCAGCCAAAATTAACTGAGAAAGTTGTTTCAACAACCCAGCAGGGATTCCAGCTGAGAACTTGGGGCTGGTTGATACAGGGAGGGATGCTGAGTGCAGCCCCAGCACTGCCCAGCTCTGCCTCCCTGCCCACAGCACAGCAGCTCTGCACAAACCACCTCCAGCTAAGCCAGCAAAAACAAATTCCTTCATTTTAGTGCATGTATGTCTATGTATGGCAAGGCAATTTCTAAACATAATGATCTGGGCAGATTGTGGTCAGCAAAGCTGAGGAAAAAGCAGCAAGGACAAGCAGGAACTTGCAGATATTGAACAAATTGAGCTGCAACTGTGTAAATCAAAGGCAACTGTGATGTCAGACATGGAGACACAGGAGGACCTGCAGAAGCAAAAACCCCAGTACAGGCAAGAACACTACTATGAAAAAGAATCTGCCAGATTTATCTGGAACCAAGTAAGCTGTGAAGCTCATTCTCTCATAACTAGTTTGCATTGCTAAAATTCCTATTTTTTTCCTTCATACTAGTGTAAAGAGCAACAGATCTACATTTATTGTGACAAGGCTGCTGAAATGCAAAAGTTCCACAGTTTAAACAATTGTTTGGCATTCTGGAATCATCATCCAGTTTGGCAGGATTTGCTTATTAAACAGACCAATTTCTCTCTTCAAAATTATGTGTATCCAGATAGTCCTTCCATTGGTATTAATGATAATAATGCTATGTATGACTGCAGGTCTACTGAGAAGGGAGAAACCTAAATTCTGAATTAAAACCTTCACATTATGCTGCCCTGGTGAAGGTATTTACACAAAGTCAGTCAGTTTCCCTAGTGCTGAGCAAGGGGGGATGAAAATTATACCTCCCCTTCCACCTACACAAGGAGGCTGTGAAAGGGCATCTGAAGCCCTGAAGCATCAATCAGCCACTTGGAGAGCAGCACCATTTAATCCCTGGATTTCTCTGTTTTAGCGCCTTGAAGTGTTACAAGAAGCAGTTTTGAGAAGCTGTGGGCAACCAATACATCAAGAAAAATTAGGTCCTGCCACAGACAGACAGTTAATAACAGATGTAATGAAGTTTTATAACCCTGAGGCATGACAGCATTTCTGTTGAAATTTGCTCACTTGCATACCTAAATAACATTTATGAATGTTGCATGATTATGGGGGGGTGGGGGGAAGGGATCCTTACTTTAGGCTTTGGGATTGTTTTTCCAGCAAATCAGTGATAAAGATAAAAAACATTGGAAAGGCTCCCCAGCAAGACCCCACGAGGATCTGCCAATGTAGGCCAGGTCCTGTGTCCCCATCCCTCTAAGCTGCAGGTTTGGTTGTACTGCCCACCTGCAGGAAGGTCTGGATTGGACTGGCATAAACTGGGAAAACTGGGAAACCAAAAATGCCACAGAGACATTTTTTTAAGCAGGTCATTGATCCATATCCCCCCAAAATTGTTCTAGTTCTTTCTCTGGCAATGGTGATGGAAAGGAGAATTTGTTTCAATGCCAAGTACGACCAGGACTTCCATCCTCACTGTAATTCTCCACTGGGAACCAAGTGGGTCAAGACAGGTGAGAACATGTTCCACACACCTGATTTTGAAGAAGGTGAAATACAATCATAAAATGGTATCACACAATGGGATCATTAACCAGCAAAATGTTACTTATTGGTCACAGTTTAAAGTATGGGCATTACTTTTGCTTGGCTGCTGTGGGCAGATGCTTAATAGCTTTGGGAAGCTGAAAGGTTTGGAAAGGTATGACCAGAAGGTTCTTATTTATGGAAAGCAATATCTGTGTAAATCATCTTCCTGACAGAATAATTAAAGACATTTAAAATCTGTAAACCAAAGCTTGAACTTTCAGGGATGCAGCAAGAGAAGCTGCTGTTGGTCACAGTCCATCAAATCTCTGCATTCCAGTGGTTTCTGCACCCAAGCAATTGTTGCATGGAAGCCAATGACTTGTAAGCACTGGCAGGTGACAGAGAGGGGATCTTACACAAAACTCCCAGCAAAACTTTGGCGAAAACACACCTGCATTTCCAGCAAGTTGGGTGTTTTCCTCCCCTCTCCCCCAGGAGGCTGCAGATGCAAGTGGAGTCCATGTTGTTGTCCACATTATTAGAGAAGCTTTCAGCAAGTGCAGTCCAGACTTTACATTTCTGTTTCTGTGCACAGCTTACACAAACCCAGGCCTCTTGGGCTGACGTGACCAAAATGTTTTACTTCCTCCTTTCCTCTTTGTGAAGCCAGAAAGGAAAGGGTTAGTGCTGTGTGTGATGGGGAGTGCTCTTACCCTGGATGCATTCTGGACCAGGGCGAGTTATAGCAAGATCTGCCTTTTCAGAAAAGCACCATTAAACAACTTGGTTGAAATGTCAGACACATCAAGACCAATTTATCACAATGAACTGCAAATGCCAAGGATGGACAACAATGGTTTATTTATAAGGAGACAAGAGCAAAGAAGACAAGAAGGTTCCATTTACTCACTACAGCCAATGGCACATTCTTCTTTCTCTTTACAGGAGGCTACAAAGTCTTTCAGAGCACCACAGAGCCTAACTGGCGCCCCACTGTTTGCTTCCTCTTGTGCCACTGCTGTGCTTTTCAGGCTCCGGACATCATGTATATTCAAGAAAGCCCAAGAAAACAAAATTGATTTACTTTCAGAAGACCATTTGTCAGGTTCTCACCAAACAGGTACTCTAAGAGCATACACAAAATGCAATTAAGCAGCTTCTACTGGTGGGAAACCCACAAGACTTTTCACCAGCAGACTGAAAAAATGCCCTTTGTGGAAATACATCATCTTACAGGTCTGAACAGCTCCTCTATCTCCTCTGAAATAACTCCCTGTCCTCTCCAGACTGCCCCTTGTGGTTTCCCCAGGTTCTTCAGAAGCTCAAACTCAAACCTTTTCTTTTTCTACAACAGAGAAAACTCAATACTAAAATGGTTTAATTATTTTATGCCATGCCAATGAACTGCTCCCACAAATTTTTCCACTACTTTTATTATGGAACTTAAAATTCCTACCTCCCTCTTTCCTCCTAGCAATGGCTGTCAGCTTTTTCTTTTAAAGTAATGTTTTATAACAAGGACCTTCCCTCCTCAAACACTGTCCTTAAATCTTCTTTTGTCACAGCAGGCAGAACTGCCTCAGGGATGTACCAAGAAGAAAATAAGTGTTCATACCTGCTCAAGTACAGGACTAAAATCCAGTTTGTTTCCAGACAAAACAAGCCAAACTGTTAAATGAGCAACTGCTCTGCAGAGAGGAGGGGAGCTGACAGGCAGAGACTGCATAGGCAAATTCAGAACTCAGCGTCCTCAATCACTGAAGATTTGTGATTCAGAAAAAAATCGCAGTCACAAGTTTGCATATACAGTTCTTTATATGTATGTGTGTGTGTATGAATGTATATCCCAGTCTGCACTCACTGACTTACAACTCAAAGTTTCCCATTGAAGTATTTAAGGTGCATAAGAAGCACAGTTTAAAATCCATCTTCTGACTTAAAATACTGTCACAGCTGAAAGTGTCTGACTGGTACTTTCCTTCCCTTGGCCCTTCTCCCAGCTGTGGGTGGGTGTGAGGAACACTGGCCTCTACCCCAGTCACCACCAGGTCACCCTGCAGCTCAGGATAGGTCTCTGTTTTAGTTTACTTCACTCAACCCTTCAAGACACATCAGATTCTGGGTGTAATTCTATAAGGTGTTATATTTGTTATACTTGATCTGCCTGTTGCTTCCCTTGTGACATGTTAGGATCAGGAGAGTTTGTGTGGGGACAAGCAACATCCATGGTGGATGATTCCCATGTCCTGGGAGTTTCTTTGGCCCTGGTGCACAGGGACTCCCCTGAGCCCTCAGCTTTTCCTGGGTGCTTGAGTTTGGATCTGTGCATCAGCAATACACAGAGACAGAACACACTATGGGGAATGCTAATCAAAGAGTTGTTCTCACTGAGATTAGGAGCAGCACTAACTCCCCTTCTGTCATGTAGAGCAACACAGTACAAGCATCAGCCTGCTGGGATAGCAAGACTTACATCAACTTATAGCTTCTACAAAAGCCAATGCAACTCATCCAGGAGCAGTACTTGGGTTGCTCCCATATCTGTATTACACATACACTTGAGATCTCTGAGAAAATACAGGCAACTCTACAATTTCAGTTGAAAGCAGCCCAGGCCAAAACAAATGTCATGATTAGTGGCTTAAGTGAATTAAGATTACAGCAGTGAGACTTGGAATGAGACCAACACCAGCAGTGAAGCCTTTGTTGACAGAAGCAGCCGCCCCATCCATCTGCTCCCACAGGAAACTCTGCTCTGGTCAACCTGGGGCACGCTGACAACACCAATTCCCAGGGCCTGGGAGCTTGGGCTGATGCTACCTGACTGCATTTGTGAGTGTGAGTACAGGCTGATGTGCCATAACTTTTGTGGCAGCATGCAAAGGCACATAAATAGTGAAAAATCTATTCTTCCTGCACAAAAAGATCATTACCTTACGGGCACTGCCTTTAAAAATGAAGCAACTCAAAAGACAGATTAGGAAAGGCGACTAAGGAACTAAAGTGTAAAATGCTAGGAACAGAATTAACAACTGATACACCTGATAAACAGCTGGATTCAGTGGTGTGATTTGTTTGATGATGACTTATATTCAGAAGTTCCCAGGTTAGAGAAGAGGATTTGCAGATTTCCCTCCATTGCACTGCATAGTACAGCCCTTATTAACTCCATTCCTGTGTTCCTGTAAGAAGGGCTCCTTTACAACACTGTGTATTAGGAGTCTTTGATGAGTCCCCAACTCCTCTACCTTGAAACTGGAGGGAGAAAATAAGCTTAGCACACAAAGGGTTCAGCTTGTCTAAAAGAGATAGGTAGCGGGAACCTTGCTTTTGTGCAGATTAGCACATTGCTGATTACCACCTCTGACATCAGAGTGAAATAATCACAAACTCAAAATCCCAGGATTAATCCGAATTACTGAAACAGAGACTCACTGTCAGAGTAACAGTGAGGTAACTGATAGGAAAAGTGTGTTCCAAAAGCACAGACACTACCAACAACCTCAAGTAAGAAAATGATTCTCTGGTATCGTGCCAATAGTTTTATTGTGTATAAAACTATATAGACAGTTGTATTTGAGCACAGTGCAAGGAGGTGAGAGACCTCTATAGCAGGCTGCAAACACAAATGGCATCAGGTTTTAGTTAAGCTCCATGTCTCCCAACGTGAGCCACCTGCATGGGTCAGGAAGAGTCCCAGGTTCAGTTATCCTGGCACACCTGCAATCCTGAATACTGTCACAGCCCAGGACAGCAAGCTGCACAGAAAGGACAGCTAATCTTGGGCTTACACTACACCATTTTATTTTCAATTCCTATGTCTTACTCATCCACTTCAAAGATCAAAACTACCATCAAACTTGGCTACAAAAAGCATTTCCTTCCCTCAGTTTGACTGGCAGGACTTCAGCTGATTTTGTATTCCTATAAACACAGCAAATGCTCTTTTGCTGCAATCATCTGAGCACATCTCACCTAATTCATCTCAGAGCTTCTGCAGACACTGTGCTGCTGGCACTTCTGTCCTCTATCTGATGTGCCCAACAGGCCCTGCTGCTGAGAAATGAAGTCCTTAAATTCAAGTCAGTTGGTTTGTTTTGGGTAAATCCAAATCTAGGTCAATGGCCCATGGTAAACAGGAGGTCAGTCTGGATGATTACATGATCTTCTTGGTCTCAAACTGGAGGAGAATTGTGACACTTTCAGTAGGAATCAGAAAGCTTTTTAATTGCCTTTAAACTGTCCCTCATGGTCATATATCTGAAAGTTCAGCATTTACAAAGATCAGGTATTTAACTGCAGTGAGGATACAAGGCTGCTGATCCTCATTAAATTCCCATTTTTAACTATTCAGTGCTTGTAAAATAGCAGTGTTTTTTTTAAGTGGTGTCTGTAGAATACACTGTGACATTCCCCCACTGTCAAGTCTGGTTGTGCACAGAGAAACCATTTTCTAAGAGACCATGACAGGTTATTAGGCATGAGAGAGATGCACATGATACAGTGAGGGCTTTCTGCTCCCAAACAACCTACATCTCCTTACCTGCCATTGCACACAGGAGAATTCACTGCTAAAGTTCATTCCCTACAGCAGCTTTCCTGCCCAAGCATCTTGAGACAAAAGCTGCCTTTCCAGGGGAAACTGAACAGTTCCACGGATATTGTCAGCAATCCCTCAAGGCCAGTCCTTGGCTTGCCTTGGCCTTTCTGCTTCACCCAGCCCTCTCTGTGTGTGATCAGCAGTGCCCTGATGGCTCTGATGGCAAATGCCTTGAGGCACTGCTTTGGTCAGGGATGCACAAAAATCCTTTAATAAACCTGAACGAGACACAGGATAACCCTGGGATTCCAACTCCATTCCTTGCTACATTTCCCACAGATTCTGGACAACACCAACACACCCAATGACCATGACACACACTTGTGGTGTGACTGTTGCAGAGCTGAGCTCGACTCCATGGGGCAAGGCAGAGATGTGCACAACAGAATGAGGCTGGTGCAGTCCAGCCCCACCTGAGTAAAGCATTATTGCACAATGTGCAGCCTTGGGAGAGCCCAGGAGCCACGTGCCACCTTGGAATGCCAGTTTCTCATTTTTCCTGACACCACAGCCATATGGTCATGAGAAACATTTACTCAGATTAATCCAAAGAAATGGATACAGCCCTGTAGTGACAACCCTGCTTAATGACAGTGAAGCACAGCCCTCATTGTTTGGACAAACAAAAAGAGGATTTTGATAAACTCAAGTCAGAGGCCATCTGCCAACTTTCCCCCCAATTTCTACCAACTTTGGTGCTTTGCGTGTCTTCTTGATGGAAGAGGAAAAGCCATCATTTACCCTGGACTGGGAGAGCTGTTTAAAACCCTACCATGGTCCCTCCTTGTGAAATCACCAGACTCTTGCCTTTCTCTCTGCTTCTCCTCTAACCCAGAGCAGAACTCACCTTCGAGAGGAGTTGTGTCTCTAAGCTATTATTCTGGCTACTGAAAACCTGAGTTTCCACATCAGACTTCTCCTGATCATTTGGTACTACTTAAAATTTTATTTTCTCTTCACTGGTGGCTTTCTCTCATCTCAAGGATCAGTTGGTCATGCCCTCAGCTTGGCACAGAGGCAAGAAGATACTAATAAAAACCACAGGGAAAATCCTAGACATCAAAGTAAGAAACCAGACCAGCTGAAGGAGAACCTGTTTCTGGCAGAAGTAAAGCAGCACTTTGCACTGCTGATCTCAAGCAGTTCCATACTGCACTGACAGTTGACTGTGGTAGTTAGCAAACACCCAGGCCTGCCAGCAAAACCCAGGACTCAAAATATTCTTTAGAGATACTTTTCTAATAGAAAAGCTATTAAATATTCCCTTTTGTGAGAGGCATTTTTCATGCTCAATCAAAAGCTAAGCATAAAAAAAATCCAACAATGACATGACTTTGTTTAAGAAGGTCAGAAAAAACACTCTGCTTTTTTCTACCCTGAACATAACATCTTCTTTAAACTCTATTGTTTCTAGAGCTTGTTTGAAAGAGAGTGATGTACAACATTGTCCTGTCAAACCTCCCATCCCACCACTCTCTACATCAATAATTACCCTGTCAATCTATGTACACATTGCCAGTTGCAATGCAGTTCAGCCTGCCCTTCCCTTCTGTATTAACCAGAATGCAGGAGGTCAGGGGAGAAAAAAGAAAAAGAAGAAAAAAGAGGGGGAAAAAAGAAAAAAAAAAATGAAATAATTTTGCCTTTCCTATAGCCCAGAAATCAAATGGAACTCCAGTCTTTGACATGATTGAGAGCTGAGCTCCATTTCTTCAACACAGATCCTTACCTCTGCTTTTTTCCAGGGATGTCTACTGTGAAAAACTAAGTCTGGCTACAAACAACCTTTAAAAATCTATCATGATCCACCATGCTCCCCGTTGATTAGTGATGCATGATGCTTTTAAGGCAGTTCTGATTCAGGTAAGCCTTAGGAGAATAAAACACCCGAGGGTAACAGCTGACCCAGCACAGACTGGTAGCCAAGGAGCTGGGAATGAGCAGAGCTCAAACACAGACATGCTCTGGGAAGAAAGGGGAGTGTCAAGGAAGAAATGAGAGTCAGAGGTTACAGCAGCACAAGCTGGGCATGAATGGGAGTCAGCTCATTAACCCCGAGAAATGCAACTTCTGAAAGGAAAACTTGTTCCCTGCCCGACATCAGTGACTCTGGAGCCTTGTGGGCAAACAGATTTTTGAACAACTGGAACTTTCTCACGCAGCCAGAGAGGTGACAAATGGATGTTCTGAGCTGCAGAGCCCTGAGGATGTGGGGACAGGCTCAGCCTCCCCCGAAGGGGACTCACCACAAGGCCTCTGTCACCTGCTCAGGTGTCAGTGTGAGAATTGCCATTGCCTCATCCCGTGAGCTGGGCATCCCCCGGGCACACAGAGCCCAGCCCTGACACAAAGCCCATCCCTCCTGGTCTGAGTTGGCAGAGACCATGGAAAGAGCTGATCTCCACAGAAACACAGGCAACAGCCACATTCTCCTGATCTGTGCTGATCCAATAATGCTTCCTGCCTTATTCCCAGGCTTTGGGTCTAAATGCATTGCAGCTTTAACAACATCAACTTTCCTCACTAAAGATTCAGTGATAAAATACTCCAGATTGCAGCACACAATAAATCAATCATCCCTCCCTGTATGGATTTGTAAAGCAGCAGTTTGAAAGCATCTTGGAACAATTTCTGCACAGATACTTTTAGAAAAGGGACAAATTTACTTTTTATTGAATCAAACGTTATTTGACTGGCTTTAGTTTATAGATAAAAGTGACAGAGTTTTCTAGGCTCTCTTCAAATTGTTGTCACTGTGACCCTGAACTGTTTAAAAAATTAGTTTCTAAAAATAATTCATTCTTTACACTGGCAGTCTCTCATTTAGTCCAGACCTACCAGACATTATCACCTTGGTCACTTGTCAAATTCTTACACAAGCAGCTAAGCACAGCACCAGGACAGATTTTTCTATTTTTCTTCCTATATATTAATTCCTAGAATGCCCCAAAATATGCATCCCAGATTGCTCCATTTCTATTACAACAAATCCAGAAGCAAATTCCAGATGGCAGCTTATTTCATACATATTCTGGCATATTTAGGCACTTAACTTCTCCACTTCTTTGGAAGCAAATTAATGCTCAACTCAAAATTAGGTTTTAAAGCACAGTTAAAAAAATTCACCTGACTTTATCATGACTTTGCAATTAGTAAAAATCAATTACCCGATGCCAGTCTGAATTCGAGGGCAGAAAAATTATTGTATTTTTTAAGTACTGAAAATAATGACAAAAATCCCTTAAGTTGGAGAAATTCACAGGCCCAGTGCACAGACTGGATTTGAAAGTATTGAGGAGGTCAAAGCAAACATCCAGGATGATATTGGATGAAACCAGTGGACAGCTGCCCTGGTAAGAGGGTTTTTTAGGAACAAAAGAGATCAAAAAACCTGTAATGATCCTCACAGCGTCCATACACCGTGCTCATTTAGCAACCAAGAAATATGTGGGGCCAACTTCCATCTCCAGTTCTTTTCAGCAAGGCAGCAAGAGAGTACTTGGCCTCTAAATTGTAAAATATTATGTAAAATATTATATATATATAAAATTGTATAACAGATTTGTAAACTGTATTATATAAATTTTACTGCCAGTAAAATTTATATAATCAAGAAATTTATAAAAATTTATATACCAGGAACTGGCAGTTCCTGTCTCTCGCTCTCCCTTATCACTCAGGCAGTAACTAAGAAATTGTCAAATATTCCAGTACCATCCTGAAGATAAGCATAGTTTGCTATCTGATGAACTCCTAATGAATATACTGTTAATTGCATAACCTTCCTTCAGCACAGGAACTTTTCTGTTCATCAAGGGCATGGATAAAACAGCTTCTTTGCTTTGGAGCATCCTTGTAATTAATAATATATTCTTCACACTTCTAAATATAACCCATAATGAGATGCTTTAAAGGATCCAAGCTGCACCTTTCACCAAATGCTTTTGATCAGAAGGGAAGGAGCCAGAGCTTGTTCAGACAACAGAGGCTGCTGGAACGGCGACTGTCGCTTCCCAATCCTGAAAGGCTGCAAACGACTTCAAACAGGGCTCAGCAGCAAAACATGCCAAAACAGCTTCCTCCACCTAAAACACAGTGCCTCGTTATCTCTGGGCATATTCTGTGCACATCAGAGATGAAAAGAAGGATATATATTATAGATATAGATAGGATATATAATATAGTCTACATGGATGTATATTGGGCAGCTTCTACTCATTAACATTCGACTCATTTACTCCATGTAAACTCTGCCATCAATCACGAATCAGGTGATGAGCTGCTACTACAATGTGCAAAATCTCCCCAATTATATTTGTGACCTGGCACCTCTCAGAGATTTCTCCTGGTTTCCATGTGTTGAGAAAAACACATCTCCAAGGATCACAGAACAGAAAAAAAGGTTTCTTGATACCTATGACTTTCTCTGGAGACGTTTTCCAGAACTTCTTTATGCTGAGGGTGGCTGAGTGTTGGAACAGCTGCCCAGGGAGGTTGTGGAGTCTCCTGCTCTGGAAACATTCCCAACCCACCTGGACATGTTCCTGTGTCACCTGCTCCAGGTGACCCTGCCTCAGCAGGGGCATTGGACTGGATGATCTCCAGCCCTGACCAATCTGTGACTCTGTGACCTTCAAATAATGATTCATGGTTGGGGAGAAGAAAGGAGAATGGTTCTCCCTGACCTGTGGAGTTCCCTTAATTGAACAACACAATTTTTGCCCTGAAAATTCCTTCCCAGTGATTTTGGATGTAGTATTCCATGATCCTGAGGTGGAGTTTCTTCCAGTGTCAGAGTTTGCTGTGCCTTGCAGCAGCTGGGGCCAATGCCTTCCCCTCTGAACTGTGAGTATCACTGCTGTCAGTGTGCAGCAGCTGAGGGAACTCCCCATGTCTAAAAGCCTCAGGACCCTTAAATGCTTGCAACAGCAAAGGCTGATTTCTACATCAACACCTCATTTAAACAACAGCATATCTTTAAGACAGGTACCTATTTTGACTTAAATACTTCAGTCAGTAAGGATTTCTGTACTAATGAGTCCACTTTATTTGGCACTACTCTTAAGAGTTATATTATCTGTGTTTCTCTTGTCTACTTTCCTGGATCAGGCTGATTCTTGCTAAACTAAAGAAACAACTGTGTGATGAAACCAAGGAGACAGGTGTAAATTGATAAAGGCAACTCTCAACCCTCTCTTCAATAAATCTAATACCAAATACCCTTCTAATAAGGTTTATTTTGTACCTCTAATCATGTGAGCCTTGTAAGGTTGTTCACAGCCCCTTATCAAATAACCTTTCCACTTTATGGCAGCTGCCCCTGTCTTTTGCCACCTCTCAACCACCTGCTCTTCAACTTGCTTAGCACAACCCCTAATTATGTTGTAAAATACATTTTTCTAACCTTTATGTTTAAGTCAAATCACATATCACAAAACACACACAGTAGCTTATTAACATTCACAGTATCTTATTAACAAGGTCATGATTCAATCAAGAACCACTGAGAAGTGACACAACTCTTGTTTTCCCTAACACAGTGACACGGATTTTTTTTTTTTTAATCTTGATATATTATGTTCCATTATCAGGCTCTCTGTAGTTTTGTTCAAAACTAACAGCCAGTTCAGCACACACAGCTTTGGAGCTGAATTGTTATTGTTGTAGCAGTCAAGAACTCCAAGTTTGGGCTGCAGACCTTCTACAGCAGCTTCTGTACTGTTCTCTGTTTAACCTTTTACACCACCCTAAAAATACAGCTTTTACTAACTTACTGAAACTTCCACCAGTGTTCCAGCATCTACAAAAACAGTGATGCAAGTTCTAAAAAAAAAGTACAGATCAGAAAACTGACTGGCTGTGTACCTCAGTGAGAGTTTGTCAGTGCTTCTGCTTTAAAAGCCAAACATTTAATAGCTGCTGTTGAGTAGCAGGCATGTCATTAAATGTGCAAATGCAACTTCTTCCTCTTCCTTCTGAAATTAGAAATACTTTCAGTATTTACTCACTTTCTGCAGCCTATGCTTCCCCTCTCATTGACCAGTATCACACTATATGGATTTTCATATAGCTAAAGAATTCCTTACAATCCTTCCTATACCTGGCCACAAAATTCTCATGCTTGCTTCTGGCTTTCTTTATTCAATGAATTGATTACCTAATTCCCCCTTGTACCTAGACTGTAATAATTTCAACTCTCAATATTATGGATTCTTACACTAATTTCCTACAGAAACAAGGTTCCATATACAGTTAATGCCTCACACACACACCCCTCCCCCCCACAATAATCTGCTTCTCTGTCCTCATAACCAAATGTGGTGGCCAAATTGAATAAAATAACAAAAAGATATGATATCTTGAAGGGTATTTTTATATCTTCAGTGAAAATACATGGCAGGGCAGAATGGCAGAAGAAAAGGCTGCATCAAAAGCCCAGCCTGTACTGGATGACAATCCATGCATGAAGAAACTGGGGAAACTTTTAATTGGAACTCTTACTCTCTTATGCACCAAAGAGTCAATCAAGCCCAGGACATGAATGAACGCGAGTCAGGGATGGAAGAGAAATCAAATTCACAAGTTCTGGTGCTCCTGAAGTATCTGCTAGCTCAGTGATTGAACTTCCTTTGCAGGAATCCCACTCACAGAGCAAGCAGGAGAAAAGCTCACAGAAATACAGAGTAATGTGGTTCTTAAGGGCTGGTACATGATTTTTTAATGCTTTCAGCAGGAAGACTTTCTTTGCAACCTACCATAACTAAAAGAGGCAGAATAGCTCTGAGACCAAGTTCTGTCACATGTATAGCAGGTAAGATTGCACTTGGTCTAGATAAAGTCATTTTTGTGACATTCAGGCTGAAAGTACACCTCATTTCCTATGCAGGTCAGCTATAATTTTCTACACAGCCACCTAAGACTTGAGGGACTCTGATGTCAGAACTTTAAATAACTGCACTCAGAGTGCCCAACCTTTCCAAAACCTTCTCTGACAATGAGACAGAGCTGTCTTTATGTAGGTCTTTCCCACCTGGCAGTTTCAGGAGTGAAGACACAGGGAGCTCAAGGGGAAAGGGTCTGGCAGATTGAAGAGCTTTGCCTCAAGACCCAAAGCACTGGTCCAGCCCTGCCTGCCAACATCAGGGACATGGCATGGCTGGGAGCACAGGCACTTCTGCAGGCACAGAGGGCAGCTGTGAGGCAGCTCCTCTGCTCTCTGGGCATCTCTGCCATCTTCCCCAAAGAAAACAGATGCCAGGCTGCTAATCTGCTTTAGGAGAGGCAAAGAACAGCCTGGCAGAGATTTTGATCCGTGTCACAATTACACTTCAGTCCTGGAGCAACACACATTTCTCATGATCCCCAGCTGGAATTAATACAAAGGCTGAGCTGAACCAATGTAACCTTCAGAATGTGAAGGAAATATTCTCTTGCATCACCTCTAAAATGCAACTGAAGTATGAAAAATGTCTGGATGCCTAAAGAGTGCTGCATTCTGTTAGGTTAAAAAAGTTAAAACCAATAAAGACCGCAATCCAAAACAAGAGTAACCACATTAAATATTCAAAATAAAATACTCCTTTCCTCATGTTTGAAAAAACCCTGATATTTTAATTGACTATGACTATCCTGACTGTTATGTTCAAATGTATTACTTGATTACATTTTCAATACAGATCACACTGTGGGGGCACACAAAATATTAAACCAGCCTACAAGTCACCCCAGCATCCAGATTGCAGCATGTACCCAGCCCCCATGACCCAGGTTATGCAGAAAAGCAAACACAGGTTCTGTGAGCCTGTTACAGAAGAGGACGTGGTGCTCTTGCTGATTTCCAACCAACAGAACAACATGACTTGGTCAGCCCAGTCTCTCTGCTGTGTAGGACCAGTTCTTAACTTGGTTTTAGCTGACAACCACTGCACTCTACACAATGTGCTGGAGCTCCACGTGTAGTAATTGTGGTTTTAAAGAGAAATTTCTGCATCCATTGTTGTGTGCACTGGCATGTGCCATCCTTGGCTGCCTTAACCATGCACTGAACCATCACTCTCGAGGCTTCTGTTCCTCCTTCCCCTCTCAAACCTCTCCAGCCAGTTTTGATCTCTCAAGATCTCTAGAGTTTGGGAAAGTGTTTAAGTAATTACAGTACAGAGGAAGTCAGTCAGCACATGTGTGGGTTTGAACTATGAAAATTTTTCATTTGGCTCAGGAGGAAAGAAAATGTGTCTTGAAAGCCAGAAACATCAGCCCTTGTTCTCAAAATATTTGATGAGCAGATAGGGACACATTCACTCCTTCTGGAACATACGTTACACGACAGCTTCCAGTGGCAGCTGCTTTACACCCTGGAAAAAAACACTGCTTTTTCCAAACCAAAACCATAGGAGATGAATGAAAAAAATCCAAGTGAAGGAGAAGAATATGTAAAATTGTTGTTAGGCTATGTACAATTAAGAACTGACCCCACAGTTCTGAAGTTCCTCCCTGATTTTGCATAGTCATTGAACACACTTTTTGCAAGAACCAGAAACCCAGGCATGTTTTTCTTTTAATTCTTTTACACAATTTTAGAGATTTCTTCTTCATTTATTATGTATAACAGGGATTATATTTTTATTTAGTTTAAATTGGCCTTTACTAAACATCTTTCTACAGCTTCAAGCTACTTCCTTTTGAAATGTCTTCACAGTGGTCGTCTCCCTGGTATTTAGAACTCACCATGACTAACTCCTCATAGCTTCTTAAATAGATGCAAAAAGAAAAGGACTTTCATTTATGTTACTAAATGCAGTCACATCACAGACTGTCTCCTAAAATCAACCTTTAAAAAACAATAATAAATATTTCATACCATATGCTGAGAATATCATGGGCTCCAATCTCATAAAGAAAACAGAAACATGGAAATTCCTTGCTCAGTACTCTGTGGAAAGAAACTGCAAAGCAGAACTCAGAGGGGTGGATAGGAGTTGTTATGTGCAAGCACAATGCAAAGGCCACTGTTAAATAAACAGAAATGTTGTGCATTGGGACTCACACTGTGCTCAGAATTCAGCCCTCCCCCGATCTGAGGCCACCAGCAGCAGTTTAGATCTGTTACCTCTTCTAGTTTGCATTCCAAGTATCATTTCAAAGGACAGATCTGCATTTCAAGTAAAACAAAGTATAATGTTTGCAGCTGCACAGTGTAACAATGAAAGGAAGGAGAAAGAAGAACAATGAAAATTCTCAATTTTCTCCATTATATCCTGATACACAGGATAATGCCTTCTGCCTAAATACTTCTCTTTAAACCTTCTCAATCAAGACTTCCAGCTCACAAAATACAACACGGAATAGCTCAAGACACACTAAGCAATGGAGCATGACTGGTACTGAGACATCATGATTTTGCAATGATGGGCTGACTTCTCAACAATTAGCCCTATTATTAGCTGGTGTCTGTCAAAGAGGAATATAATCAGACATATTCCAATCACCCTGTTATGATGACACAGCAGCATTGACACTCCTTTTGCAGATGGTGATGCTTTGAACCACTTCAGTCACCTGAGGCCCCACCACAAAGCAGCAGAGCCAGAAACAAACCCAGGGTTCTTGACTGCCAGACCTGCAGCTCCAGGACTTTATGGCAAAATGTCCCGCAAATCCCCTGAGAGCCACACATCAATCCCTTCAGCATGGAGGGCAGAACCAGGTGTGCTCCACCACTGGCACCAGACTCCTGCTTCTCCCACCCTTCCCCTCGCCCTCCTACCTGAACTGCTGCCCACGTGCTGTTCACCCTGCCCTTGGCACAGGGCATCCTCCCACATTTCCTGGTCATGCTCCTCTCCTTCACACCCAGCTTCAGAGGCTGCTTTTGCCAAACGTGCAGTAACTGTGTTAATACAAATATCTCTCAAACCACACCTGAGGGACCCCTCTGACCTCACTGCAATCTCTGCTCCTCAGTTTCATTGGTCTTCTTGCTTCTCTCGAGTGTGCTCTGACACCCAACCCCTCTGCCAGCCCCTGTAACCTCAGCACAGCCCCAAGCTCTGTGCCAGAAGGCGGCTGCACAGCCTGGGCAGAACCCCTCTGGCTTCAGCAAGGCCCTGCTGCAAACTCAATTGCTTAATTACACTGCAAACACAATTACTTAATTACAAAGGAAACTGGAACTGCTATTACAGGACCCATGTTGGATCCACTGTTCTGAAGCACTTCTTGGTGCTGAAATTACAAATCATGATTGAAGTTGGTAGTTTAAGTGCTTGGTGGTTATCGGACAGAAGAACAATTTAGAATGGGCTTGTAGTAGAGTAGTTATGTGCAGAAAGGAACTTAAAATGTGATTTTAAGGGTGACTATGTTCATTTAATCCCTTAAGAGCTGTTTAGTTCGCTGTCTGGCTTGAATATAATGAATCAGGAACCATTTCTCCAGGTTTCACATCAGATAACAGGTAATTATGGAAACAGAATAGAACTTTATTTATCAGAAAAAACATAGATTGTTCTATTGAGATCTTCCACAGCATTGCTGTTTCTTAGAAGTAAACATTGTGCAAGCTGGAAAGAAACCATTGATTAAAATAATCAAAAGCCCCATTAGAAGCTTGGACATGCTTTTCCTTTGTAAAAACCAAAACATTGTATCTGACTAGAGATACAATAGTTGAAGTATTTGAATTACCTTTTCCAAAGCCCACTTTAATTTTTCCTCACAGATTCATTCAATTAAATCTACTATTACAGGTTGGGTTTTTTCATTTTACATACCCTATACAAAACATTTTCCTTTTACATACACTATACAAAAGCTTGGTGTACTCTGGGAAATCTAAGAGATTAGAAAATCTTACCAATAGCTTTTTATTTTAATTTCTTCCCAGTCATTTTCAGCTGAGGCAACTTGCTTAAGATGCTGTTTCCAAGCATGCCAGCAATCAAATACTTTAAAAAACTGAACAGTAGAAGTTACAACAAGATCAGGTGCTTATCAGGTACCTGATAAGCAGAAAAACTTTTCAGTTCCTGCTCTGGAATATCATTAGAACAAGGTCAGAGGTGTCAGAGTCACAGAGAAGAGTCCAGAATTGGAATTACCAAACATGCCAGGCTATTACTGGAACAGGCAGCACCTTTCCCCAGTGTTCTGTCAGCACAGTGGGTGCTCTGCTGTTGATGCCAGCCCAGGACAGGCACAGAAACACCAACAAACACTTCAGGGGACATCTGGCCCAGTGGAGGCAGCTCCACTTGTGCAGATGCTCAAGCACAAATGAGAGCAGGGGGTTCCTGTGGCTCCTTCCCTTTCATCCCTGGCTAACCAAGGAGCAAGGCCATCCCCTGGCACTGGGAAGAGGGAAAGCTGACAGAGCAGCCTGGCCTGTGGCTGGTTCCACACAGCCACAGCCCTGCAGAGGCTCAGCTCTGGCTGCGAGTCCAGCACGGCCCCGAGGGGTCCTGAGCCTCCGCATCAGCAGCTGCTCCTTCATTTCCTTCCTCCCAGGCTCACTTTGTCTCTCTTGTGCACAGAGATTATTCCAATTCTAATCAAAACAGGGAGGAAAAAGCCCCACAGAACGCTAGGGGGACAACACTGTACAAAGGATAAAGGAGTTGAGCAGCATTGAGATGAGATCTATTTGTAAAAGAGATTATGGTCGCAAAAGTGCTCCTTGTCATGAGGGAAAATAAAGGCACAAAAGGTCCCCTGATGGGCAAACATAATGAAACCTGCCAAGATGAGTGATAAAATCATAGAAAGAAAAATTATACAGGTCTCCAGGACACTGCCAGAATTCATTGTAAAACCCTTTTTCCTGCTTCCTGAAGTCTGTACTTTTAAAATTAAAATTAAAAGCTTGCCTGAGGATGGTGCAGCATTGCTATTTCACCTCATATCTGCCAGGACAGTATCTCCTCTCTGTTCTGTCAAAGGACTGAATAAAACAACCAGCATTCAGGACTTCCCAAAACTTCCCACCACAGAGGAAAAGCTGAGTGCAGTGTCCCAGCCAGCTCCAGCAGCTGCCATCCCACCCATTCCTGGCAGCACCTGCATAGCCACAGTGAGGACATTGCTGCACCAAGGTCCAGGCTCGTACCAAGGGCAGATGCTGTTTTTTCCATGCTAAAATGACAACTCTTCTGAGGTTTTAAAGGTATTGAGAAGTGAAATGCTGCTCAAAGGAACCAAGAGGACATGAAGAACTCAGGAGAAAAAAAAAGGATTCAGTAGACAAGCACAGATTTAATTAATTCTAGTACGTCCTCACCCTTTCATGTGCAAAAGAAAGTAAGTCTGAAAAGGCTCTGGTGCTATTAAATAATTGTGTTTCTTATCTCAGAGTGAACATTTCATCTTTTATATACATACAAAGAAACCCCCACCTGTTTTCTTTTTTAGAGGACAGAACAGGCAGCTTAGATAGCAATTTTAATTGAATGTGTTCGGGCTGTTACACAAGAACACTGATGTGTAGACCCGTGGCTGGGAAGAAAAGACTTCCCCTTACCACCAACACCTTGACTTCATTACAAATATCCCTGCTGGTTCTCACAACTCAGCTCCAACTTTGACACTTGCAACATGTCTAGAGACAGGAATTGTGATGCAGCAATGCAAATTCCAGTGGAATTCAATATGTTAATTGCTGTTTCTCAGGCACACTCCACATGGGGCTGATATACCTGGTGAAATACTTGAATGACCAGTTGTTCTTTTCTCTGTGTGTCTACATGCATTTCTCAATATACATGCATCATTTTGCACACATAAATGCACACACTAGAAATTAAATCAATTGTCAAACACATTACACTTGTTAATCCCTGTAAAAAAGAGGGAAAAAAAAGAGAAGTGTGTTATGTTTGCAACCTCTGCCAAAACAGAATCACAGTCTCATACAACTTAGAGAGCTCCAGTGACAGGGTAAGATGATGAGCACAGGAAAGAAAAAGGGTGCAAGAACTGGCATGAGCCCAATGTGTGCTGTAACAAAGCTACTCAGATCTCTGCATTTTAGTGCAAAGGATTCATACTCTGTTGTAGTAGGTTAAAATACAAGACAAAAAGGGTGAGCTGAAATGTCACTTCAAATACAGTCATGAACACTGTGTCCCTAGAAAGGAGGCTGGAGCTACTGCTAAAGCCAAGCCTTGATTAAGGCTCTCAGTGCACCCCACCAAGGCCCAGGGAGGATTCACACCCCTCTGACACGTGCAGGCAGTGCTGGCTGTGACCCTCACCCCAGAGCACAACCTCACTGAAAGCATTGCAGGCATTAAAAATCTCCACTGCAAGGCTTGAATTACAGAAATTAACTACCAAAGCATGCAGAGACTGCATATTAAACTAGACTTAATCATGATCCTAATCCTAAAGGAAGCAGGATGGAGTGTCATGAGACCCTTATTAAAACTGCAAAAGATTTCAGTGGGAGTGAATGAAAACAGGATCCTGTAACTGCAGGAATGGAGCAAGAGAGGGAAAATACCCATCAAAAAGGTGGCAACCCAGCTTCAACATACAATTCATTTTGATACTAAAATACAGAAGCTATTTTAATGTCAGTAATGTTAAGATAAAGTGATTTGATATTCACTTATTTTCCTCTCACCATGATTCACCCATTTAGAAAAGGAGAAAAAGTTTGCTGCAGTTAAAACCTTTCAATTTGCAAATTATGTTTTGCCTTTGACTCCCTGAAATTATTTCCTTTTCACATCAGCCATAATAGTTAAACAACTGTGATTCCTGCATCCTTCCCTCAATAAACAAACAAAAGGATAAATATAAAAATCAGGTAACGTGAATTTCAGAAAGCAAGTAGCAAGAGAATGGAAAAAACAAAAGCACTAAACAATGAAAAGCTACTTGAAATTTCTGAAAACCTTTTATGTTTTTAGTAGTTCAATTTATTAGCCTGTTAAATAATTACACATACAAGAGCTTCACACACTCAACTTTCATTTTCCTGCTATTCTCTCCTATTGAAATAACTGCAAGGTTAATTGTAGCCATAAAAAGGCAGCATCCAACTCTTTTATGATCCCTCCTGTCTATAAACTGAATGAACACATTAGACCAATAGGGAAAATGTTTAAATGCTGGTGTTTAAACTTTGTAGCTGTCAACAACAAGCAAAAGCTCAAATCGATCTGGGGGATGGAAACACTGCAAATTTCCAAGCAGACAATGAAAAAGTGAGTCCCTCACAAGATAACTCTGCCCAAGAACAGAACAATACAAACATCAGAACAGGCCCAGTAGGTTTTTTTCAGCTGGTTTTCCTGCAGAACTTGATCAGCCCTCTGCAAAGGTCACTGCTGAGACTTAAGCTCTAAACACGTTCCCATAAAGGAAAAACACATTTTGTGTTTTACTTAAAAATTTTCAGCACTGGTAGAATTGCAGCACAATCATTACAAATCCTAAATTCATTTACATCTTTAGCTAAGTAAAATGCTGAGATCACCAAAGCCATGTAATCATCATCAAAAAGGAGATGTAATTCACTGCCCACGAGCCACAGACAAAGTTATCCCACTACTGGGGATAAACTGCTCAGCTTTGAGTTTGCTGAATTTCCTTTGATGTAAAAAGAATAATTTCACACTTCAAGAAAAGGAACAGGACGCCAGAAAAACTGGATTTGATTCCTTACTCTTTCAAAAAACTTCTTGTGTTGGTCCCTGAGGATCCTCTGGGATATTGAGCTTGGCTTAGGGTTGCTCAATCAGGACATACCTGGAGGCAACTCCAGACAGGTGCAGTGTTTTTGTATCCAGAGGCACTTGGGAAGCAGTGGCCTGAGATGGGAAGGTTCAAGCAGGGATAAAGGTCTATTTGTGAGAATTTGAAGAATCATATACACTTAGAATAAAAGGGGCTGTAAGGCACCAGGCCTAGGGAACTACAGGTCTGCTGACAGAAACACTTCCATGGAAAAGTTGTTCTCAGGTCTGCAAAGTAGACCTGGAAGCTAAGTGCTTAATTAAAACATGAGATATGAATTAATATTCAAGTTATACTTTGGATGTGATAAAAGCTTTGGCAGAGGTGAATGAACAAAGCAAAACCTGTATCCTGATTACAAAATTGCATCATTGCCAATTATCTGAGAAAATAATTTGAAACGAGAGACTACAAATAAGGAGAGGTTGGGGGACCAGCACTTGTTTGGCCAACAGAAGAGAAGGTTAAAGGAAGATACCATTGCTGCCTTCAACTCCAAAATGGGAGGGAATAGTGAAGATGGAGCCAGACTGTTCTCAGAGGTGCACAGTGACAGGATGGGAGGTGACAGACACATGCTGCAACAAAGAAAAGTCTCTCAAGATAAAGGTTTTTTTTCCCATTAATAGGGGTGGTCAAACATGAGGACGGGGTCCAGTTTGAGCAAGGAATTGGACTAGATCACTCCCAAAGGTCCAAATTATGAACCTCTGTCTTAAATTATTCCATGACTTCATGGAGAGATGATCATGGCTGTTTTCATTTTATTCTGTCTCAATAAATTTGATCACATTGACAAATCAAAGCTTTCATCAGTAGCCCTACAAACCAGTCCGGGCACCTGGAAAATGAGACTGCCACTTTTGTGCCTTGTCTCTGGGAGGATCCTGTTGCTCTAAAAGTGTTTCCACATCCAGCACCTTGTCCTATATTTGCTTTCCAGATGGGGTCCTCAGCTGCTGCAATTCAGCAGTGCTCCCAAAGCCCAGCAGGGACAGTGCCAGGGGGACAGGGCTGTGTTTATGCTGGCTGTAGCCAGTTGGTGCAGCTGGAGTGCTGTTGAAATGCACACCTGTACATCTGGCAGTAACATCACTGTATTCAATTCCCTGAATGATCTCTAACAGATTATTCCAACAGAACAGTCCTTAATTTACATGTTCCACTGCATTTGCAACCCCCCAGCATCTTATCACATTTATACCAACAGATCTGCTCTTAACCTTGGGGAAAAAAAAAGGAAAAAAATAAAAAGCTTTCTTTACTGCCCCAGGTCCTAAAACTGGGTATCTGGCTGTGCCTGGCTGATTTGGCCTAGTTTTTTTCTTTTGCTACTTGAATTCAGTGGCCCAGTGTACGTGATGCCCTGAAAGGAACACTCCACCCTTCTCCAGGAAAAAATTTTCAAGGGCAGGGAACAGTTTATTAAGTCCTTTTCCACAAAAGCACAATAATGTCACCAAACCCACTCAGTCATGCAGGAGCTCTGCATCAAAGAAGAATAACAGAGATGTAAAATCCTTTGGGCTGAACAGAGAGCTGGGAGAGGATTGTGCATTTGGGGGTGAATGGTACCATCAACACTACCAACAACAGGGTTTTATATTTGGGCAACTTAATAGGAAATGAGGGCAGAACTGACCAGCACTGTGAGAGATCAGCACACACAGCAGCAGCACACAGAGTGCCTGGGAGCATGGGAAATACCCATTAAAAATATAACTGTCAAGTTTGAACATCTCCCTGAACCACTCGTGACATGTACTTCACAGTAACAAAGAAGTGCCTGAACTGGTGCTGTATTTCAAACCAACATTCAGGGTTTGATTTTATATTCTACATCCATTTAAAATTCTATTTCCAGAACTGCTGCTTATTAAACCTGCCCTATTAAATCATTCCCCTATTAAATGCAATATGAATTAAGGTTTCCCAGTCTCTTTTTCTTCCTCTTAACACCTGACACTCTAACACCCTGTACCTTTCTGTACAATAATTTCTGCTCTTAACCAGGAGAATGTCACATATCTGAAAAGAAATAAGTGGTGAGTTTATGCTCTCTGCATCCCTCGATCTCATTATATATACAATGTCCTAAGGCAAGAGTTTGCCAGCTTAGATTTTCACTTGCTCTATCCCTTTAATTTGTGTTCCCATCAGTGTTGTTACTGACTGTTAGCATTTGTTTTTATTTTTCTCTTGAGATTTTTATTTTTTGCTTAAATCACTGATTAAATAATCTAAATCCTTCAGAGGGAAATTTAAAATTTCCTTGTATAAAAAGCAGAATGATTCAGTACCTGTGCTGGAACAGCATTAGGTGGATAACATTCATTTTGCTGGAGGTATCTGTTAGCTCAGTCAGAAAAATGACTTCCCTTCCCCCTCTCTCAGCTCCAAGAAACTGGGTAAGGAAAAGGTGAGGAATCTTTCCACACTCATAAGCAGAGCCTGTGTGTATCAGCAGTGGCTGCACCACAGCCCCAGGGCATCACCAAGCCACGCTGGGCTGCTTTTAGTGACAGCAATGAAAAACAGGGCCAGGGCTCTGGGTATGGTGGGCTTTCCAATGTAGGGTACATGGGAGCTACCAAAAATCTGCAGATGGCAGAGACTTGCCTTGCAGAAAAATGAAGAAATATAAGCAGTTTCTTATTTACAATGACCCCATTTCAAAACATTTCAAAACAAAAGCCTGGATAACCATCTCCTCTGAAATCAGTCCACGCTAAAACTAATCAACCTTCAACTAGAACCAAAACCCACAGCAGGGAGAAGTCCTAGAGATTTCATCAGCTCAGGATTCAGTGGGACTCATGAGACACCCTTAGAGCTACCACTCCCAGACACACTCAGTGCCTTGAAGAACACAGTTAAAAAAATAATAATTACATGAATGGCAGAAAAGGTGAATACATCCCAGGTCCAGCAGGAATCAGGCCAGCTGTGATGCCATCTCACCTATCCAACAGGACACAGGTCACACAGTCCTGAACACCTGGGAATGGCTAATGTCCCTAGAGAGGATATTGTTGGGTACAAAGCTGAGCAATTTCAGTGACTGGGGAAAGAGAAAAATGACCAAAATGCAATTTTGATTCTGTAAAAAACAAACAAACCACAACCAAACCAAACCTCACAAAGCATAAGAGATGGGGACACAACATCTCTAACTACCAATAAGAGAGCACAAACTGTATTTAAAAACACCACAAAAGCATTCAGAAAATAAAAAGCCATTTAGCAGGTGCTAAATGCCTCTAGATGCTGAGAGGAACAGCCTTGTTTTCACCACATTCTAAGCTGGAAGTACTCCTAAAATGCAACAGTCAGCATTATTAATGCTCTTAAACTCCCTGGATGGAATGGACTATGGACAATGTCCCAGTGTTGCATTAACTGAGGAATAACCCCAGATCCTGGCAGAGGTGCTGGTAATTATGTGGCCTGTCTGAAAGCCATTGATTTTATAAAGCAGTTTGATCTTAACAGAAGTGAGAAATCTCTTATTTCCCAACCTGTCCCTTCCCTAGGGAAGCTCTGCAGGGAAGGCCCCCCCACAGGGCTGTGCTGCATTCTAAGCAGGAAAAGGAGAATCACAGGTCCTGCAGTCACCCCTTGACATGGGAAGAAAGTCCAGCTTTGATTTCACCAGGGAGAAAGAAAATGGGACTGGAGAGAAGTATCATACAGGATATATTCCATCTATACATTTTGCCTGTCACTATATTTTCTGTCATCACATTTCTGTTATCTTAAGTAACATTTACACAGATGAAGAGTCAGGCCATTTACAGTGCTGGGCCAAATTACAAGGAAAGCCCAACACTGTTTAATAGTTTCTTTAACAGAACAGG
This sequence comes from Aegithalos caudatus, assembly GCA_013389925.1. NCBI lineage: Eukaryota > Metazoa > Chordata > Aves > Passeriformes > Aegithalidae > Aegithalos > Aegithalos caudatus. Next base: position 853,279 of record WEIU01020377.1, on the reverse strand, counting down.
AACAAACTTCTTCTTGTGTTGCAAGAAGATGTTTCATGGGCTATCTATTTTTCTGAACTGAAGATCCACCAGAGAAACATAGACTTTGGTCTCTTTTAAAGTTTCAAGTAGGAGGGACAAAAATAAAAACCTGAACAAATTACTTTTCTCAGAGGACAGCAGTCCTGTATGGTAACAATCTGAGGCTCAGGTCAAGTTTCTTTTGTGATACTTAAGATTTAAGGCTGATTCCCCCAGAGGATGAAATGAGCAGGGGATAAAATGAAAGGTGAAATGGGTAGAAAGGGAATTGGAAGATGATTAACAGAAATCACCAGGGATCTCAGTGCTGCCTGGCCTATCCCCAGCTTGTGTTACAGCCTCTGACATGAGATTTGCAGGCAGAGACTGCAGCAAATGAAGCTGCTTAGTTATTCAGCCCCCCTCCAGACAATCAGGTAGTGGAAGAAGCATTAATGAGACAGCTTTTAACTAAGGAGGATGCAGGGTGAAAGACCAACAAATACAGTACATAAATATGTTAATGTATTTATTGAGGTAATTTTTTCTGTAGCCTGTACGCAGCTGCAAAAATGATTCAATTCATTTTATGCAAGAGAAGTGCATTCATCTCCCTTAATTAGGGAGCAAGTAGGACTGGTACTAGGATTAAAAATAAAAGTATGGTTGATTTTGAAGTCCTCTATGTACCCCAATCTGGTGAGATCTGATAAAATACTTCCTCCAACACTGCTTCTGACTCATGGGAGTATTTGTGAAGTACATGACTGGAAATTCAATAGAATGGCCTGTACTAACTTCTTGCTCTGGCAAGAACAAATCCACAATATAAGTAAGCACATAAATAGAAGTCTACATATTAGAATTTTCATTTAAATATCCCTGGGATTCCCTTCATCTCAACATCAGACAACCCTTCACAGTTCTAGAACAATGGAGCACAAATGGGCCTCCTCAAAAGGACATGATAAAATGCACTACATGAAAATCAAGAATCTTCTTTCTACATACTGGGTTTTTAAAAGGTGTTACCTGCAGTAACATCTGTCACACTTACTCTCGGCTTTAGTTATTTTACATTCCTCATTTTTTAGTTATTTTACATTCCTCATCTTTCATCTGCTGCTTTTTTCATTTGTTCTCAGAGGAAAAATAAAAAATGAAGATTGAGCAATGCAGTAACATTACAAAGCTCCTCTGAAGTAACAGAAGTGCTGTCTGCAGTGATGATAAATCCCAATATGTTACCATGCAAAACACCAAATCTCAGTTTCCAAAAGTCTGATCCCAGGTGAGTGTGACACTTCTCTCATTGCTGCTGATCATGAGCCTGACAAGCAGCTCAAGATGTTTACAATTCCCTTGCAGACAGAAATCCAGACTAGACAGCACTGCCTGTATCACAGTCTGGAAAACGGGTACATTTGAAAGTTTGTAAACCATGTGACTTGAATGACCTGAATCTTTTGTGTCTGTAATTTTTGTTCTAACACAAGCATAAATTGACAGATTATCCTACAAGTGCTGGGAATGATAGCTTCAGTTTCTCTGTGCTTTGATAATAGAACATGTCTGAGAAACACCACTTTGTGCTACTCACTGCATGCTGCTTCTGATTCATCTGACCCGTCGGGACATTCTTCTTCCCCATCACATTTCCACCTGGCTGGGATGCAGTGCCCATTGTCACAAGTGAAGTCTGACTCAGCACAAGTTTTCTTTGCTGCAAGAAAAGAAGAAAGTACCTGGCATGAATATAAACAGTGCAGAAGATCTCCACTGCACCCAACCCCACCAAGGACGATATGGATTGCTCTGTACTAAGAGGATTTATTTTCACGTTCAACATTGCTTCTTCATGACAGAGTCCCACACATATCATAGATGGGTGTCTCCTCTCACTGGAACTCTTATCCCTCCATTATTTGGCAAGGATTCACCCTTCTGTGTGGTTTTCCAGCCATTCAAAAAACAGGGATGTTCTTTTTCAAGATAATTTTCTAAGGCTTTCACTATAAAAAGCTGCTGCCTTGATGGAACCGAAAGCATGCTGCATGATTTACAGACAGGCAAGACAAACAAGTATCACCTTTCAAGTACTATAATCTAAATAATAATGTTTCTATCTATGCCATCTATTCATGGCTTGTTAGTACATCTTTCACCACAGCAGATGATCATGAAGCACTCCTTCAAACACTGACATTCATTTCATTAAATGTCAACCACTCCACGCTCTTTGCTTTGCTTCCATTAATCTAGGACTTGAAAAAGATGCAAGACATGAACTCAAGCAATTAACTGGCCTATTCCTCTGTGCCAGTGGTGCAGCACCATGAGCTCTGCAATTTTAGTCAGCATCTTTCCACTGTGGCAGAAAGAGAAAATTCTACATATATTTGGTCCCTTCAGGCTGAGACCTCAGTGTTGATGAAACACCACTTGCTCACTGCCTTGGCAGTGGTGACTTCAGTGGCTTTTCTGCTGAGTCCTGAGCAAGGGCTGGGGCTCAGTGCCACCACAATGAAATGAAACGCTCTTGGCTAACTGGTATCTACCTTTGTTAGCCATCAACTGACACAGGAAGTGCTGGCAGGGAGATTTGTCTCTTTCCCCTGCAAAGCTGCTCACAACCTAATAGGATCACAGAAAAATTCAGGTAATGAAGGACCTCAGGAGGTCACCAAGTCCAGCCTCCTACTCAAGACAGGCTCAGCCCTGAGGTCAGACCAGGCTGCCCTGTGTTTTATCCAGTCTGGTAGGAAAAAAACCCCAAGATGGAGCCAGCACAACCTCCCTGGGCAGTCTGTTCCATGCCTTAGCTGCCCTCACAGTGAGACCTGGGCTTGCCAAGCCATTCTCTCTTACAAGTCATGTGCACACATATTGCTACACCAATACTTCTTCCAGCAAACATTTTCAAAGCATTAAACACAACAAATAAGCCTCTGGGGTTTGATCTTTTCCTTTCCTTTCTTGTTTTCTTACATGAGCTGCTGTCAGGAAGGGAGTCATGTTCAATATCACTCACGTGCCCACACAGGAAACATGGAGCGTTTCTGTGTGAGGTGCTGGAGAGAGCCACATGGCTGAAATAAAGAACTCATTTTCTAGCACACAAAACATGCAGCTTCCCTGAGCAGACATCCAGCAGAAAACACTGCAAAGCACCACTAAGCAGCTGTACAATCTCTCAGGATGCACTTTTAAAAGAGAACATACGTTTACTCCTCTTCTGTTGCTAAATGAACCAGGTTCTGGAGAAAGGGGGAGGGGGGGAAAGTACAATTTTCAATTTTCTCTTCAGTCATTCAGAAACATATTAGGGACTGGACTAATATAGGATAGAAAAAAAACATTTCCATATAAACCAAGAGTTCTACAAGACACCAGTCATACTAAGAATCATCCAAAGATATTGCATATCTGTTATCAGAGGAAAAAGACTTGGTCCTGAATATCTCCTTTTAGAAATCCAAAGCTTGTGAAACTGGCTATTGTATACCACTGCTGGGGTATCTAATGCAAGTTTTAATGAATCTGATGTATTTAATGGCCAGAAATGCACAGCTGAAGTGAGAGCACACTCCTGCTTCCTGGGAAGCTCACTGGGTAAAATGTTGCTATCTGCTCTTAGGGGAAGGTTATGGCATCTACAAAGGGAACAATCACAGCTCCATCCAGAAAGGAGAGACCAGTGTAATACTGGAGACATTGGAAACCTAATTTTTCAAATGTATTTTGTTTTGTACTCGCTCTCTCAGTGCCCTAATATCTTGCTTTCCATAGCAAAACTGTCCTTGAACTTAATCTCTAGAGATCCAAATAGCAATAAAACTACTACTGTGCCCAAAGAAACATCTCCTTTTGCCATCAGTCTCAGAGTGTGACACATTTGCAGGCCATGGGGATGCAGGAGCCAGGGGCCAGCCCCAGGGAGGAGTGGCAGGGGCACTCCCTTTGCATGGCCACCCCTGCAGACGGTGGCACCGAGGGCTTTGTCCCTTCCCTGCCCCTGCTCCCCTCATGCAGCACAAGCAGTTCCTTGCTGGGGCTCACACAGGGCAGCAAAGCATCGCTGCCAGGCCTGGGGCATCCCTCGGGAGGGGCTCATGTGCTCCCTCCCTTTGGCAAAATGCAGCTGGGCACAACCACTCACAGCAGAGGCCAAATCCGGGAGAGTCACTGTCCCCATGCCTTCCTGAAGGTCCAACAGTGCCATGACAAAAATCAGCAGGATACAAAGTGTTTGGTCTTTGTTTGAATCTAAATCATCTAATCTCTTCAAGGAACAGGATTAAGAGAGGGGGAGCTCAAACCTTTTTATGATTCTTATATTTACTTCTGCTATTTTAGTTGGTTGTTCTGTTTTGTGTTTTTTTCTTTTTGTTATTTATATTTTAAATATTATCTTTTATTTGCAATTATTTTTTACTACTACTACTCTCCAGCACTGGGTCAGAGCTCTGCTGACTGTCTCAATTCCAGTAACTAAGCATCAACCCAGATTATTCAAACTGCAAGAATACTGAAGCACTGTCTTATTTCTCACCTCTAATACAAGACTGGAATCACTTTATTTCCAACCAGATTTACCTTCTGGCACTCAATCCTCATGTCTCTGGGATCACAATGCAGGCAGGGAGCAGTTAATTAAAATATCAGCTCTATTTTTTCCTTTTTTCTTTTTGAAGTCTGATAATCCTTTTTATTAATCTCCCATGTTATACACCTTCCTTCTATCAATAATTCATCGAGGCTCACACCATAAATTGCCAGCGGTGCATTAAAATGTAAAACAAATAAATACATCCCTTTTAGACAATGGGGAGGACACGGGTTCATTTTACGGTTTCACCTGGCTCAGAAATAGTCAAGCAAAATTAATTGTCCCCCTGAGATCCATTTCCTTTGCCGTAAGCAGCCCGGGCAGCTCTGCTCACATGTCTCCTGCAAATGAACATAAACAAACCAGCGTGAGCAGTCCCAGCATCCCGAGCCTCTGCTCCTCGGGGGCAGAGCGATACCTGGAAGGAGCAGGGAGGCGGCTCCCGAAGCGGGAGCAGAGCCTTTCATCTGCTCCCCTGCTCGGCTGCACACAGTGACACCAAAGAGCCTTCCTTTCCTTGGACTCTGCCTTCATTTGCTTTAGCTCCTGCTTTTCCTTTCCCACATGTGCAGCTGGACACATCTGTCCAACCCCACTGGCTCCTGTGTGACCACGGGGCTCAGCTCCCACAAGGAAGGAGCCCTGGCTTGGGCAGCTCTCCAAAGGAGGCCTTAGGTAAAGTCAGGCACTCCTGCTTCTCTTCTCCCAGAGAGAAAGGCAAGGGAAGAGGGAAAAAAGGTTTCAATTTTACCCAGTAGGGACAGAGAAATACCCTGAGATGCTGAATTTTAAATAAAACCGCATCAAACCCAACATGGCCCCTCATTTTCCAAAATGTCCTTTTCCATTCCATTACTCACATCTCTTGTCCTGAACTGCAAGTAAGGATTCAGGGGTCATCCCTGCAGCAAATTAAAAGCAGGGAACCCAGGGAGAGTGGTTTAGAATGTGAACATTTACAGAGTGAATTCATAAAAAAGCAGTGACTGGGGACGTGTTTAATTAGACTGGAGGGAATAAATACACACTGAAAGGAACGAGCCTTGTACTGGCTAGGAGCAAGGACTGGATGATACAAATGTGACTTCCAACTTGCAAAAATCCCTACTTCTGAAAGATCAATTCCCTGACCCAAACAAGGTATCTGAACCTAATGGAGAAGTCCAGGCCTTATTCTTTTTTCTTCTTTCTAATAAAACCCATCATCCTCCCACTGCCCTCAGTCACCTCACTTAACCTCACTTAAGTTTTGCCTCAGTTTTAGAGGCTTTACAAGGCAGGTACATCTTTCCAGTTACTCCTTATAAGACACCAGGCCCTCCATGATTCAATTTCCAATTCACACCTTTTTTATTCCTATTTTGCACATCTTTAATATTAAGCAATACTCAGCTCTAAAATAGTTTCATTTCTTGCTACTCCTGATTTCCTGAAACCAACAGCCTGAAAAGCAGAATGAACACACTTCCTTTTTTATCAACAGTTCTATGCAGCTGTTCAGCAGCAGCAGTAATGTAAAAGCACATAAAAATCCATATTTTCTTACTACAACTTGCCTATAAAGGACACTTGAAAATTAGAGTTTGGTTTTTCCCCATGGGACAATGAACCCTATATAGTTCTAACATTCTAAACACAGGATTTTTAGACAAAGGGTTTTGTTCAAACTCTGGGTTGTTTATCCAGACAGAAAACCAGGCCAATGAGAGCTTCCTTGAGTGTTAATCCACAAAAACCCTCTAAACTATGCCCTCTCCTCATTTTCTCCTCAGTAACTCTTGGCCAACTTCCACCAATTCTAGAAGAGGGGAAAGATGTGGAAAATAAGGCTAAATCCACAAGTTTCATAAAATTAGGAGCTGAATAGAGAACAATAAAAATCACAGTTCCATGGAGGGAGATAAGGGCAGAAAGTGGCCACAGGGCTGATCTGCTCCTGGCCAGTCAGCCAGGGCTGCCCAGACCCTGCATCTCATCCCAAGGTGGGTTTATGGCAGAGGGAAGGTGGCAATTAGGGATTAAAAACCCCAGACACCAAACTCATTGAAAACTGGTTTAATCTGTTCCACTACCCTCATTCCTTTACGCAGATCCTGCTATTTTAATTTCTGAATCAACACCAGACTTCCCATCAAACTGTGTATCTGCTCTCATTTGCAGCCAACATTCAGTCTTCTAGCAGAAAACAGTTTCACCCAAGCTGCTGTAAAAACGTAACAAAATATAGTAAAAAAACCATACAATGCAAATTTTGCTGTGATCCTTCTGCAGCAATAAAATAGCAGAGCCCAGTAGGATGTGATAATGGGGAGATGATGGTAGGCCAGAGACACAGAAATTCACAAAACAGGGCTTCATTTAATGCTGGGATACTGCAATGACAACTTTGATCAGTGTCTTATCAGAGCCCCTGACAAGGCTCCATATGAGAAGAAGAGAAGCAGCACTGCACAAATTGAGGAGCTTAAACAGCCCATGAGCACCCCTCTGCCCTGAGAGGTGCCAACCACAGCTCGGTGGGTAATGGGACAGGAGCCAGCTCCTCCAGAACAAGAGACATTGTTATTATGGGTCACTCTGCACCTCCTAAACCTCCATCAATCCAGTCTCAGAGTGAGCAAAACACCCCAGCTCTGGCTTGGCCCAAAGAGGTTTTCTGCTTCCCAGAGGAAGGTAAGGGCTGTGCTCACGATTCAGCTTGAGGAAGCTTCTGGGCTACACAAAAGTCAAGAGCAAACAGTTGTTTTTTCAGTTTATAACCTCAGGCAGCTCCTGAACCACAGACAGACACCAGGACATTGCAAATGCCACTCCCAAACAGAAATTCCCAGCAACAGAAGAAAACTATTAAAGAAACTAATTTGAAGTAATGTTCACCACAAAATTGATGTATACTCCCAAACACAGAAAACACTTGGAGTAGGAGACTGAGCCCTAACCACATACTTTGACAGCATCCCTGCCCTTCAAAAAGAATCTGTGCTATTGATCCCCAGTCATTTGATGAGGTTTCATACCCCAAGGATGTCTTAGTTGTCCTTAAGCAGATCTGAAAACCCTAACCCACATCTGCAGCCCGAGTCCCCTCAGTTGCTGCTGTTGATTTTGCAAAGGAGGAAGTGTCACAGGGAGTGTGGACAACCCTTCCCAGAGTGGTTTCCTGCTCCCAGCAGGTGCTGCATTCCCTGCTTCAGGCATCCAAACACCTTGTGCTGGGAGCATGACCCCTCACAGCACCTCTGCTGCCAAATCCTGGGCATGGCAATCCCAGGAACGTGCTCCTTTGCAGCTACAAAATGGCAACAAGAGAAAATCCCAGAGTCAAAACACCAGGAAATCCTACTGGATGTGGATCATCAAGTCCTTTTTATTTTCATACAACTAAGGACACCTTGAAGTAATGAAAGGGAATATTTAACCATTCTCTGAATCTGGCCACTTCTTTTGACGCTGCCATCTCAGCAGGCAATTACTTTTATAAAGCAAGATTAATCAGATCCCCTCAAAGAGCCAGAGCTCAGGCACAGAGCACGGTCCCTTTGATACTCCACATGAAACACATTCTAAAGAAACTTCTCCCCAAGACCCCCTGAAACAGCCCCAGAAAACAAGGCCCCATTGACAGAAGCCCAGTCAGAGGCTCTGGGGCTGCCTGAAGCTGCTGCTCAAGAAACCAAAACGTGCAGCAGCAGAGCCTGAAGCCCCTCAGATCAATCAAATCAAACCAACCACTTTAAAAGAAGAAAAAGAGATGTCACCTGCGATTCTTCATTAGTATCAAAGGTATCCACTTTTGTGCATTTTAAATGGTAATATCTAGAAGCCTCCTATTAAGAATTATTTAAATCCACTTTTGTGTTTAATATTGAATTTAATGTAAGGAAAATGGCAGAACCTAATTGAAACCTACAAAAAGCAGAGTGCTGAAACAACATACTGTTCTCATGTATGAAATTAAAGTGACTTCAACTAACAAATACAGGCCTTTCTTCCTAAATTTACTCATATAAATCAAGGTAAAACTGTACAATATTTTGCCCCCAACTTGTCATCAAGTTGCTATTGTCATTTCAGCCTTTAGAAAGAGCCTGTGTGTTCAAAGGTTGCTCTGTTTTTTACCAAATATTTTGTTGGTCTAATGAATACAGCATTTGTCCCTACAAACAAACCATGTTTCCCCAATAGGAAAAGCAGGATTTCTCTTCTTCCCAGAAGAGAAATCAAGGACAAAAAGTCCACTTGGACTGGCATGCTCCTTGGAGGGCATTAGAGGTCTGTCAAACACACTGCCTGGTACTCAGGATAAGTTCTCCTTGCAAGTTTGCAGGCTTAGATGGGGCTCTGGGGCTTTGTCCTAGGGAGCTTCGCAGCTGGGAACAGCCCAGGCAGAAAGCTCAAGTGCTGCCTCTCTCCCTTCAGAGGAACATGCCCCACACTCCTTCAGGCAAGGCTCCCTCCAACAGCTGCTCCCTCCATTCTTCCCTCAGCTTCTCCATTTTTTTAAAATCCACTCATAAATCGTAAGTCATCTTTTAAGCTGTACAAACCCAGATTTTGTGACAGTTTCCTCGTTTTTATTCTACAGGAACCCCCATCACCTCAATGTTCAAGTCTCTGGATAAAAACAAAAAACAAACAAACAAACAAAAAAACAAACAAACCCACAAGAAAACCAACTGTCTTCCCCCACACTGTACTTGAAAATTGGAAAATCATGTCTTTTCTGCAGAGGAAGGGGAGGAAGGGACAGATTTTCTTACCAGCATCTGAAGTACACTCCAGCTTTGCTCAGAAACAGGCTGACAGCCCTGTCCAGCCTGCAGTCACCTCTGGATGCTACCAATCAACCTCATTGTTGTGTGACACTGTGCAGCAGGTGTGAGAAACCACCCACCACTCAGTGTCAAAACATGCCACTGACAGAATCTCACCCAGGCTCTTCCTCATCCAGCAGCAACAGTGACAAGGCTGCCAAGTGCACAGACAAGGTTTGCCTTCAGCAAATGGGTTTTTCCTTACAACAAAGGTTATACAAGGTAGCACTGAATGGAATGGCTATCAGCAAACTTGCTCCCCTGAAGAGATCTGAGAGCTTGAAAATGCACAAATCACGTCCTCCCTTACAGGCACACGGACACAGGGGCAGTAAATGACATGCCAGGATTCCTGCAGCAGATCTGTGGCACAGCCAAGGGCCTGCCCACGTCTCTGTTCCACGTTTGACGGCGCGGCCGCCGCCTCTTACGCTCAAGTCAGGATTTCCCGTGTGTGGAAAAGAGCAGCCATCGCTCTGCTGGGGAAGCTGAACGTGCTTCCAGAACTCCATATTGCTGCAGTCATGACCTTTTCAAAGGATTTGGTATGCTCTGACTTTCCAGTTTGTTTCTAAATATTTCTTTGACTGAAGCTCATCCACACTGACTTTTGCTGACAGAATTGCCAATTTTGTCTGTCTCTGGGTTTTGTTTTGCCTTCTTTTAACAAGCAAGACATTGTTGCAAGACAGAAGCTCTTGGGGTGGCAACTACATGTATGTTATTTCACAATGAAGGATGTCCACAAAGTCCTCAAGAGGCACTTAATATTACTGTCTTTCTATTTCTGGGAACTGAGCACTAGGGGCCAAATTCTACGCTGATGAAACATCCCCAAAGTCCATAATAATTACTGGTCTCACTGGTCTCTGTGCAAAATTGGTCTCAGATGTTTTTATGACACCCTATGATGTCTGTTTTCAGTACAGATTTTATAACTCTCAGCCTAAACCAAAGCCCCTGATGACAAAAGTTCCTGGTGCCGTGAGTCAAGGCCCCAGTGACAAAAGCCAGGTTTCCTGAGGACAGAACAGACTGAAAGCTATTTCTGAGAGCCAATATAATAAGACAGAAAAGCAGAAGTTGTTGAGTTGATGGAGCAATTTTGGTTCCCACCTACACACATGCTCATAGCTTATCAGACAGGTACCAGGGAAAGAGAACAGCCATACTTTATGGATAAAATTGCCTTCAGTTATTCAGAAAATTAGAGAAATGAGGCTAAGGCACGTGAGCACGGACAGAGAAAAGAGACAAAGCCATGTGAAAGCAGATCCTTTCACCAAGTGAGATACAAGGAAAATGCAGGCCTCCCTACACAGTCACTGCTCTCTGCTATGTTTGATGTTTTTAAGTATGATTCCTTTTTCATAGATGGTGGTAAGAAAATCTCCAATATCAGTGGAGAAGATACCAAAGAATACCCCTGAAGCCTGATGTGCCACCTTTTCTTAGCTGGTTCATGCTATCACGTTGAAACATTACAACACTGAAGTTTACAGGTGCAGAATTTGCCTTTCACAGCTTGGACACAGCATTTAAGTTCTTGTTGCCTGAATTTAGTGTACACACTGTGAGGTTAAAGTGCACCAAAGCAAAACACGGCACCTCCAGCAGAATTTCACACCAACTTTGCACGCAGGAGATAAACCCAGGGGCCCTAAACCCTGCCCAGAGCCAGGTACAATGAACTCCCTGTCACACTTTCACTGCAGCTGCTGATCTAGGGTTCAAATCTGCACCAGGCATTTCTGGCAAGCCTCAGCCCCTGGCTGCACATTTGTCACTGCTCTGGTAGGGTCTGTCCTGACAGAGCTGTGTGAGCCCTGTGGCTCAGCTTGCTCGGCTGACACGGGCTGTGAGAGCACAGAACATCTGCTGGGAAGCAGCAGCAATTTCAGCAGCCACCTTTGCCACTGAGAGCAGAAAAGCACCATTACACACTGGGGGTCCCCAGAACTGCAGGCAAAGTCACTTCCCCTGCAAATCAGCCTTAAAAACAGCAAGAGAAATAAACACTGTTTAAACCCTGTTTTGCAGAACTTGGCCTGGGTCCAGGCTGCATACTGATCCTTGCAACTGTGTGGAAAAACAGTAACCTGGTATTTACACCTGTGAGCTCTGTTTGAAAGCACAGTAACACACACGTGCAGGACATTCCTATGCACGAGCATTATATGTTTCCATAAATGTGGTAATGACTAACAGCACAAATATGTCTGACCTGTCATATAAATTATCCAAATCTAAGGACATGCTGGAAACCCAAGAGAAGACAATGCAAAGTTCCCAATTTCTAGGAAAACAAAGAAAGGGGGAAAAAAGCAAAAAAGCAAAGGTTGTCAAGAATCAGGATCAATGCACTAAATCAGAAATTTGAAGACTCAATCCATGCAGTGGCAAAACGATGCCTTGTGTGGATAGGAAATAGGGAAAGGGGATACAAGAAGTGTAACAGACCTGGGATGCCTAAGGAGGAATTGCTGGTTCAATGCACAAATCCACATGGTGGACAGTAGGGAAAAGCAATGAGGGTTTGTGCTCTCAATTAGAGAATTACATGGACAACAACACACAGGAGCATTCTGTTTGGCAGCCAACAGCAGGGGGAATGAAGCTGTTATTTCACTTGGTTCTGCTGCATTTATGCATTTTTTATTAGAAGCAGCACTGCATTTTATGTCAATTTATACATGGTCCAGTTGCTTAATGCTGGATCAGTGTTTCCTCTTTTTCTTCTGGTCCTAATTTAATCAATAAGTTGCAGGGTAAAACATGCAAGAAATGCTCTATACTGTTAAGAAAAAAACCCATGTGCCATGGTTTACTTTCTAGGAGGCTAAAATATTACAATAAAAATACCCACTGAAGTGTCTTGGAATAATGAAGAGTCAATAACAATAAAAGGAACAGAGATTTTTCTAAATACTTAAATTTAGTGTTTTCAGCTTCACTCCTTTTCCATTTACTTTGTTACTAACAAAATGATGACACTTTTTAAGTAAAATTTTTTCCTAGGGTTATTTTAGAAAGTTCCCATAGTCCTGAAATATATAACTCCTTCAGACACCAAAAATAGAAATTGAAAATGGAAAGAAACAATTGGAATGCCACAAAACCCAAAAATACACACAGAAACCCCTTATGCCACAACAAACACTACAGAAAGCTTTCTTATATCATTCCAATGGCTATAGTGAAAGAACTTAAAGAGAATTAACTGGGCAGCAACACATTGGAAACATTCAAGATAATAAAAGAATAAAATAGAGCATGATTGTTAACGATCTTCAGCCAGACCAATGCCACAGATGTCCCTGGGCATGCACCTGTGAAGACACCTTTTCCACAGCTCTGTTAGCTGCTCTGTAAAGAAGACATTCATTATATCCAACGACTAATTTGCCAGGAATCTTGCTTTTTAAGAGCACCGAATCAGAGCCCTGGGAATTGTAAGGGATCACGCACAAAAGCATTTTCAAGCCCGTCTCCAAAGCCAGCATCGTTGCAGACTGAACAGCAGGTTCATCCTCTGATCCAAGTCTGTTGCTGCGGAACAGCGCCAAACAAATGTCTGTTAATGTTCTGCCAGGAAGCGCGAGCGGATGGGCTCCTGAGTGGCACTGAGGCAAGGGCCCAGGTTAAGAGTTGGGCATCGGTCACGCAGCTCCCCCACGCAAGCACAAACCTCTTCACCCAGCACCGTGTGCTGTCAAATGCTTTTTTGTGCATTGCCATATTAAATACTTGTACCCTGGGGATGGGAATTGAATAGGCACAACATGGAAATTATGATGCGTGCATCCGTAGCCTTTAACCTACTAACAAGTATGACCAAGATCGCTGATTTGGAGCTCTCTAATCATCGGGGCAAGAAGACATCAACAGCTACTGTGTCACACTGACAGGGCCTCCAATGGCAAGTGTGGTTCAGAGGTCCACAGGAAACACAAAAGCAGCTTTGTCTTTTGATGTAAAGAACAAAGCTACCATGTGGCACAGCATCACACATGCAATTAGTCAGGAAAGTTAATACAGTGGAAGCAGATGGTGGAACCATGTCAACATTTTTAGCGGGCACATTTCCCCTTACTCTCCAGTTGCTGTGATCCGAGGTCGGTGGAGCAGCAGGCAGATTGTTGGTAAGCAGGACCCCACCAGGGATTGACAATCCCCTTTTATCTATCCATCTGAGGTACCCCTGTGCTCCCACTTCCATCGGCACAGCTCCACCCCTGACACCTCCTCTCCACCACATCCCCACGCCACACGGTAGCACCGTTAACACCTCAGTGCACACCGAGAAAAAACGAGGCAGAGACAGCCAGTCCCTAACCCTGCTTGTGCTGGGAGATACTGACAGGAAAAGGCATTAAAAACTCCCCTCCAGTGGCCCTTACACTGCTCATTCTGCTCATTTCTGCAGCTCAGCGTGTTACCAAATGCTACATGAATCACGCGTACAGCACACGTCATTCCGCAGAACTTTACACGTCTGCAAAGAGCAACTGCTCCTTTCTCACTGCCAGCCCTAATGCTCGGTAACACAGGATGGAAATGAGAGGCTTCTTGGTCAGCACCAATCGACTGCACACGCAGAAAACATAAAACCCAAACCACAAGGATCACACAAAGAAATGCCATACACACATACAGGAAACGCTGTGGTTTGCATGACTTTGAAGTTAACAGCCCTGCACGGTCTTGAGACAAAGTCTCTCCCTGCTATTGTCAACCAGTTTTGCCCAATTCCCCAGCTCCACACATCATGGATTTCAACAGTAACCAGGTGAGGATGGCAGGAGCTTTCAGCTCTGCAAGTCATTTAATTAAAATGAAATGAACAACCAGCAGTTAGTCGAAGTGCTCATATGCTCCAGCCACCACAGCTGCCGAATTCTGCAGCCCTCGGTCCAATCTGATTTCCTTTAAAGCTCCTGGCAACCCATTAATTAAAACACATTATTTACAGCTTCCAGGGGCTTGAAACCATGGGATGCACTTGATGGAATTTATGCAATTACGTACAGCCAGTGCTAGTGACAGGCTCCATTCTTGCTCCTGCTCTGCCCTGCTCCCACACTCGCCCGTTTCCTTCCCTGCGGCCCAGCCACGCGGGGCTGTTTGGCCTGGGCCTGCCACGCCGGGATCGGCTGCCATGGAAATGAGCAGGAGACAACAAAGGACCTGTGAGTCTCGCTGGAGATGGAGGAGTAGCAAGGCAATAGCACAGGAAGGCCAAGACAAAGAGAAGCCAATTTGCCTGCTGCCTTTAAACACAAACAACCCTCCCCCTTTGTGCAAGGAGATGTTGATGAATTGAGTTTTCCCCTGATTTAAGAAGCCAAGGCCCTTCCAGCCAAATGCAACAAAGCCATGAGGATGGAGCATCCTGCCTTTGGCCCTGTGTAGCATTCCATCCGTCAGTGCTCTGTGGGGAAATGATCCCAAAGCAAACCCAGAGAAGGTGTGGTTTAATAAGCAATCCCAATGTCACTGGTAGCACAGCATCAGCTGCAGGCAGATTTCTCTGCTTTCAGAAGGACTTTTTCCTTTCACTCCATTATTAAGCAGTCACGCTCATCAGCAATTCCCGTGACTCTGCAAGAAAAAAGCTTCTTAAAACATAACCTTACAAAGTATGACTGACAAGCATAACCAAGTCTCCTGTGTCTCTGAACTGATTTCCAAAGGTACTTGAGAAGGACTGAGAGCAGCCCTGCCAAGGATTTGGGGGTGCTGCTGGATGTGAGGCCGGACACGACCTGGAGATGTGCACTCACAGCCCAGAAAACAAACGTGTCCCGGGCTGCATCCAAAGGAGTGTGCACCAGATACAAGTGCAAAAATTAAGAACTTTTTGTACAGAATATAAGATATAAGGAATATAGGAGGATATAAAGAAGACATTTTTTACATCATTGCAAAACACTGGCACAGGTTGCCCAGAGAGGTAGTGAATGTCCTACCCCTGGAAACATTCAAAGTCAGGCTGGACAGGAATCTGAGCAACCTGATCTAGTTGAAGACATCCCCCCTGCCCACGGCAGGGGGTTGGACTAGATGACCTTTAAAGGTCTCTTTCAACCCAAACTATTCCGTGATTACTTGTGTTTTACGAGAATAAAGGGAACATAAATTTTTATGGAACTGTGAACTTTTTACTGCTTATGGAGTCCCACATGAACACTGCTGAAAGATCAAGTACCATAAGCCAAAGACATCCATAGGTATAATTATCCCAATTATTACTTCCCCCTCCCATTTGTTTCTTACCTTTTTTCTTCCATGAGGCCAAGTGATTAATCTGTGTAAAACCTATGGAAACCATCCAGAGATATAAAAAGGAGAAGACTCTATTAAGATAAGTCACTACCAAAGCCTCAATCTTTCTTCCAGCAATACAAAAGTGGATTTTGGCTTTATTCTCCTGCGGTTCATTCACAAAAGGAAGGAAAACAAGAAGCAGAGAAATAATTTCTTGCATGATGCAAAAACAGCTCCGCAGATTTCAGTCTGTAATTCCAAATACCCAATGTGCACCATGCCCTCAGCTGGTGTGAGAAATTGCTTGTCTGCTCTAAAGTCACTGTAGCTACTCCAATTCAGATTAGCTCTAAAAGCCTCTTTCACCAAGATGTATTGCAGTAATGCACTGGTATTATTTAAGTCCAGATTTAAATGTGGTACAGAAAATGTATTTTTTGCTGCAAGAAAATCCAGAAACTCAAGACATTGTACCAACATTTGTCTCCTGATTAAGTCTTTTGTCACTGTGATTTTCATAAGAAGAGCTATGAATGGATTTATAAGAGATAGTGACCATGAAAATGTCTCTGAGATGACTGTTTTATTATGCTTTCATGCTGTTCTGTACTGGGTCCCTGTAGGTGATGAAAGTACCAATTCTTTCTCTCCAGGGCAGCCAGAATGAAGTAACAGACACTTTTCAGCAATAAAAAAAAAAAAAAAATCAGCAATATGACTTTAGACCATTCAGAACAGCAATCTGCAAATGCCTGGCTACTAGAGTATGGAGTGCTAAAATTGCAATACTCCAGTAATTTTCTGAGTCCCCAGCATTAACATACACTAAATCCACTAATCTGTGTATACAATTTTAAGGCAATAAGTTGGATTTTTAATTAACTTTTTATCTTTAAAGTGTGTTACATCACATATACTGGCAGTGCAGCAAGTGACCTATAGACCCTGCTCATCAGTACCCTCCAGAAATCAAAAAGTACCATCAGAACTGAAAACCAAACTTCAGAGATAAGAATTAGGGCTCCAGCAGAAGGAACTCCAGCATCCTCTAGCTTAGTATGTCAGAAATGAAGGTACAAGTAGAGGAATAATTTTCATATGTCCTTCCCAAGTCTTCTCTAAACAGCAGAACAGGTAAGATCCCACGAAGGCCCTGGCCACAAGGTAAAGTTCAGTTTTGTCACTACCGAACACCATCCAGCCTGGATTGGATTCCCAGGACTGGAACCGGTGAGCAACACCAGAATTAAACTTCCCCTCTGCAAATGGTTTCCAGTCACCTAAGTGTTACCAAGACAACTCCAGCCCTCGGAATACAAATTACCTTTGGGGTAGCACCGTAAACTCTGAGCACTTACCAACTCTGCATGCAAATTTAAATCACAACAATTTAAGTGACAACTGTGTAAACAGCAGAAACTATTAAACTATCACAGGAGTCAATGGTACTATAGTCAGGAAAAATGTTACTGGAGGCAGAAACAAAACCGAGCAAAAGGAGGAGGAGAGACACATTAAAAAGTTCAGCCCTGTAATTCATGAGTGCCAGGGAAGGGCTTCTCATTCCCTAGGAAACATCACTTTTCCTTTGACTTTTCCTTGTCCTGGATATCAACTATAAATTAGGTCCGATGTTGGGACAAAACTTTACATGTAAGAAAGCCAGGCAGCTTTGGGTGCCAAGGGATGCTGGTTATAAACAACCCCAGAGCTGTGCATTGCATTTTATTTCCAACAGCTGCATTTAAAAAAAAAGGGAAAAAGAAGAAAAAAAGAGAAAGAAATATACCTTCTTTTGCCTTTGGCACTGATGTGTGAGGCATTTTTAAAACTCAGTGTTATAGTAATGCTCTGGATGTATAAATTGTTTTGAATAAATGCTGATAAACTGAGCACAGCAGTACTTACGTTACTGCCCTGAAAAATTACATCAGCAAGTAGCTTCAGCAAGAGTAACTGCAAGGACCTGGGGGACAGAACTAAATTTTAGATGTGTGACAAGCTCAGAGAGTGAAACCTGAGAACAAGGGAGGGGTGGGAAACACCAAAAGCTGCAGTCCCCATTAAAGCTGTGTAACCTACAGTAGTATTTTATCCTTTCAGAACAATTTTTACTGCAAAGTCCCAAGCACTTTAGAGCCAGGACAGTCAGAGCCAGCTCTTCAGGAGGAAACCAGTGGTGCCCTCGATTTTACACTCCCATCAGGAGGTAACTTCACCTGGCAAGAGCCAAGAGCATTCCAGCCAAATTCCTTCCTCTCCAGCTGCCCTTTCTTCATGCAGACTGTAAGAAAAAAAAGCCACAACAAAACCCCCAAAGCCCTGCATTTTGGGGGGAGCACCTTGAACTGGATCCCCTGAGAGCCCACTGCCAAGTCCCCAACAGCTCAGTCCCAGGTCAGATAATCACCTAACAGGTATCCTGGACATGTACACGACAATTATCATGAAATGAATTATTAATAAGTACAGATGTCTAAAATCAACCACCATCACCCCAAAAAAGCAAAAAAACCCAACCAACACTAAACATGGGAAATATGAAGGTATGGAATTTAGACAGCAGATGTTTCTCTGAATGGCCATACATTTAACAGTCCTGATACTTCAAACTATAGCCACTGGCCAGCACTTCTCTTCTGATGGCAGAGTGATTCCTGTATCCTGTACAAGCACCAAACACACAGACTGACCATCCTCTGCCCTTGGCTCTCTGTTTGGAGAGAGCTGGAAGGGAGGAGCAGGCTGGCAGAATCATCATTAGAAAAGGGAAGGGGCCTATGCACAGAGAAACACCCACTTGCAAACTTCCTTTCTTGTGAAAGAAGAAATGATTCAAGGATGTGAAGCTGCTAACAGATAATAGAGCAAAGCCACTTACAATATTTTACTAAGAAAGCTCCTATTCCCTGCCTTGTGAAAAAAAGTTTTGTTTCTCATAGAGCTGACTCTATTCTCTCCCTTTTTTCTTCTCAGCTCTCGGTCTGTGGCAGTTCATTAAAAGATATGAACATTTCCCTTTGTTCCTGGGTCAGCCAGGTCCTGTCATACAATTCAATTGGCAGGTGAATTTTAAATGGGTCAGAACTGATAGTAAGCTCTTAAAATGAGAATAAGCTGATTGTCCCTAGAAATAGAAAAGAACAGAGGGGACTTTCAGAGTATCTGTGTCTCCAGATAACCTTTGTTATGTAATGGAGCTGCCTTACACTGATATTTTTTCCCCCTGCCACAGAAGTAACTCTGTCAAGACCTGCTGACACTGGAATAGCTGTTTATCAAGGAGAAACGTGGCAAATGCACATCAAGCCTGGGAGCACTGCAGAGAATCACAACCTCTGGGTCCTGTAGCCAAGTCAGATCCCCTCAGGGATGTCCTTGTGCATTTGCAGCACAGGGGATTCCCAGTCCCTCCCAGGCTGCTGCACAGGGGCAAGGCACAGGTCTAAGGCTACAACACTCAAAGTGCCCCAATCCCAATGAAGGGCTGCCAGCAGTGACTGGTCCTGTACAGCAAACATGAACTGGTTTGCTGGCAGTCTCCTGAAAACTGACTCTCCCCTAAAGCCAGATACATGTACAAGGGTACAAAGTTACTTTGGAGACAGATGAA
The DNA here is from genome assembly GCA_013389925.1 of Aegithalos caudatus. Lineage (NCBI taxonomy): Eukaryota > Metazoa > Chordata > Aves > Passeriformes > Aegithalidae > Aegithalos > Aegithalos caudatus. The sequence continues at coordinate 833,976 of WEIU01020377.1, read as the reverse complement.
TTTATAAATAGTTGGTAAGAAGCTTTCAGGCTTATGCAAGTTTTCTGTGAAAACATCAAGTCCTTTGCTAACTCAGTTCAATCACAGGCTCACGACTGAGATCAAGCCCTCCAAGGCCAAATGAAGACCAGTCACTAATACTAAAAACATAACTTATGATGGCTACTGGCTACTTGGAGGCCACTGTTCCAATTTGTTTTCTTTCAGGAAATCCTCACTGATCAAAAGCCAAGTCAGAAGCCAAAAACCTCCTTCTTCCCCAAGTCAGGCTGTGCCTCCAAACAGCCTGGAGAGCTTTCCTAAGGGGTTAATCTGAATTTAGGTAAGCTCAAATTGAGTACAAGATCTGGTCTCTTCTGTGTTTTAGCTGCAGTGAAACAAGAAGCAAAGCAGACTGACCATTGGTGTGATTGTTGTAGTCAAAGTCCATTTTTCTCTGGACCAGCATTTCTGCTTTGAGATCAGAATGGTTAAAAAGTTTTAAATAGCAGAGAAAATCTACAATTATTGCTGCATCAGGCCTGTCCTTAGAGATTTGATATTATCTAAAAACTAATAAAACCACTCACAAGAAACAAATGTAACAAAATTACAACTTGGAATGGTTTTTCCATAGTCAGCAATAGGAGAGTACTTAAATTTGATTTATGTGAACACAAAATTAAATGTCTAAATTGATATTTCCACCTTTTTCCAATCACCACCTTGAAAATTATGCATTGTTTTCTGCTCTATTTGAATTAATTCTTAAAACTAGAGGTTTATATCAGTTTTTATTAGTTGTTTTCATTGCTATTTCTTAGTGTGATTTTACTGTGCAACTTGCTACACTGCAGAGTCTTTATTCATGCAGCAAAGATGCTGCCAGGATGAAGCTTTAGACTGCAGCTTAGTCCTTTTATTAGCTTAAATTTTTGTGATCATCTTTTATAAAGTCAATAAAGTATTTTATAACCATGAAAAAGAAGAAGGAAAAAAAGAAACAGGTAATAAAAACCACCCTCTAAACTTCCAAGGGCACAGCAGAGCCCTAAATCAGTGACATCTAGGATGCATCCCATTCACCCAAACCCCCATTCTGCGGCTGCTTTGCCTCATGGTTTTCTTCCTTTTTTGGATGCCAGGTATCCCCAGGAAGAAATCCCAGCAGAGCAGGACAAGCCTGTGAACACACACACCAGCCCACAAGCCCTGTCCCTCTGCAGCAATGTGCTGCCAGCTCCAGGAGAAGCTGGGAGAGGTGCAGAAGAACGGGAGTCACACCAGTGCCCCCCACACCATCCCCTGCCAGGGTTCATGTGTAACTTGCAGGATATAAAATCCACTCTCTGCAGGGACAAACCTCCTCTGGAGCAGCCTCCAGGTCCCACCCAGAGGCTCTGTGGTGCTGCAGAGGAGCAGGAGAGCTGCCATTCCCACACTGGGGCTTTCCAGGCTCTACTGTGACAAGGCCATTAGTCAAGAGCATGGTAACATCACACCCACACAGGGACAGTGCTCTCTCCCTGCCCCCAGGGCACCCATATATCAATCCTTTCTCCCAGGATGCCTCTGTCTGCAATTTTACAGATATGAAAGGTCAAAATTTTACCAGCATTTACTTTAATTCCATTCATACATTATTAAAACCTTTTAGGGATCACCTGCTTGCTCCAGGCCCTCCCACAGTGCTGGGCAGCAAGGGCAATGCCAGCTGGGGAATTTTTATATGTTCCATGTCAAGGACAACAGTTCAAAGTCAGGCACAGAAGAGGAAGATGCTAAATAAGGTAATGTCTCAATATTTCTAATTTAGTTCTAAAATAACTGGTGTTGTTTGAATGTGCATTACACAACACTGGAATCTCTCATTTGAACATGTGCAGCCCTTTATTCAAAAGTAGTAAAAAGCTCTACAGACCTTTCCACGTGAAATGTAAGGAGCAAGCAAAAAAACCCCAAACCAACTCATGCTACCTGCACAAGAAATTCAGCTGCTTCTAAACTATTTATGAGAGGACAAAGCATCAAACAACCTATGAATATAGAATAATACCACATTCCTCTGAAAATCTGAGAAAAGATCAATCCCAGAGAGTCAGTCCTTTTTCCTTCTTTATCTGTATGTACTGGAAAGCCAACACCTGCTGTAGCTTTATATCCTCTTACCAGTAGGAAGGAATATTGATTTTTGTCCAGGGGAAAAGATGAGAAAAACAGAGACACATAAACAATGTTTAACAGCATTTCCTAAAGCAATTTCTTTTTAAAAATACTTTCTTTGAAGATTAGCAACTAGTTCATTCCTGGTAAGTCTGAAAGATGTAATTCAAAACACAGCAGAAGGCAGCATGACAAATCAGATGCTGAGTTTAACCAAAACAAACAGAAAAGATGACAGCTTTCCGACCATCTTGTCCAAATGTGGTCACTATTTATAATGTTCAAGTACCTGTTATTGCTTATTAATTCAAAGATTAAGTGGACAGAAGTGTAATCTTGTGACCAAAGGATACACTATGTGGGAACCTCCCTGCTATCCCACAGCTCCCACACTTTGGAACACCCTCCCAGCCTCTTCTGCAGTGTCATGCTCTGAAGAATGGAAACCTGTGCTCCTCTCTGAGTTCTCCCAACTCACTCAAGTAGTTGCACACAAATCAAGCCAGGACTGGGCAGGCAGGAACACTCAAGTGTTCCTTACACCCCATGAGAAGCTTTGCTGAGGTCTCAAAGGCAGAGAAGAGCCTGGTTTGAACAGCACAGCTGGACCCAAGTGACACAGGACTTCTCGAAAGCTCCCTTCCCCAAAGAGCTGCCATAAGCCTCAGCCTACTGCAAATGGCAGCAGGTATTCCAGTGCCAAGGAGATCAGATTGCACTGGAAGCCTGGGGAAGCCAGGGAGACTGGGGGCAGTGCTTCCTCTTCCCTCCCTCCTGCAGTGGATGTTCGTGGTACAGCTCTGAGGGCACTGACTGCCAAGCCCAGCTGTAGCTGTGGCAGTGCTTTATGGAAAGAAGGAATGTCTCAAGGCAGTTTCAGACCATGGGTTGCATTTTGAACCCCCGGACATCCATTTGAAATTGCAGATGGAAATCCTGCTCCTCAGTAAGTAAAGTCTTCCTGACAATAAAACTGGATCTGGGAAGCATCTGGCTGCCTTCCCCTATCCTGATCTCATGGGAACAGTAGCTACCACTCAATAACTTGACCTTTCAACTGGGTTGTGCTTGAATTACTCTGGTAGGCTCATTCTTTCATCCCATGTCCTGCCTTCAGTTCACCTTAATTTATTGCCAATTTCCATAATGTGCTCCTTTGGTGACCTATGTATAAACAACAGTTGCTTCTATAAATCAACTTTTTTTTCCATTTGGTTTAAATGTACATGCCTGGCACCTGTGTAACGGTTTGGACTCAAAATGTCACACTTCAGGTATCCCAGATCTTATTCTAATTTTCTATTTTCTTCTTATTTGCCTTGTAACAATTGCAAGAATAAGTCAGGAAATAAATTAAATCGTTAAATTACAATGCTGCTTGTGTTACCACACTTGGAATAAACAGACTTTATTATCACAACATGCTGAGCCACATTAACAGCTGCCAGGACATCACAAACTCACCACACTGCAATAGCACACATCAATTCCTAAAGGTATTGCTGAGATTTCTCCAGAGCCTGAAAACCCCAAATATACTTTTTTAACACCCATAAGAGGTCCTTGTCTTAGAAACACTTCCTGTGAACAGTTAATACCAATGGCAAAGCCAAACAGGCTTATTCCACTCCTAAGAACATTCTCAGCTGTTTAACACATTCATTAAAAACATTTTCTGAACTGTTCCTGCTAACTCCCAGGGCACTGGGACTAAGGGATGGACACTGCCAGCAATGGCTGCGGGGACTTAGAAGAGGGATGTTTAGAATTCCATGTTCTGCCAAATACTAATATCAGTTACAAGTTCTTACACACTTACAACAGATCATGTTCACTGGTTTGTGCTTGTAAATCAGTAAATTGGTCATTAGTGTAGCATCAAGGCCACATTCACATCTTTGCTGTGGAGGACAGCACAGTATCTCATACCAAAGCAATAAAAACATTTCCCAGTGAAACAACAACAACAACGAAAAATCCCACAATGAAATTCTGTGTACGTCAGCCTGAGTGCAGGTTGTCCTGGGTTGCAGCATGAAGCACATTGGAAACTTTGTGTTTTACATTCTTTCCAATAGGTAGAAAGTTTCTTATCTTAATAATTCAAAATTAGGTAATAAATGAGGACTGTTTGCTCAATGGTGCTGCTCCTTGGTACCTGAATAAGGCTACACAAATTTATTCCTAGTGACTCTCCACCCTGTAAATTTTATTCATCTAAATAATTTCCACAGCTTCCTCATGAGGGGAAGTGCAGGGACAGACACTGCTCTCTCTGCTGCTCAGGGACAGGACCTGAGGGAATGACATGAAGCTGTGTCAGGGAAGGTTTAGGTAGGACATTAGGAAAAGGTTCTTTCCCCAGAGGGTGGTGGGGCACTGACCAGGCTCCCCAAGGCTGCCAGAGCCCCAGGAGCATTTGGACAATGCTTGTGCTCTCAGGCACAGGCTGGGATTGTTGGAGTGTCTGTGCAGAGCTGCACTGATGATCCTTGTCCCTTCTGCTTCAGGATATTCTATAATTGTGGGCTGGCAGAAGTATCTCATATTCTATAAGTCCAAGCAGCCCAGAGAGCATGCAAAGCTGGCTCTGATCCCATCAACTTTAACTTATCCTCTCCTCTTGGTTCCCATCTTTCATCTGGAACATTAATACATACTTCACTGGCCTGATTAAAAAAAAACAACAAAAACCCAACCATTATTTAAAGTTTTCACAGTGCTTTGAAGATGAAAAGAGCTATGTTTTCTCACCAGCACAGCTTCAACCCAAAGATGTGGTTTATTTTTGCTCAGGAAATTTCTGCCATTAAGTTCTGTTTGAAGAATGTATTTATCGGCAGAAAAAATCTACTTTATATGAATAAAAAGTACTGTATTTAATAACATGTCTGAAAAAAAGGAAAAAATAAAGAGGAAACATGGCACAAACAGGAAAAGATTTTGGACATTATATAGTGGCATGATCAGAAAGCTGCATTGTCTCTCAAAGCACCCTGGAGATTCAGGAGATCCCTGGCGTGACCCTACGTGTCCCTGACACAAAGCAAAGCAAGCAGTTGTACTACATCCAAACTCTGAGGGTCCTAAGCTTCAGGAACAGCTCCTTGCTGAGCTCTCCTCACCTCATACTATGACAATAACACAGAACAGACCATTTTCTGTGCAGTCAGCACCTCACCTACTGGTGCCAATGGAGATTTCCTGCCTGCAATGAGCAGCTCCTGCTCCACTTCACCTAAGCTGTCTCAGGATGTAATGCCACAATAAAGTGCACATTGCAGAATATGACCAAAAAGAAAATCTTCTGTGCTTCCTTGAGTTCTTGCTGGCCAGAGGCATATGAAAACTGGGACCTGAAATGAACAGCCTACATGGATCTAGACTTGCCTCTGGTTTCCCAATCCTGCTGCACAAACTGCCATGTTTATGCTACTTTCACAAAATATCTAATCATGTGATTTCCCCCTCCCTTGTTTCTTTCAAAGAGGAGGGTTGCTGCTTTTGTTTGGTTTTGTTTAGTTTGTTGTAGCTGCTGGCATGTGCGAGGAGAGCAGCATCCCAGTTACAATAGTTTTGGAAGCTGGATTCATTGTGTTGTGACGGGTTGCTCAGGGCTCTCTGCACATTTTTCCATTTCCTTGGCAGGGCTGCAGGCAGTGCAGTGTCAGAAGACAAATTACAGAGGCATTTACCCAGTTCTGGGGCTTGTCGGGTGCTATTCAGCCTTGACCGAGCTGGCAGTGATGGACTGAGTGCGCTCCACTGCTTGTGGGACAATTTTCTTGGCACTGCAAAGAGACTTTTCATCATATTTTTGGACAAATGCACTGTGTTAAACATACCCAAGTATTTTAGGCCACAACCCCTGTTGATGTAAACCAATGTAGCTTCACAGAAATCTGCACAGCTGTTTACATTCAGTCCCTTAATGTCACATCAGTTTGAGAATAGGGACTTTAAAACTCACTGCAGGATTTGTGCTTATTGCTGTACAAGCTTTAGAATCACCATCACAGAAGCTTCCAACACAATCATCAACCAATACCATTCATGCAAAAGCAGTAAGTGAACTTGGCCAGATTATAAATAATGAACACATGTGTTGTATGTGCTGTTACCAGGTGTGTTTGTAAAACCTCCCCAGCTCAGCAATGGTAGAAATCACAGCAGGGTGAGTGGAGCAGAGAAGCCAATTTCATATCTGGTCACCTGACTTGCTCTCACATCCCTCAGGGAGTTAAGTCTCCTTCAGTGGTCCTGTCCCTAACACCCCTTCCTTTTCCCCCAATGCATTTTTACTCTACCATAGCAGCCATTTCAGCCTCTGACTTCAACTGGGTCACTTTTACTTTTAAGACACCAGTTCCTGGGCACCTGAGATACCTGCACATCTCATGGACACCAGCCTGGGCACCTCTCCCTGACAGTTCCTGGGCCTCCTGTTCCATCTCAGGTCCCAGAGGGGTTCACTGATTTATCAGCCAAAATGCTTGAGCTTGTTCACAGACTTAGAGCTTTGTAGGAGGATCTTTAAAACAAAAAGGAATCCATTTTTCATGCTTAAATCAAACATGTGAGAAATTAGACAGTAAAAAAGCCTTGAATTCTTCCCCCTTCCACAGATCTCTGGTTTGACATTTCCTGGACTATCAAAGGCAGTGCTACAGCCAAGGCTACAAGGAGATACCAAGTGTCAGCACAAGGATTTAACTCTCTCTCAAAATTCCATGGAGTTGTGGAATAACTCCCAGCAGAGAATGTCATTTTAGGATTCAGCTCTTTTATCCCTAAAACCATTCAGGAGGAAAGAGAACATAAATCCCAGCTCTTCTCTCAGGAAGAGTGGCTTTCTACTCTGCTGCTGCTGTGGAGTCTCCCCTGAGCCAGGAAGTCCTGCTTGGGCTGCTTGAAAAAGCAAAATTCCAAGCAAAATTCACTACTCTGCAAGAAAAGAGCAAGCAAATAAGTGAACTTCAGTCTAGATGTCAGAGTTCCTTCCAACACTTCTGAGAAGCAGCTATGGTTGTAGGACAGTAACGAGGTAGCTGGTGCAGCCCTGGAAGCCACTCAAGAAGAGTTTGGGTGAAAAACAAAGACAAGCACATTTGAGGAGATGCAATGGATCAAATCCCCTGTGGCAGGTGCACTTCCACAAATGTAAGTTGAGCTGTGCTCATACCCATGTCAAGAAATCCCGTCAGGCATGCAGCCCTGATGCAAGGAAAGTACATTCTCTCAAATACTCAGCACTCTATCATCACTTCAAAGCCCTTCCTAATATGCTGTAAGGTTCTGGAAATTATTCCTTGAACAGGTTAATTCATTAAATGGTTGGAATAGTTTGACCTGTGGTTTTGCTTTAATGATTATTGTAGAAGGTATGGCATTGCTTAAGAATACACAGTTTAAGGAAAAGAACAGATTGTCTAAATCTATGTTAAACTATGTTTCTGCACCAAACCTAAGACAATTCTGCTTCCTTCCACCACTGCTTTGATGGATGGTGATATTATATAACAGGGATACTATGGAGAAGGAGAAACCTTTCATTAGCATAACACAGCAATGCCTAAGGGCTCCCAAACGCAGCTGCACTGCTGCATCTGGGAGTGAAGGGCCTTGGAAGCAGCAGCCAGGACAGGCTCCATGAGGGAACCATCCAGCCAGGGACTCCAAGCAAGGATAATGGCCACTGGGTGCATCTTCCCTGCTGCCTCCCTTACACAGAAGGCTGAAAATCAGCAAAGTCTGGATTATTTTTAAAGTCCTCAGCAACAGCAAGATAAAAATTACTCTGCTAGGCTCACAACAAATACTGATCACCAACAAATCTATTTGCTCCTAGATCCCAGGTGTATTGGCACACACATATCAGAAAGAAAGACTAAGAAAAACATTTCCTGATTTTGTTCTTTGCAGAGATATTTCTATTTCTCCAGACAGCACTAAGACAAAAGATCAGGTAGTGCAAACCTGCCAATTCTTTTCCCCATTCTTTCTCCTAATAATATATCATGTCACTTTGCACCTGAGTGAACCCTAGCAATGTCAAAGAGTCTTTTTTGCAGAAAATGTTAAAATAAACTCTAAGCCATAGAATTTACGAAAGAAGTACCAAAGATCAAAAGTTAGAGAATGGCACTTCTGACTGAGAGCTGAGAAAATGGTTCCTGAGACTTCAGCAAGTCCAGGGAGACATCAACAGAGTAACATTTCAGGGATGCTTTCTGAGGTATCTGAAGGAAAACAATTGCAGAGGCATCAAGTCTCTATCTGAGCAAGTCTAACATCTGGGATATCATTGCATCCCATGAAGGAAGCAGGATGAAAAAATTCTCCAAGGAACGTGTGTATTTCTAAGAGTGACAGCTAGAAACTGCCATGGGGATTATGCTGTTTACTGTCTCAAACACTTCATTTTCACACAGAAGATTTTGCTTCTGCACAAACTTTTCCCTATGCCAGAGATCTCCCAGTCTTTCAGGGACCATTGTCTCTGCCATGAGCCAGAGACCATCATTTCTGTGTCACACTAAAAATATCTAGAGCCAGCCAGCCTCACCCCTGAGACTGTGTGCACATAACCCAGGTTCAGTCTCCTTTTCTTAGCACGGTCTACTTTCCTTCAGGCAAATCCTTCACTGTTTTGTCTCTGACTCCTGCCATATGCAAATGTCAATGGGTCACACACAGAACAGGGAAATGGAAAGGAATGTGGACAGAGACACCTCCTAGCCAGAGTAATGCTGCATGCAGACCCAGTCCCAAAGGGCTTTTCCTGCTTGCTGTCCTTCAAATAAGCAGTGTGCAAACACACAGTGCTAATAGAGATCCTGAGATGCAAAAGGTTGTTAATGACTGGCTTTCATTGGGATCCTGATATGGCTTTGCCTGCAGTGCTCATCCTTGGAACAATGTTGGAATATTTTCCTGATAAAGAGAAAAAAGAGTGCCAGTCTAGATTCACTCTATCTCAGAAAATGCAGATTGTTCTCTTCCATTTCATGACTGACCCAGCTCAGACATCCTTTGTGAGACTGAACTCCTCAACTGCAAAACTTAGGATTGCTTTTCCTCCCCGTCACCAAAAGAGTTTTGTTTGAAATAAAGTTGGGTGAAGAAACACAGGAAAACATTCCAAGATCCACATGCAAATAACACCTCACATGGCAGCTTCCCAAATGTACCAATGTTCAGTGTGAGTGCTCAGGGCTCCTTCACTGACACTTCAGCCCATGTTTCATTTCATATTTGTTGCAGAGCAGGCATTCCCGTGCTAGGAGTCATCCCACAGCACTGACACACAGCTTGGCAATACCAGGGACATGCTTGCACCCCTGAATCCTGGAAGTCTCCAAAAAGACACAAATGTGGCCAGTCTCTGGTATTTGCACCTTTCTGCAATAACAAGGAAACCTGTCCATCCTCAAAACCCTCATGGGAACCCCAGGCATGGAAAAGCAGCAGCCCTCCCACACAGAGGGACACAGAGGTGGCTGCCCAGGATGACTTTACCCCCCAAGCTGCTGGCTCTGGATAACGTGACCAGGTCTGTGAAAGAGTCTCTGGAAGTTTAAGAGCAAGTCAGGCTGAGAGCAGCTGTAGAGAAGAATAGAACAAGGTCTATTTCTCAGGAAGATCAGCCCCCTGTACAGGAAGGACAGGGTGCCCAGTGTGCCAGACGTGTTCCTTGCCAAAACCCCAAAAAGAAGCAATAGAAAGCTTTAAGTCAGTCTGGCAGTTCCACAAGCACAAACTGACTCAGAGCTAACAGTGGATTACAAAGAATTACTTTTCTGTTTGGGTTAAGCAGCCCTCCCCAACAACACTCAAAAGCTCACTCTTCAAGAAGCAAATTTTGAGACCACCTGACAATTATCAGCAGAGACAACAACAGTTAAAATAAAAACCAAGTATAATTAGGAAGAGGTAAACATTTCAGTTATAAGGTCTGCATTTCTCCCCCAGAAACAGTATGTTTGCCACACAGAGAAACAAGTGTTCTGGTTATGGCATGCATTAAGCAACCTGGGTGGGAAAAAAAAAATAATCAGAGCATGGAAATCACAAAGCAAGTTAAACAAAAGCAAAGAATTTTCAACATCCTGACACAAGAGGAAATATTTAGAAGTTTCATTAGCACTGACCACTGTACATTAGGCCTGCTATTTCCCAAGGGCCCTGACATTTTGAATGCTGCGAGAGCACTGAGAAATATCAACTCTTGCAGAAAGAGCTGTTGTTAAAATCTAAACCCCACTTTGCACAAGGACTATTTGCACAGCATTAAAGTAGTAGCTGGAACTGTCTGTTCAGGCCCAGTGAGAGCAGAAGGACTCAGAGGCAGCACATGAACCTGCCAAGTGATGCTGCAGAGATTTTTCAAGTGTTGCCTCACATCCCTGCACCTACAGCTGAGAGCACTGACAGGAGCTGAGCTGCATCAATTCCATGGCAGTCACTACTCGTGGATCTGTTTCTCCACCTGCCTTCAGAAAGTCACCTTTGCAACACAGATGGACACTTCTGATCCACAAAAACATCTGCTGAAAATCCCATGCACAACAATTCCTTCCAGTCTTCTTCCGTAAAGTCTCCCACAGAGTCATCTCTGCAGGGTAAACAAAGCACCCTGCAAGGCACAGCAAGTCACGGATGGTCTGCAGGCAGGCCAGGAACTCAAAGCTGCTGCTTCCAGACTTGGAGAGGAAGGACCTCAATGACTTTTTTTGCTACAGAAAGAAGTAACTGCACCCAATTTTGCTGGTGCAAGCACAAGGCCAGAAGGGAATTTTTCTAGGTCAGAGAGCTCTCCATTGTCATGGGGGGTCCAGTCATTATTCCTGTCAATCTTTAGGATCCAGAGATCAAGAAGCAGCTTTATCACTCCACTCTTTGATGAGCTTAGGTATGGTGGCCTCTGGAAGTAATGACAACCATCTGTGTCCAGAGATCACTGGAAAGGTTCACTGACTTCAGAGCCTGTGTCAACATACACCAGGTGAGAATTTGACTCTCCCTAATGGTGAAACAAAGTGTAGAGCTTCTGCCCCTGGGCCTGGGATACAGAGATTTATGCACTTTGCCTCTTCTGACATTGCCAGTGGACCCAGTGAGCTGAATATGTTCTTAAAAACAACCAAATTCCCCCTAAAAAGCAACGTGTCACATTTATTATAGAGCAAAGGGATGAGATACAACCCACATCTCTGCCCAGAGAGCACCAGTGACGGCTGTAGAACCACATGTGTTTAACTCACTACAAAAAAAAAAAATCAGGAAAATTTTCTTCAAAATTCACACCTTGGCCAAACACAAACCCAAAATAGGTGGGCAAAACCTGTGTGGAACTGATACTGCTTTGCAACTTTAAATGTTTTCTGAAAGCAGTATGTGTCTGTAAATCCAGCCTGCACTTAGCAGCAGTCACAGAGCCCTCTTAAACTCTGAGATCCTCAGAGGCATTTCAGCTATCTCCTGTCCCTTTTGACTTGAGAATAAGTGTGAAATTGGAAATTTTATCACCAAACCCACAAGTTTTGCCAGATCCATTGCTGCTGGTAGCATGCCCTGTTTTCTCATATTTACTTGACAAAAGTAATGTGTGATACCTATTTACTAGTATATACACTACAAAATAATTTCCTGTATGTTTTCAATTATGCACAGAATTCAAACAAAGAAATCCAAACCTTTTTGCTACTTCATTAAAATAGAATACCTTTTTCTCCCCAACTACAGCAGCTGTACTGCAGTGGCAACCACACCTGTTAAAATACAGAATGCTTATTTATAGAGCTCATTTAGGCAAATAATAATAATTTTTCAGACAGAATTCACAATGACACCAGGTTCAGAAATTTATCACAGCTAGAAAGGGCCAGTGTTTATTTATACTAGAGCACCCCAGAGATTTAGTTTTCTCTCAGAGAATTAGAACCATTAGAAACCATCACCATGGAGTCTCTCCCTCTTGATCATGTGTTACTTGGAAGGGAGGGAGGAAACAAGCCTGTCACAAGCAACAGCAGATAATGAAGATATACCCAACCTGATGTGCAAAAGTATTTCAATTGCTGCTTAGAGAGGTTGGTGGTTTTCAGCCCCACTGACTGCCAGAGACATTCTGAAACCAAAGGTGGTTCTTTCTGGTCCAAAAATCATTTTGCCCATGACTGAACATTCCCCTATCCCTTTAAGAGAAAATCAATTTATGCCTGCTACAAAGAAATCAACAAAATTCAAATCTTTATTTCAGCTTTTAAATCACTTGGCTCCAAACTAAACTGCAAGGTACATTTATCAAAGGGTTAAAACACACATCTAGGTCTTGTCCCTGCATATTTAGTGCTGTAATTTTGATTTTTTTTTGAGTGTATAGTTTTTGTCATTTATAAAAACAACTAAAAATGCTAAAAACTGATAACTTTTGCTTATTTATTCACACTGTAGTAAAAACATAAAAGCATCTTCTTTTACCATCTTAGCATATTAATGCCTTACAATGCTCATTACATTTGGGCCAAGAGAATTAATTAAAGGGCAATAGCAAAGTAGTGTCAAAAGCAAATATACAAACCTGCACGTTTGCATATTGGCAGTACAGCGTGATTAACTTGACCAGGCTTGGTAACAGCACACCCTTTATCTCAGAGTGTGGGATAAGATATAATGACTCCCTCAGAAGGCTGAAGGCAAACCTCACAGCTGACCTTCACAAACACTCATGTACAATCATGTCTTAGCATCTCATTTCATTTCAGCCTGAACTGACCTGAAAACATTTGTGACCACAGAAGTCACTTCTGAAAGTGGCAGCGACTCAATGTACCACTGTAAAACATTCAGAATTAAAAGTAAAATATATAACCAGTGTTTCAGTGGCTTTTCAAATCACAAAGTGTTGTCAAGTACTAATTTCTGACAAGCATCAGCAGCACTGAGCAGATGATGCTGAACTACCTCTGAGTCCTACCAACTGTAGAAAAGCTCATCAAAAATGCATCCAAGAAAATTCTCTAATGCTACAAGTCAAGTTTTATTTAAACAAACTAAAAGACAGACAACTAAGAAACTAAAGGGAATCAGGCAGCACAAGCATCTCAGAATGCTCCAGGCTTTGTGCTGGAGAGCAATCCTCAGCCCTGAAAGCCCAGGATGGACTCTGCATAGAATATAAAGAGCTTTCCACTTCCCCACCCCGAATCGTTAATTCCTCAATCTGGAAAATGCTGTTGGGAGCTTAAATGATGAACCTCTAGTGCCACATCTCACCCAGCATGCATTAACTCCTGAAGTTTCTCAGCTTCTCAGATTTTCCTCCATCTGTTGACTGCACTCACCTTCTAAGATTTATCTTAAAAGCTAAACAACCTCAATTTCAAATTCCCTCGTTCTGCATCCCCCTGGGTTTGCTCCACACCTCTTGGGTTTGTGGAGTTTATTTTGGAGGTCATGAGGCCCCTGTGTCACAGCCCACACATCCCAAGAGCTGGACTGAAAGCTGAATAGTGAGTGAATGTAGCAGGAAATAGAGCAAGGGAGGTGTGTGTGGGGAGGGAGGAATTGAGAAGCTTCCTATGGTGCAGGATCAGCCTGTTTCTTGGCTCCTTGCAAATGTTCAGGTTCTCATCACGGAGTCTATAGGTCTAAAACAAAATTCTGATATTCCCTCCCAACTCCCCACAATCTCTGCTCTCCATCAGTCACCAAATACAGGTGAGCTTGTAATGGGCTTTTTCCAGCAGTTATTACACTGGCCTCAGCACAGCAGCATCCCCTGTTTCCCCACACACGGAGTGCAACATCCCTCTGTGAGAAATGGTCTTTTTGTCTGTGGTACCACAATGGCCAATACACAACACAGTCCCAATCACACTGATAATAAAAACCCAAATGGCATTATGTTACTACAGTCCTTACATTTCTCACCTAACTTGCTGGCCCATCTACCAACCCATCTCTATTTCTATCCCAAAAACTGCTAACAGTATCTTTTTGACAAGCTAGAATAAATATGCTCATCAATCCTACTGTGTATGTATCCATTGTAAGGTTAAAAAATTTCCAGAAGCAACATAAAGCTAAGTTACAAAACCAAGACTGACTGAAGAGCACAGCAAGGCACAAAGGGCCAGCTAAGCTTCGCTCTCCTTTTACTTTTGCATCCTCACTTTGGTAGGACAAGCCCCAGAGATGTCTATTCATATGCAACGTGAGGTCTCCTTTTCCTTCCCCATGCCAAAAATAATGCATTACCATCTGTTCACAGCTAACAGACATGAACTGCTTCCACAATGATCCTGTGTAAGAGCTGAACCACTCGAGCCAGTCTCTGTCCAAGGCAAACACACCTCGAGACAAAACCCATGCAAAGCCCACAGTGCCATCCCCTCAGCCATGCGTGTCCATCCCCGCCTCGTGGCACCGGCAGGAGGATGAGTGTTAATAGCAAAGCTGCTTCCCAAGAGCTTTGCTGAACTGCACTGTCTCCTTCTGTTTTATTATTTATAACACCCAAATCTCTCTCGTAACCAGCCAGTGCAAAAGCAGTGACAAGAAGGCAATGTGAATGGAAAGCTTCGTAAACATACAAGAAATAATGTCAAAAAACCACAACAAATTTCTAAGAAATGAGAACTCGGAACTTCAAAGTCAAGTCAAGCGAAAAGCAACCTGTCAGGGCAGGAACAAAGGGAGCTGGGGCTGTGTGCACGGCAATTACTCCATCTGCAAACTCTGCTGAGGAGCAGAACTGACTATAAAAAGAATCCAGCATTGCAAGCCCTCCCTGCTAGTCAAAGGAAGGGAATACATCCTTCCAAAGACCATATAAGCAAATGAGGGGAGAAAGCCAAGGGAACAGAACAAAAGGAACATCCCAAAATACTTCTTACAGTCAAGCTCCTGATTTTATGAGTATAATTGAGAGCTCCCAGAACTGCAGAGTCACTGTTGCTGCATGGTCATCATTAACTGAGAATGTTTCTTGAAGTCATTTAGCTCAGAGGAAGAAAGAGAAGATCAAGGACACAAAGTTGTGCTGCTGGCATCAAAACACTGAAATAAAAGCAGTGTATAATGAGAATTTCTCTTGGTGTACACAATGCTGCCACAAGTAGAAATGAAAAAAAAAAATTGTCTAGAGTTAGAATTACCTATTAAGGCCTATACCAAATAATGACAATTGTTTTGAATGACTTACACAGAAATAGATGTTCCAGCATAAGCCTAAACCCATATCAATATGGACAAAACCCAGATTTTTTTTCCTAAGATCTAAAAATATATTGCAATTCCCATACAATCATAGGATTCAGGCACTGAAATAGGTTGCTTAGGGAAGTGGTGGAATCATCATCCCTGGAAGTGTTCAAAAAGCGTGTGAATGTGGCACTTGGGGATGTGGTTTAGCAGTGGTGGTGGGTTAACAGCTGGACCTGGTGATCTTAGAGATCTTTTCCAACTTTAATCAATGTCCAGTAGGGTTTATAGTTCAGAGCACTCAGGATCTGGCACTTCCCAACACCTCCAAATGAAAAAAAAAAAAAAAAAAAGATGGAGCTGAAATGATTTCCCACTATCCCAGGAACAGGAGGGTGCTTATAACACTTGTGAGGCTGCCAGCTGTCCTCTGCAGGTTCCCTCTGCACACAGCCTGCAAGTTCAGCTCCAAGGAGTTCTCTGGAATTCTCTTGTGAAAAGACTACAGAAAGCAATACAGGGTTTCAGTTACCACCCTGCACTTCCACCTCCCACTCCCACAGGGGCTGACCAAGCAGGCACCAGAGCCTGTTTGTAGTGCTTCAGTCAGTGCCCTTCTTCCAGGCTGAACTTCCAAACCCATCTCAAAATGGCAAAGAGTGAGGAACACTCCTGCAGCCCCCTCTGGTACCCAGCCAAAGACAGGCTGCCAGAGGAGGCAGACTCTTGAAGAGCAGTTGTGATTTCCTACACTGCTCATCATTTTACCCCAGTGTTCAAAACAACTCTTACTCAGGGTCTGCCTGCCTTGGGATGCTGGGATTGGAATGTTTTCCTCACTGTTTCCTGTCCTGGATAATCCCACACCAACACCCATCAGTTTGTGGACCAGAAATGCAGAACAGAACTTGCTCTGTTTCTGAACTATCTCAAGTGGAAGTTTTCTAAGATCAGCTGATTCACAGGGGAGACCAACTGTGTGTTTCTCAGCTGCCACTAGGTCTAAATGCAACGAGGCTTTTTCCATATTAAACTGATATATTCATATTCCTGATGAGGAAAGTCAAATCATTCCTGTCTACTTCAGCCTCTCAGGTTTTCCCTTAATATATTCACGCCTCCATCATCACTTGAGCTTAACAAGCATGACTTCAACGAGGAAATTTACATCTTTTTGGGAAGGCAATGAAGGGGAGATTTCCATTTAATCCTGCATATACCATGGTAGAAATTAGTTCTTTTGTTCCATTAAAATGAAGCCTCAAAATACTAAACCAGTATTTTTTTTTCCTTAATTATTCCTGTTGTTGCAGAAGTACCAGCACATATGTCACTGGAATAGAAAGATCAGTCTTGTAGGTAATAAGTTTTATTGAGTTCTCGGAACCATATCATCTGTCCACCAGACTTTTTAATTTGCCACATGACTGGTTCACTGTAACATCAGCTCTTGGAGTACTTGGGTAGGAGGGAATTCATGCTGAGTGCTTTCCTGAGCCAAACAAAAGTATTCTTCAGTGTGTATATAGATTAGAGAAGACTTTTTTTTTTTCCCTCCCAGCAGTATTTAGATCACTTTTTATCACTTTAGGGGCAGATGACTAATTTATATATAGCTATTTTCATGCAAACTATACTTCCATCTTGCTTAACCCTCACTAAAAACTAAAAACAAACTCTCCAGAGCTGATATTTGGAGCATGGGGTATGTGTGGGGAGGAAACTTCCATGCTGGTGAGACCAGTGACTGGGAAGTTCACATCACAATCCTGTAAAAACCACACTCTACCTGCATGCAGAGACTCAGGACTGAGGGCCAAGTCTTCTACTTAGTGAACTCAAAACAAAAAAGCAAACTCAGACAACATGAAAACAGAAGGAATCCCAGAAACCTGCAGAGTTTGACAGATGTGGGTCCGTGCAAAAGCCTTCAACATTTTCCTTTTCACCTGCCTGAATGGATCCATAATACATCATCAGGTCCTGCTTAGTGCTCCATGTGTCCCTCAGGGCCTGGCCAGGTCCTAGGGTGAAGCAGTAGAGCTGACGATGGCACAGAGGGACAAAAATTAGTGGCAGTTCTGCCAAGTTATGATACCTTTGAAAGTGATAAATCCAGGGACTTTTACATATCCTGTATTATTAAGAAAAGCCAAACATGGTCAGGTTTGAGGACATTTGAAATCCTGATTTCAATTGCTGCTGCTTAACTTTACTTTCTCATCAGTCCATTCTTCCTAAAATGTAGCAAACACAAAGTATGGGAGAGAGAAAAAAAAGAAAAATCATAGAGTCAACCTGTCCTTCTCATCCTCAGTAAAGTCAGTCCACTCAAAACACCCAAAGTATTCAAATAGGATCTGGCATTCAAAACCAAGATAGGAAGGTCTTTCTTTGCATAAGTAAAATCCTGACCCTTTCTCCCATCATCTTGAGTTTCACCAAAGGTTCTCACTCTTTCACTGCCCTATTTAAATTTAAAATGTTTACATATATCTAGTACCAGTATCACAGTGTAGAAATCATGGTGGGGGCAACCCCAACCACTCAACTGGACATTTGTAATCTTCATTTTGCTATAGTAATTATATTAAGTGATGAAGTTATTTAAACTCCATCAATATAAGTCACATTTAACTCAGATTAAGGACATAAACACAAAATTCTATAACGATAGGCAAGAGGGATTTAATTGAAATTGATGTAACTTCTGCCTACACACAGCCTCTGGTAAGCAGAATACCTGTGTACTAAGTGGAATATTTATCTGGAAAAAGGGATACATTTAGTAGTGTTAAGCCTAAATAGATGGCAGAATTGTAATTGGTTTTGTGGAGGAAAGAAAAAAGGCAATTAATTTCAACTTACATTGAACAAGATACATCAGGGTAAAATATTGACAAAGCAGATGATTCTGTTCCCCTATGCAGAATGCCAACTGGCACCCACTTTCAAAATGCCAGTGTAAAAAAAACAAACCAAAATAAGAATAAAGAAATCAACCATTTAAAACACTACACATTACTGGATCACAAGCAAATTACTTTCTTTGCAGAAATAGGAGAGGAGAAAGACTCTACTGGATTTAAGAGAAGCAACCACCTACTTTTTCAAACACATGTGTAAACATGTAAGTATGCACACATGTATGTGCTTCCCTTTGTGGGCACGACCTGTGAGACCTCAGGGACTGAGTGTAAAAGTCAGAAATCTGGACAATTCCCTAATCCTGTGTTCAAAAAGCACATGTGGTGGTGCAATACTCCTTTGTTATTCAAGATCATTCTATGATGACAGAACTCTGTGTTCAATTTAATGATTTGGGGGGGCATCACCCCTCACTGCCCCCATTCCAGGCAGCAGAGGAAGGAAAGCTCTAAAGGGACACCAGGGTGACCTTTAAACAAACCCCAGAGTCACAGCCCAACAAACCTGTCCCTGTTCCCTTGGGAACCAAACCAGCCCTTGTTCATGGCCTAGAGATGCTCCTGTGGGGAGCTGTGACATTCACAGTGTCCCAAACTGCTGCCTTATGTGAGGAGGGATGATCCAAGCCTCCATCCTTTCACCCACACAAGGTTTTAAACTTCCCTCCCAGATGGAGCAGCAGTGGCTGGACAAAGCTCAACCTTTCACTGCTGCCACCACCAAAGGTCTGCAGAGCAAGTCCCTTCACAGCCACCTTCCACTCCCACACTGCCTGCACAACACAGGCTTGTGAGAACAAAGACCACTCTCAACTTTAGTGCTGGGATTTCTCTGCTCAGCAGGAATCAGGTATGATCAAGGAGCACATGATAGGTCCTCTCCCAAGAGCCAGAGACCCAAACATATCCTGATGGCATCACACACAGGCCCCCAGCACAGCTCAGACTCCTCTGGTAGCAAGATCAGCATCTTGGGAGAGCAGTTCTTGTGTGAGCTGAATGCATCTCACAGTTCTTGCTTGTGGGTTCCCCCTGAAGCAAGTATATTGCACACTTTAGAAAACACACAGTAGTTTAGAAACTACTGCTCTAAAAGAGCATTAAGTTTATAAAATCACACATTCAAAGCAAACTGTCAAGCAAGATTTCCTGAACAACCTTAATTGAGCTCCCTTGTGTATTTACAGCATAATAGACTCATATATTCCTGGGCTATTTTCTTTCCCTTCCATCTGAGCCTCATTTGTAGAGCATGGAGTTACAGGGAGGGAGGGAATATTGCTCTTCATCTTAATACTACACCTGGTTATTAGATCTTCAGCAAACATTATCCAGTCTCTCCACCAAATGCAAAGCTGGCAATTCCCTTTGGACATTTTATAGTGCTCTCCCAACAGTCCCTAACTCATTTTCACCAAAAATGTATATGTAGTAAATAAACAATAAAATAACCCCCATCAACTGCACACAGAAGAGGCCAGATGAAAAGGTCACAGACTGGCAAATGTTAAAACATGGAAAAGCTTCAGATAAATCTGAAGTGTCAGATGAGCCCTTGCTATACAATTACTACCAGCTATGTGTAATTTTTAGAAATGAAAAACTGTAAGAATCAAGCTCTTAATCACTCAAGGCAGAGACAATTTCAGCATCTGCTGCAGGTACCCCCTGGCTCACTCCTACCTAGGGGCCTCTCTGGGTCACACAACAGCCCAGTCCCAAAATGCAGCAAATGTTGTTTGCAGGCAATTCAGTGTCAGCAGTTCCTACCATCACTTGGGATTTGTTCTTCTCTTGCTGCCTGGGTTGCAAATAAATTCCTTTCTGTGCTCTCTAATTTCTTCTGAAGTCAGCAGTATGGTAATCCTTGGAGAGTTCCCAAGCTGCTCTTTAGGGAAGTAGTTAAAAACAGGAGTGTTTGGCAAACACTATTCATGCTATAGGTCTTAGAAAAAAAGAAAGCAAATTTCTGATATTAATTTTGAACCAAAACTATACTGTTGTGAAAATATAATCACATTACTGTGTATAAATTTGCAAGTATTTTTCATGCATTCTGCTCTAAGATGAGCTGTAAAAGGAAAAAAAATTATTACTACACCCTCTTTTCTCCCCCTTCTTGGTTTTATGAACTGCAAAGGAAGTTTTCCCACACAAACCCCGTTTTTTTTACTTGCCTTTCTTTTTAAAATTAAACATTCATGTCTCATCTCCCTCAACATGTCAGAACTAGCAAGCTTATGTTATCACGGGGAGCAAACAAAATCTGATTAACTGCAATGGAGGGGATTTCTTTTTAGTAGTATTTAAACCTATTAGATGGCAACAAG
Organism: Aegithalos caudatus; assembly: GCA_013389925.1. NCBI lineage: Eukaryota > Metazoa > Chordata > Aves > Passeriformes > Aegithalidae > Aegithalos > Aegithalos caudatus. The sequence goes on along the minus strand of WEIU01020377.1, from coordinate 813,371 downwards.
AAACTTCTGTTTCATTAAAAACACTTGAGAGAAAAAGCTTGTTGCTAAGTTCAGCAACATTGCACTGTCAGTAATGCACTGAAAGCTCTTAATCCATAGCCATGGATGGCACAAAGAAACTCTCCCACAAAGAACAGATGAACCAGCAACAGCCCTGCTGGTTCAGGTGACGTTGAGTGGGGAAAGCTGCAGGAAATCAGCCAGCCAAAAAACAATTTAAAAAAAGGAAAAGGAAAGAAAAAATATACAAAATATTTAATAGGTTGGTGGGTTTAGCAGAACTAAACTAATTGCTATTTTCTAATGTGCTTTCCTTTACCAAATGTATTCAAACTTTATCTGTTTTGAACAGAAGTGCCAACAGGCTGTGTACAGAGTGGAAGTGCCCATGTAATTCAGATATAATTTAGCACTAAATTATCTTTGCGGTGAAGGTCCATTACTAAATCACTTCACTGGAAAATGAATAATTATGGAACAGTTACTCTAGCATTCCTTGGATATATATGCCCTCCTTAGCATGTTTTTGATATTCAAGTGCTTCTTCAGCCTGTGCCAGCTAAGTCAGTAAATTCACATTAACTCACTTCAGAATACACAGGATACTCTGCTTGAAAACAATTCACAAAGCAGAGATGGACAGAAATCCTGGCCTCACTGACAGGATTAAATGCTCCACCTGAAGTTCATTCCACAGCCAATAAAAATGCAGACTAATTTTTTTTAAACAGAAAGCCCCTGTAAAGAAGAGAGGAAAGTCAAAAAGCAAATTAATGCAAAAAATGCAGGGCAGGAATACTTGAAAGCAGCACTCAAGGAGGGTGATACAGGAAGACATTTTCCAGGCAGCAAAATTAAAGACTAAAGACATTTTTAAAAACACTAAAAGTGACAGTAATAATGTAGAAAGTGCTCAAAAATAGCTTCCATTCCACAACAGAAGATAACAAAATACTTCCATTTTACTGAGTAACACAAAGCTGTTTCACAGCACTTATTAAATTTAGACATTTTAAGGCAAGTAACATGTACTCAAGAGTTTAAAAGAGCTGGCTGAGGGGAGGCAACAAAACATACTGGTTATTTTCATTAAATCTTAGAATACCTATGTCATTCCAGGAGACTCAAAGAAAGCTAATGTTATGTCAGAATTTAAATATAATGAATGAGTGCTTATCGACCTGTCAGCCTAATACCAGTTCTAGTTAAGCTAAGGCAGTGAATTACATTCATCTTTAATTTTAAGACAACCAACATCAGTTTATAAAATGAAATCCTGTCAGGCTAACCAGTTGTTTTTTTCTTGGTGTGCTATGAGCCTTACAGACATAACAGGGTTTGGAGCTTATCAAAGCAGATGGGAAGAATAATTTCATTAGTGGCTGGGAGCACCTACCTGGCAAACAAAAACTGGGCATTAGAAGGTTCATTTAGCTGAGCTGGCAACTCTGCTGTGCTCCAGTGACTTTAGGTTGAAGGGAAGTTCAGACTGGAAGTGTAACATCATTTCCAGGAGCCAGTAAATCTCAGGACAGCGTTGAGGAGTTCACTGCTGGTTCTGCAGCAGTAAGCTGCTAAATGAAATTTGGGTCTTTGAAAGGATGAATAGAAGAAGAAAAAGGGGAATTACCTGTCTGCATAGCAAAGAGCACACCCTGGACAATCACACAGATGAGAGCTCTGCTCGTTATTTAAAAGTCTATTTCAAAACTTGAGAATAAACATTCAAGAAAGATTTATCCTTCCAGGTGTGACTCAGGGCAGGACCAGGCACCACAGACAGAAGGGCATGTGCTTCAAAGAGAAACAAATGCTAATGAACTACCAGTGCTGCCAAACTGCTGGTATTACCCTTCTAGAACAGCTACTAAAGCAATAAAATTAAAACACTTATCTAGGTACTGCAATTGATATAACAAAAACGACTCCTGAAGTTATTACATAATTTCATGTGCTTCATAAACCATTAAATACTAAGATGTAATGAGGTAGCTCCTAAAACAATCAGGAAAGGATCACCAGAAAATAAACTCACCAACACTTTAGCCTAGGCCTTGGTTACACAGAGCAGTGACTGGCTGGTTCCCTCAAGCAAATGTCACCATTTGTCACATCAGAAGGAAACATGAGGTGGGAAATAAGGAGGTGTCAGAGCATCTCCAGGCTGGCACCTCTCGGGCAGAGCAGCACCCGGCCATGCTCAGAGTGCCCAGCCCTGGTCAGGCCAGGCTGGAGACACAGAGCTCCTGCAGCAAAGCATCAACTGTGCAACCAAGGCTGGGAGCCAGGTCCCAAAGGCATCCTGAGGGTATGGGATCACCTCAGATGCTTGCAGGCCAGTGTGCAGGCAGCAACATACTGAGAGGGAGCAGGCTGGGATTGTTTTGGGAAAACAAGTGGAAGATGCTGTTAATATAAAGAAAATTTTCAAATGCTAACATCTGACAGTAATTTAAGAAATGCTGCAATTGGTTTTGTTATGCTTTCAGAATTCCCTTAAAGAACACAAGTTTCCAGAGGAGTGGCCCATTTTTGCTTCCACTGCAGTCACCAGAGCATTTGCTATTGATCTCATGGGGAAAGGCTCCCAGTCCCCATCAGTGATTCTGCCTCCAGACACACACAGGAGCAAGCACATCTTTGGGCTGGACACAAGCAAAGGCATCACCTTTATAAAACCTCCCAGCTGCCCCACTACCCTCCTTTCAGCTTCAAACTACTCAAATCCCTCCTGAATGTACCAGGTCTGCTGCATGCCAACCTCAAGCACTAATCCTAGCAGAATTCAGGGGGTTTTGGTAAAAACAGACCACACAGTTCCAGAATAGAGACCACACAGCCTTTGTAAACTAGAGCCAGGCAAAACTGAAGAATTTCTGGAGAGAGCTTAAATAAAACTATCTATAGGTATCACTACTGCCCAGATACAGCCAAAGACATGCCTGAAGCTTTGTGCTACATTTCGCTCTCATTTTTCAATGTGTTTGGAACATTAAGGCAGTTTGTAACGTATATAAAACCTGTGAACACAAGTGGGTATCTTACAGTAGGGGGCTATTTTTACTTGAACTTGATTGAAATGGCCTACATAGCTTGTGGCTAAGGTAGCTTTCACAATTATAGCTTTCCCAAAGACCTATTGATACATCCTTGATGTTTCATTAGGTGCAGCACAGGTATCATGGGTTGGGCTCTCCATCCTTAACAACTTTTGCCAAACAAATAATTTCAACTGCAGTGTCCTACATATGGTCTATAGCACAGGCTGTACATTTTGTTCCACCACCCTGAAGTTAGACAACATAAATATACCAGTCTCAAGTCAGAGGAAGTATGGTTCTCCCAATTTAAAAAGATGTTTTTAATGTTAACATTTAGCATTCGATTTTAACAACTGTTTTATGGGTTTTTACAACTACTTAGGAACCCACATAATTAAGGAAATCAGATTTTCTTGTTTCCACTCCTCCCCTTCCAATAGTAAGAAGCTGATTCAGGAGATGTTATGCTAGTACACAATTAGGGTCACAAATATATGCATAATCTAAAAGGGCAGAGTTCACTGTGCAATAGTTACTCATGTTCCATTATTCATAAATGCTCTGATAGCTTTTCCACAAACGCTCAGTGCTTAATGAATCTTGAAAGCTTTTAGTTCAAACAATTATTCCTCATGAAAATGTGTACCAAAGCATATTATTTGTAACTCTATTTGCTTCTCCCCATTTAAATTTCAATTGCTGAGCTGGAAGCAGAAACAAAACCTTCACTGTTGGGCAACAGCCACAGTAAAACAAATTATGAAGGTGGAGCAGCTGATGAGCACACACAAAATAAAAGTTAAGTCCTTCAAAGTACATCACTGTGAGGACCACACTTTTGTATAAAACAAGGGTCAGCAGTTGGATTAATTACAAGCTGAAAGGGGGATCTTACTGATGAATCTTACTGGGTATTTCCAGTTCAAAACAGCTGCAATCAATTAACTCTGCCTTTGCTGTCACCTCAGCAGTCAATGTACACAGTACTGACATGAGGGGAACAATGCAGCAAGGCCCAGCTCCAAGTGATAACGTGGGAATTGCATTTCACCAGTCTCTAACCCTGTCTCTTACTGGAAAGGGCTGGGCTGTTTTCTGGGAATGCTGCAGCTCAGGGCACCCACAAACCTCCCAGCCTCCATACAGAGATGCTCAGGAATGCTGAAGGCAGATGCTCTACATCCTCCCAACTGCTCACAGGGGGGGCAAGTCCTGGATGTAAGAAACATGTTGTGTGCACAGAACTTGGGTTGAAAGAAGAGTGGGGAGGGACAAGTCAGTCTGGCCAGCTTTGGAGTCCAACCTGCCACGCTGAAATCAGCCTGGGCTCCCCCAGGAGCTGGGCCAACCTTCAGGCATCACAGAGGAGAAAAATCTGCTCGTGGTGCTTGCAGCCCTCTCCTCACCCTGGGTGAAAGGTGCATAGGGAGATGTTACAATCTGTTTCCATCTGAATTGCTTGAGCTGATAAGCATTTTCAAGTGCCTGAGTTTTGCCTCCCAGGGAGACTGGATCTGGGAGCTGCCCCATTATATCTGCATGCTCTCTCACACACATACATCCTCTGTCTATGGAGGAAACATTTGTTGTAAACATATGGAGAAGGCCCTGCTGGAGGCCAGCATTTAATGCTCTAGTTAATAACATTTTCGAAGAAAAAAAAAAAAAAAAAAGCAGAGGGGGAGACAGAGAAAACTAAATTCAGTAGGATGTGAGCACAAATAAGGCTCTCAGGTGTAACAGCATTTGCCAAGGTTTGAGCAAGCAAGCCTAAAGACATCCTAGGGCTCTAATAAATGAGAGACATGGCACCTCAGAATGCATGAGATAATTGCCTGTCTCTATAATATACACACACACAGAGGAAAGGGGGTTCAGCCTGTTTGTGGTCAATTTGAGGTGTGCTGAGGGCAATTTACATTGGGCTGAGGTTTAACAACGTTCTCAAATACAACAGAACAATTGTTTTTAAATGTCAGACAGCATTTATCCAACTTGTCCTGCACGGTCCTCCTCTTCTGTCCAGGGAGTAGCAGCTGTCTGGCTGATGCTCTGGGTTGTTTTCCTCCTGGCTGGATTTCTCCATTTAGCTGCCAGCATTTTTGTTCTTTGATGACTGGGTTTGTAAGCTGGTACCCACTGCTGATGATAATGGCTACTGAGGTCTATTACAGAGCAGTGCAATACTGACAGTTTACATCCCAGAATGGGGAAAAAACCACCAATGTGTGGGTATGGATTTCGCTCCAGGATCAGCTGTGCCTTCCTTGACTAATTAATCTGCAAGATTTGAACAGTCGGTAGAATGAAAAAAATGGGTCAACTTGGCAGCATGGGACTTAAAAATGAGGCAATAGCTTAGACTATGTCTGTGCTTTGTCCAGGTTTGAAGCCAACACAATATAAAACAGTTTTATAAAATGAGATGAACTCATGACAATCAGATGAGCCTGCAAGGCACCTTGTTCTTTGCCCAGGAAAGAAGGTGTCAATACCTTTACTGCAGGCCACACCATGACTCCATTAGGATGCAGAGATGGACAATGCATTTAATGCATGAAAATTAAACAGGTTTCTCATGGGGAAGAGTAACACAAGAAGACAAAGGCAGCTCTAGTCTATATAGTCATACTTTGATTTAAAATTTATATTGTATGTATGGGGGGGTTTCCAAAGTTCTGGAAGCTCAGGCAATCCCAAAGGAAGCCCAGCATCCCATACTGCACTGTACATTACTGATTATTCAGTTTGTGGAGGCAGAGTTGAAAGACTGACCACCCTGGTGAATCTTGTCATTCCTTACTGCAAAATGAGCAGGTGTCTGACTGGGGTAAAGCCAACTGCCCACTACAGGACATGGAACAGTGTTCATTCAGGAGAAGCAAATTAATTTTGTGCAGTTCTAAAGCTCAGTTTTCAAAGGATTTAGTGTAAAAGATGTTAAAAGAGACTAATTAAGTGGTTTTGAGACCAGAACATGACTCCTCTGTGCAAATTCTGTGGTATTTTATAAACTTACATAAAGACCAACTTCTTCAGTCCCATAAAAAGCAAGAAGCTCGAAAGATGGAGGCAGGAGACTTCCTTCCTTATAACTTTGAGACCCCATCCTTCATTCAAATGCCATTAAAATCAGTTCACAAGTAAAAGAAGCTAGACACCTATATGCCAAGACCAAGTGTATGCAAGTCCTGTTTTTACAGGAACATGAGGGTGGGCAGCTGAACACACCTTGTGACAAGCTGGCCCTAATTCTATCCAGATTCAGAGTGGGCAGCAGGCCACTTCTCCCACTAAGGGAAGCTGCAGTGCATATTGAGTCAGTCAGAGGATGCCAGTCATGCTCCCCCTCTAGGCACCAAGTTCTTCTACCTCTCTCAAACACAGTACTGATTTAATCTAAGAAGGTTTACAGAAAATAACTTGTTCTCTCCTTTCTTCACAGAGTGTCTCTTTCCCACTTGCTCTGCCCACTCCCATCCTACCCTTGGATCACGAGCAGACTTAACTTGCTCCATTACCAATTCTTCTGGGAGAAATCTTGCTTTGTACGAGGTACCAAGGAGTAAGAACATTTTAAAAGGATGACTGAGCAGGACAACATTGCAACACAAATTCTGGCCCCCAGTCATGCACAAAAACAACTGAGCCACCTGCCAATATTTAAAGCATATGTGTAGAACAAATTTCTTTGTTAATTTACTGACCAATTTCCCTCCTCCTCCACAAAGGGAACACTGTGCTCCACCCCTCCCCTCTCTGGGCAGCTCAATCCCATCCTCTGCCCAGCATTTTATTTTGGTCTTGTAATTGTTATCTGCTACAGAAGCTACTTACAGCTACAGAAGACAAATGACAGGCAAAAAGCAGCTAAGAACCACTGAATTTGTCCAAAAGCATTACATGGTATATATTTCATTCTGTTACTTAACCAGGCAGCCACAATAAAAGCCCCAGACATCCCTCCTTGTCCAGAAGCAATTCAGGCCCTGGGGAACGATCTTGAATAGTGGCTAATGTGGGTGATGCCATCTCTAACGCAACAAGGTCAAAATATGTAATTAGCATTTTTCTCTCAGGGTTTCTCTCTCGCCTGGTGCTCTCTCTGCCGGCTCTCCTGGCTGGGGGCCGGCCTCCCTCGCTGCAGGGGAAATCAGAACCAGCTCCAGTGAAGACAAAGCAGCAGCCCAGCAGCAATCAGTTTCTGGGGGTACTCAGCACTCACTGGTGCCAGCTCAAATGTTACAATGAAAGCTCAATTCAGTCATCCAAGAGGTTGCTCTTCCCTTCATACTGGATTTTATCAGATCAACACTTACAGCAAGAAGCCAAAGCAGAGGCTAAGAGTGGAACATGCCAGTGGGGTGAAGGGGACCTCCTGATGGCATTCCAGGATCACAGCAATGCACTTTCACTGGGACCTTGGCACCTTCAGTGGAGTCTTAAAGACTTTTAACAGGGAGAGTTGCCATGACAAGAAGAGCATTTGCTGCAGGTTCTGTGGGACAATGCCTGTGTTAAAACCTCCACCGTCCTGTGTGCACATAGCTTTGGTAATTGTCAGTCATTTCTGCATTCCATGGGCATCTCCTAAGCATGAACTCCAAACAGAAGGTGCTGAGGAGCCAACAAAACTTTATGGCATGGTGTAATTTGCTCTTCATATGGAGACCTTTTATTATCTTTATGAAGCCTGTGTCCCCCTCTCCCAGCACGTTGTGTCTGCCCTTCCATCTCTCCTGAATCCCCTTCCCTGGGATCAGCCTGTTGGGTGCTGTTGTTGTCCCTCCCCAGGCAGGAGGGGGCAGCTGGGAGGAGAAAGGGGTCACTGGCTCTGGCACAAGAGCCTGTAATACATCAGCCCAAATCTCCCACTTTGTTGCCCAAAGCAAAGAGCACATCTTTGATTCTGTCTCACAGCAAACACCACAACCTGTGATGTCTCCTTGATTCATATATCTCTCCCCCATTTCCCTCCCTGGCAGTTTTCTTCTCTTTATCTCTGCCTGAAAACCATAGCACACTTGAAATCTGTCAAATGGTTTCCATTTGTATCCAGAAATCTCAGTATTAATAATACATTTTTACCCTATTATTTCTAGTTTCAGTGAAACTTCACAGCAAGCTGACAATTTCTGCCTTATAAACACTTCCATGACACGATTTCATGAAATCTGGATGATACCTAAAGCAGCAACAGAACTGCTACTCAGTCCCATGAGTCTCTGCTTAGAAGAAGGGTGCTCACTTCCTTCTTGTGGTACCTGGGGTTTGCTGTTATCGAGTCATTTCACGTAAATGAAAGGTGCACATTTCAAGTCCCAGCTACAGGGGAAAGTCCAGCTGTCCTCTGCTCAAAGAGGTGAGGAGAGGAAAGTAAAAATCATCTATTCTCCATCTAACAAGACAATAAAACAGGATTATCTGAAGAGCCATGCAAAAAATTCAAATGTTCACTATTCAAAAAAGAGTAACACTATTTTTAAAGTTGTTTTTCACTTCCAGTTCTTTCACAAAGCCCCTCAACCTCCAAAATCTGTGCCTCCCTCTTCTGCATATCCCAGCGGTCCATTTTGACTCCATGTCCTCATCTTTCCTATTGCTCCTGTCCAACTCTCTAAGGCCTCTAGAGTCCTGCTCAACGGGGAGGCAGAAATCTCAATCCTTTCCTCCTCATCTTCCAGAGCATTATCTTTGATATTATTTGCATTATGTGATCTGTATTTACTCTGTTTGCTCCTGGCGAGGTTTCTTTGGCTGCTCCTGCACTGGCAGAATTCTCACTTCCACCTGCATACGCTGCATTCTCCATTCCTCGAATTCACCTGTTCCCTCCTGCACCGAGCACTTCCAGCAGCTCAAACACACCCCAGCCCCACAGACATGTGATCCCTGACTCACAGTGCAAGTCAGCACTTAAGCTGCTTTCCCAAACCCAAATCCCAATCATCTGACCCAGCACGCTGCAGAGCACAAACACAATCCACCTCAAAAATCAAGCTGTGTGATGTGACCAGGCGTCATTCACTGAAGGAAGTTTCTCTCCTGCTACTTCAGAATACAGCAGAATTTCTGGACACTCTCAGGGCTAAAAAATGCCTCTGCAGTCTGAGTTGGTCCTACTGCCTCAGCTCAACTGCTGTAGAAATGCTTATTTTAGTAACATTTATTACTTTTAGTATCTTAGGTGAAAATTAAATATAGCGTGGAACAAATCAATAATAACAATAATACATATAAGATACACAACTTGGTGATGACATTAGAACTGAAAAAGTCCAAGGCAATAGCTGTTGGCAGCCACATCTGGCATTGAAACGTGCATCAAGCACTGCTGGAGTCTCTCACTTAATAAGAATTTACCATGAGGTGAGAAATCCTCACCATGTGACAGAGGTGTGCAGCCAGGGCAGATGCAGCTGCAAAGTGGATTTTGGTGCAGTCCAGTCCCACAGCACAGCAACAACAGGGGGAGCACAGAAACACAAGCCAGAGCCATGGGGATTCCTCAACAACTGGAATTAGGACTACTGTGGCAATACCAGCAGAGCTAGAAAGCTGTCTTCTGGAACCATTATTTCATCAGTAAACACAGGGGGGCTAATTTTGTTCTCAACTGCTTTGATATAAAAAGTTACAGCAGAGTCAGAGTAATTCCACTGCAAGAACAAAGTGTTAATAACAATCAAATTTGTACTACCTGTGAATCAATGGGAACAGCATCTGCTGTGCTGCTCTGACTTATTTTGCTTCAGGATTTGTGGCAGCCCCTCCCCTTACAATGGGAGGTACAGCAAACAATCACTTCCACTGGTAGTAAATGATACCCTCAAGGAGGTGCTGCAGAAAATCTTATGAGTAGCTGTCTCAGGGCTGCTCAAACAGAAAACAGGTCTTGCACTTTAAAAAGAAGAAAAATAAAAATCCCCACAAAGTAGCCTTGTTTAGACATCTCAACAATAACAGGAGCCTTGTTTTGACATTGACAATTACCAGTCCAAATTATATGAAGGTGATGCTCCTTGTTTTCTCTATTGGAGGTTTTAAATAACATCATCCATTATTTAAAAAGCAAAGATGTTTACTGAATTGCTCAAGTTTCTTCACAACCTGGACCCACTGAGAGAGTCTGGACTCTGAGCTCATCTCATCACCAGGCTGGAAGCATGAGGTCCTTGCTTGTTCCCACCATGTACTACTACCATAAGCTAGAGATGCTTCCCTTTACAGTGTAGTCTTTTAAGTAAATGTCACCAAAAATTTCTAACTGCCTGTCTATTTTTTCTCGCCTAAATCATCTGTCATAATTTCTCTATTCTAGCAAAGTACAATTCCTTTTAAGGAACCAGAAATTGTGGGACTCTGTCTCCAGGTTCACATCACATTTATCACATTTAATGTGTAGATAAAGAGTTAGATTAAAATAGTATTAGAGGTAACAAAAAACAGCTCCTATTGTCAATTCTGACAATATATTTTTGAGTGCTTGACTATGCCTTCAATGTTCTTTTAATAGAAATCCTTGAAGATTATTCTCAGGTTTTGGAAAGGAAAGAAAAGAAAAAATTGGAGAGAAAAATTACAGTGCCAGGATGGAAGCTAAACATGAAGCTACAGAGATTTGCACAAAGCTTCATGCCCAGCCGAATTTTAATGGGGCTTTTAAAAGCACATCCTCAACACAAAGGCAAAGCCATGACAGATTTCAAGCTTTTAATGACTCAAGTTCTTCAGTGAAGACCAAATACACACACATAAGTGAGACTATTTTCTTTCTGTCTGTCTGATAAATAGCTTATCTTTTGCTTTATCAACAAAACCTGCCTGAAGCAAATGTAGAGTATATTTGGGTTCAGATAGCTAAACTAGGCCAACAGAAAGCAGGGTCTTAAAAATGGAAGTTTTGGACAGTGTTCACCACGTGTGGCTTTGCTACCTCTGTTTTACTGCCAGGGATACACAGACTCCAACCCCCAAAAGGAAAGGAGAACACTTGTCTTTGTTAAGCAATCTACACCGAAAGAAAGAATAAATTGCAAAGTAAACTGTTGTCATGACTTTTGTGAATTACACAGCAAAATGCTGTGAATAAGAACAAAATATCCAGCTACCCTCACTCCTCACTAACATCCATCATTCCCTTCCATGAGGGCATCAGGAGGGCTGGATGCAGACTGCATGTCAAAACTGCAACCTACACAGGCAGCTTCAGGAACTATCCAGCAGGATAATGGACAGCACCCGGACACAGAGCATGCAGCACTGAGGAAAAGCTGCTCCTGGGAGGACAGGGGGATCACTACTTGCACTCCTTTATTCTCAGACTCCAAAGCCTCACTCCTGAGCACCACCTCTCCTCTCACCTTTAGCTCCCCAGTCAGTGTGTTCTGTGCAGAACTGGATGATTGCTCCATTTTCACACCTGCACTCCACCAAACACTGTTATCAGAGACCCCCTGTGAACTCATGCAGTGAAGGGCACAGCCTGGCATTACACCATTACATTTTCTCTAGTGCTGTGTCTCTCAAAAGAAAAGATACACACAAATCCCCAAAACACACAGTCATTGTGTGGCCCTCTTGTAACACTGAGGACCTCAGCAGCCCCTGGAGGGTGCTGGGGGCTGAGGTGTGGGGTTAACACCATGGCTGGGAATTTGCCAGGACAAGAACTTCTGAAAACAACATTTCCACCTGTGAAAATTTAACATTTAATTTGCCCATAAATCAATTTGCCTCCAGTGTATTTCATACACAGAGAAAATCCATTACCTCAAGTCCTAAACAACATTTTCTGAATTAGGGGAAATGCACCCCCACAACCACTCTGAATGCAATCAAAACTAAAAACCATTAGAACCATGTCTTTCCACCCTCCCCCTTCCAATTTAGTTAGTGTCAAAAGAGTAATGAGTAATCAGGAAAATTCCTGTTAGGCTTATCTCTCAGTCCAGTGGGATCTCTAAATCCTTTATCAGCATTCACAATGAAAAATAAGATAACACCCACACTTGTTCAGCCCAGACTAGACAGTCTGATACACATTTGCAGAGTGACTGGAATTTACATCGGGCAGCAGTCCAATTTTCCAGGATCTTCCTGCACCCTCACTGTGCCTAAATCTGTGTGGAAGCATCCAAAGAAGCATCAGCATCTCATAGTTCCCAGAGCCCTTCAGTGACCCTTTTTATAAACTGCATTTCTACTAGTGGTGTATGATCCCCACTCTCCTCAAGGTAAATGTTATTGGTTCTATAGCTTGAGAAACAAACTGCCAGGGCCACAGGGACTTTATAATTATATTTGTATTATGGAAAAACACTTGTGCCACTCCAACTCCAGTAATTCTGTGGCTTTTGCAGATTTCTCTGGGAGGGATATTGGAAAGCACTGCAGCAAGGATACTCCCCTGCTGACACAGCTGCCTCTGTACCAAAGGCTCAGCTGAGTCATCCCCACTTTGCAAAGCCTTGGTCTCAGGCTCCCAGGTGGCCATGGATTAAAATTTCTTATGCAGCCTGGAATTCCCATACTCAGTGACCTCAGTGGATGAAATTTTGTGACCTCCTGACTCTCAGTGAGTGATTCTACCATCATTACTGCCACCAACACAGCTGAGTGTGCAAAGCCCTCCATATGGCACGAGACAGACTTGGAGAAAATCAAAATTCACTGGGTTGGGATCCTCCAACATCAACAGCTGCTTCTCATGTTTTTTTCCCTCTACAACAGGAAGGCAGAATGGTCACAATTCTAGAGGAGCAGCAACTTTCCCCATCACACCCCATCCCTGTGATGGAGCAGCCCTGTGTGGGTATCACCACCAGGAGCAATGCTTGGCTCTTTTCATCCTTTTCACACTCAACCAATCCAGTAGAGAGACCACACAGCACATCCCTTCTGAACCAAAATACAACTTCTGTTTACTGTTTTATACATCTCTAAATCAGAACTGAATAATTAGCTGCCAGCAGTCAATGTATAATCAAATAAGACAGTGAAAGTAATAAAGAAAAAACCAAAAACATAAACCAACCTCAAATTATTAACACAAAGAGATTGACACGCATGAGAAATATTCACAACAAAAGGTGAAAGCAAAAGAATGCCAGAAAAAAATACTTTAGATGCTCATTACTTGGTCACCTAGAAGAATTTCCACTAGATATACTGGAAAATCTGGAGAAACCACAAACTTCAGAAAATTCTGCAAAGACTAAACCTCCTGTCAGAGCCAGTGCAAAAATAAAAGAGTTCATTCATCTTACATATTTTACCTAGAACACATAAATCCTTGGGTTAACCTGAACCACAGCAGAGTGAAATGATTCACATAGGAGGAATTCTCTTCTGGACACAAACTGGCTTCAAAAAGGCAAGATGGAAAATTTTTCTGTAGCAGCCTGTGCATATTACTCCAAGGGCAAAAAGGAGTATGCTATGCACAAATGTATCCAGCACTGGCTACTGCTGGAGGCAAAATGTCAGCCACAAAGGGCCAACAGACTGATCCCACATGACAATCCTATATTTCTGTGTATTTAAGCATATAATTAAAACCTGCTGCTGCTACACATACTAATTAGATGGACAGCATTTCATTTCAGGAGTCAGCACCCCCCTGACTGACAGCATGGCAGCACCAGGTGCCTGCAGCAGCCAGGCAAAGGCTTTGCTGCTCAGAGATGTCAGCACTGGCTCACCAGGGGATGCCCTGGGAGGGCAGGATGGGGGTTAACAGGAATCTCCCCTCCACTGCCTAAGCTTCATTAAAATCACCAAAGGTTGGATTGCTCCAAGCGTGAGACACTGCCTGTAACCACCTTGCAAAGGACCAGGGGGAAAGCCAGGCCCCAGGAACATCCACAGGGGCCTCAGCAGAGGATGCTCCACAGTAAGTCAGAGAAGCTGTAATGCAGAATTTTAGGAATTAAAGCTTCACATGCTGGTTCCAGGGTCAGTACAGTGCCCAGTTCTGATTGTGGCTGTAGCTGCTGCCATTTGCATCTCAGCAGAACATTCTAAAGCAGATTAATCACTGCACAGGAAAATCCGCACTGAGGAACAACATGACTTACACCCATCCAGTTTATCCCCCTCCACTGATGACCCACAACATCCCAGGTGCATGTCTGCAACCACAGAAGAAAATGGTTCCAGTTATTAAACATGTGCCTTATCTCCAGAGCACAGCCTCAGCACCAAGGGCAAGATTCCTGCAGACCTTCAGCTGGTCTCAGACATCTCATGGCCACCCATGTTTACCAACAGCCTTCCCAGTTCCCAAGGAAAGACAGAAGACACTTCCAAATAAGAAACAGCAGCCACTAACCATCCAAGAACGGAGTTCTGTGGATTCAGAACAACACAAGCATCAAAGGCTGAGGGAAACCTCACCCCTCTTGCACACATAGATGCTCACAAAGCATCAATAAACAGTTATGCTGACCACACACATTCATTTACACATCAGCCTGGGCTTTAACCTAATTGCTTTCTGCATACATAAACTCAGAGGAAAATGAAAAAACAGTTCATCTCAGCCCTCAGCTGATCCCAGTAACACTGGTGAGCACAAACCCAGGGGGCTCAGGCCAGAGCTGGGCTGGCGCTCCGCAGGTGGGGCAGCTCCACACAACCTCTGCTCACTGGATGTAGCACAGTTCCCTCGCTCTCCTAATCCCCGTCACTCAGCTGCCTTCAGGAAAGCATGGGCTGTAATCACCACACTGCCTTTTAACTGAACAGACAGCACTAGATTTCATCAGCCATTTCACTGTCACACTGCATTGTCTGCACAGGATAATGAGCCCCACGGCTCTGTTGCTGGCAGCACTGCAGTTTGATAGGGAACATATTCCTGCATGGCACACGGGGACAGGAGCCTGCCCTGGAGCACAGGGAGAGCCTGCAGACACTTGTAGGGACAAGGCACATCTGTGTCTCTGCTGGGATGTTTCTGCCTGGAGATTTCAACTGAGGCTTGGCCTTGAGTCTTCCCAGTTCTGAGAGCAGAAATTTGCAAGTTTTGTGGAAACAAAGACACAGAACCCTTCTTTAAGGGTTTCTCTGGCTAAATAAATAAAATAAATTGATAATGATAAAATTATCACTTGAAGAAAAAAGATGTTGTGTTTTATAGAAGCTGCTGAGTATCTGTAAGGGAAATGATTTTAGGTTGTAACTTACCTGATTACATCTTTTTGCTTCTTTTTGGTTCATCTTGGATATTACAAAATTGGGTTGTTTATAATCAGCACTCGTTCTCACATTTCTAAGACATACTAATAGCTAAGCTATAGCACTGCAGTGAAGTGTTAACTGAATTTTTCCAGCACTTCTCTTCACCTTTCCACTCCCCACTGACAAAAAAATCTTTTCCAGCTGAGTTCAGCAAACCTGCATATCTGAGTGAAGGCAGCAAGGCCTCACACTGAGTCACAGCCAGTTTAGGTACAAACAGTTCCAAAGCAAAATTAAAAACAAACAAACAAACAAAGCCAACAAAAAATCTGGGATGCTTATATTTAAAGCTACAAACTGTTGCTCTAGAAAGTTGGTGCTGACTAGGGAGAAAATAGTCAGAACATTTTCAATTTGTGAAATGTTAGCAAAATTTACCAATGGAGAATACCAAACTAGACGATGCATAATTAAGATGCTAATAAATACCAGTGTGAGCCAGGCTCCAAGCTCAGTGACACTGGGATAAATCCAGTCTAAATTTATAGTGGCATGAGTAGGACAGCTCTGTCCTTACAAATCTATCCAACTGCCAGCAGGAAGAATTTTAGTTGCTGAGAACAGAGGTCAAGGAGGACCCATCACCTGCACCTTGTATCCCTCCTGCCTGTTCTGCCTGGCTGCAGTTTTAACTGGGCAGCATCATTCACAAACAGCAGCCTCCCCACTTTCTGCACTGCAACTTAATATTGCAATTATTTAATCCTACCTTATGTCATCGTGAGCTCCCTGCCTACACACAGTTTCCAGAAAGCATCTCACATGTAAACCATACAGCAACTATTAGTCCATATATTATGTAAGCAATAATCTGGAGAATGGGAGGGGGAGGGGGAAAAAAAGGGCACAAATCCATAGCCTTAGTAGGCTGGCTAAGAGCCCCATTTCCAACAAATGTCAATTTGCTGGTTACCTGAACAGCACAGGGATTACAGATTTCACCCATGCTGACAGATGGCATTTTGCAGTTTTGATCCATGACACATTTAAAGGAATACATTCATGAAGCAAGACACACGATAAGGAGTAAAGGACCTGAGACAGGGAAACACGGACTGCATTAAGCATGCAAGATTCAAACATGCAAGGTTTTGCTCTGCTGTCACACCAGGACTGATCCCATTAACTTCCATGGGGACAGGCCCGATTTACTCAATTGTAAACAATCAAAATGAGGCCTGTGGCTCGAGTCCAAGAGAGCAATTCATTTGCAGCACTGCAGGCTCCCTGGGCTCCACGAGGGCCAGGCCTGCTCAGGGATTTGCCAGGGAGCCACGGTGTGCTCGGAGAGGCAGCAGCTCCCGGATCCACCTGGCTAATCCTGCCTGCACTTCTCCCAGGTGCTCAGCAGAAGTACTTTAAGGTAAATACGGTACCTTTATTTATGATGTGGAAGCAATTAACCAGCACTGGGTCCAAGCTGTCCCCTTCACTGCTTAGACAAATATAAACCTCCTTGAGGAGCTGCATAAATGTGACACGGTCTCTTACTGTTCCCTAGGCAGGCAAATATCACCCTGAGAGCTGTTCTGGGCAGAGGTGAGTGTGCAAGGGCAGACAGGAGATACAGCATCACTAAGGGTAAGATAAATACATTAAAGTGTGCTTCTAAACATCACATCCTTACATGACAAGGAAAATTTCCAAGGTTTCTGTTTGAAATCTAAACAAAACACACCTTTATTTGCTCTTGATTTCACTGTCTCTCCTTTCTCTATATTCTCAAAGACTGTAAGAAAGCTATAGGCTAGAAACTCCCTGCTCTCATGCCCACATTTCACTTACTGGCTTTTACAATGGTTTGAAATGCTGTCAATTTTATTGGTTTTATATAAGCCCCAGCGATCAATCATGAAGCAAAGGATATGAAGTAAAAATGCAATAAACATTATTGCTTGACAGCTGCCTGGTGGCCCATGTGGGACCAGCTGATGGCATTACTCCAGGACCTAATAGAGAAGCTTATACCTTCAGATTAACATTAATTGGCATTCTTAGGGCAGCACAAGCAGAGGCCAAGGACTAAATGGGCCACGAAAATTCAGCAAACCACTTCTCCCTCAGCTGAGGGGAGGCAGACAGTCAGCCTGCAATGGAGAAACTTCTTTGTTATTCCCAAGGAGAGGCAAATACAGAGACAGTGCCCTGGCAGGTCTCTGCAGAGGGTGACAGATGATTTCATAGACAAGGAAGTTTTAAACAAAACAAATAATAAAAGAGAGCAGATTGCCTCTGATGTGACCAGAGACATCCTTTGAGGATGCTAATGGAGTACAGAATTGATTATAAAGCTTGCCATTTTTGCAGCACATACAGTAAAGAACAATTGCTTGAATCAAACATGAGCATGCATAAAGATGCCCTTCCCTGGAAGACAGCTTTAGACTCTGAATTTCTGGCAACAAAATGTGCAAAACACTAAAATATTTATCAAACAGCTTTGGTCCAAAGACCCATGCATGGGCTCTGGACTATTTTGACGTGGGCAAACCAGGGAGCTCTTGGTACACTAGAAAGTACGAGCTCCTCAGATTGGACTCTTTCTGTTAGCAGTGGAGATTTTAGCTCTCAGTGACAGCATTCATTGCAAACGCAGCTGTTAGGAAGCTAACACCACCAGTGACTTCTCCTTCCCTGTTTATTTGCAGTTAGGAGGAGGTTTCTATTTGGTTTCTTCTCAGAGAATTTTGGCAACTTCCTCCTCTGGACAGCAGGCAGCACAGTAATACGTGGTATTGGGCATCACATGGGATTCTCAAACAGATCCCATGTGAAAATCTGCCACTCTCCCACATACACAAACAATAGGCTTCTCATTAATATGTCAGCTTGTTTTTTAAAAAAGTTTCAGACTTCCTTAAACTCTCAGGATCCAGGTCACAGGAAAACTGCCTGTCACACACTTTCCAGCTTCTGACATGTCAGCATTTCAATGCTCCCAGCAGGAGCCTGCTTGCACCTGCTGTTTTCCCCCTCTCCCCTCTGCCTGCCTCGCTGTCCCAGACACAGTGAAGGGTGTGACTCTGTGACACACAAGCAAAAGGCACCTTTCCCTTGGAGCCATGGCCATGCCACAGCTGTCAGCAACATATTCACTGAGAGAGTTCACACTTCCCAAAGTGAGCTGGAACTGTGAACTCTGACAGGTGAGTGGCTGTGTTTTACATTGGATGTGTTCACACAGAGCAGGGCAGAGGTGGGTGGAAGGCACCCTCCCCTCCACACCTTCCTGTGGTCACCTCACTCCTGACACTGACAACACACAAGGAAACAGCTGCCACCTAAAGTGGGCACTGAACACAGAGCAAGTCTATCACAAGGCTTGCCACTGATTCACAGGACATTCAGATGGTCCAGGATGTTTTCAGGCTGGTAAAGGAGGATGGGATATCTTAAAGAGAATCTTGGGCTCAATGAAATTAAGTTGCCTCAACCAGCAAATTCTAAGTGTGATAAGCAGTCTGGGGGAAAAGGCCTCAGCAGTCATTGAGTTGCACAAGCAATTCAATCTCAGCCACCACCTCACTGTGTCTTACCTTGTTGGGACCCCACTATGTGCTCTCACACAGGCAACTAAAAGCACAAAACGTGGACCAATGTTAAAGTGGCCCTTGTTACACAAGGAGCCAGGCTATGCAAGTCAAATCAGTAAATAAAAACAAAATGCTGGCCAAGAATCATTCAACAAAAACTACTTTGCATGCAATTGTGTATCAGTAGCCAATTAATTTAGGAGATGGAGTACACTTTGCAAAGACACCAGTCCCATGGTAATGATGCCTGTACCAAGAGATCAGCAGGGGATGTGGGGGAAGGAGAGGGGTTAGGGAGAGTTGCCAGGCTGATGTTCAAGGAAGAAGCTTTGATCTAAGACAGAAGGAAAAAAAAAAATTAAGCATCCTTTAGACTATATCAGCATGGTTTATTTATCAAGCTAGAACCTATTACAACTGTACTGATTGCTTTGAAGTTCCCTGGCCTATGTCAACTGTTTATTTATGATTCCATAATTGAGTTATGTCAGAAGTGCCAGCCCGGGAATTAGACTGCTTCCTAAGGGACAGCGAACATGAGCCTGTTTTAACTCCGTGGTGCTTCAATGTGTGCTGTCAGGATGCACCAGTTTCTGTTCCAAACTGGGCTGCTCTTCCCTAAGGGCTGAAAGATGCTGAGTGCTCCATGACAATGACACTAATAACTTGATGGAGAGAGGAGAAGGCTGCCACTGAACAGAGCAGCATCTGCCAGCTGCGCTGTGTTGGGAATGCCCATTTCACCCGTGGGATGAGGAACAGATGGAGCTGATGCTGCTGGTCAGGCCTGGGAACTGAGCTCCACCACAATCATGATACTAAGCAGTGGCAGTCAGAAGTGAAATATTAATAATTTTAAAAAAAGAATTGCCATGATTTTTCCCTTTTCATACTCCAGCCATCCAGCCCATAGAACAAAAACTCCCTCACACTCCATGCACAGCAAAACCCAACTGAACTGAACCCACAAAACATTTCTTATGGGTGATCTGCCTCCCCCAGTGCCAGGCAGCTCCCTACAACACATCCTAGGGCTTTTTACATTCCAGCTTCTGGTTGAGTGTTTTTGAAGCATGCCACTTTCATAGATTTTATTTCCCAGCTTCTGTTAGCTTTGTTTTTGGCAATACATTATCAACCATAACAAGTCATTAACAATCTAATTCTCTCCCACTTAGGGAGTAGTCTTTCACAGCACTACACCCACTTCCCCTCACCTCACAAAACAGGAGAACATGGGAATTTCTATTTCTCCTAGTCTTCCTCTTCCTTCCCCCAGTTTTCATGCTGCAATCTGCCACCATTGCTTCCCTTTTTTCCATTGGACCAAAACTCCAGGTACAGAAAACAAATATTTCACTGTGCAAAGCCATCATTACCAACTTCTTTCTTTCATTCTCTGAAGATGCTATTACCAAGAGGTCCTAATCTTCTTTTTTAATTACTCTCTCATTACTCCCTTTCCAGCAAGTTTTGCTCTCCTCAAAGTACAGTATCCCCTGAGTTTTAAAAGCCTACATATGTTTATTACAGGTCACTATCAACAAGGTTCATGGGATTCACAAACACCACTGCCCGTGCCCCACAATGCTTCTGTGATGCCAAGGCCCAGTACATTTAATTTCTGAATGAGGAACTGGGGCTCAGAGAACAAGGTACCTGATCAGTGTCTCACACACAGGAAGAAGCCCAAGTCTGTAGTCTGAACATGTAAAAAGATCATGTAAAACAAAACAAACAAAAAGCACACACACAAAAAAGTGCAAACAAATGAAAAAAGCCCCCACACAGTAATGTTTTCTCAAGCACTTTGAGTTCACTAATGAGACATCATTTAAAATACCTGAACTCTGACTAAATCCACATCATTTACTAATTTTAACCAGTTTCCTCTTTAAAGGAGAAGATGGTTTCTGCTCTACCTGAGCCCTGTTTCCAAGGCACAGCCTGACCAGGGCATTCTGAGTGCCTGTGTCTCACCAGTGTGGGTACCAGGGAGGGAAGCTGAACATGTTACTTACAGTTCTTTTAATTGTGTCTCATTCAGACTTCAAAGTCCACAGCTGCCAAATGCAATTTCTTCTGGGCTTTGAAGTACTTATATCCTAACTTCAAAAATTTCTCTGCCACAGCCCCTCCTTGTCAAATCATGGCTCACCAGCAACAAATGTCATTGACCTGGCCCTCCCTCCTCTCCTCTGCTGCTGCAGGTGGCATGGTTTGACACCATGCTTTTTACTATGCCCAGTAAAATCTCATAGTGGACATTTTTAATTATTTCAAATTCTTTTAATTCATGTTTTCTTCCTGACACACCTTCCATAACCATCCAACATTTCAGTAGGCTGACACTTTTCTAATTCATCCTTCATTAAAAAATTAACTCCATCTTCAGTCTATCTTTTTGTACAGGAGGAAGCTGACAATATAAAAGCCCTCAGTCCCCTCATCCAATTTAAGAGTATATTTGATGAGCACCAGCATGTTCAAACCCAGTGTAATGCTTTGAGCTTGAGACATTCTAGTATTCCAGAGTGTAACCTTGAGTCCCACAGCCCTGGGCATCCTAAACCTCATGGGCTTTGTGCTCCAGTATTCATCATTGCCTCTCTTCATTTATCTTTGGCACTAGAAACATGTCTGAGAAAACTGCTGCCTTCTCTATCCCATGGATGACATTCCATTATTTATTTCCACAAGCAATTGAGGGAAGTCCCACCAAACCACCTCTCCCTCTTCCAGACACATCTGAGCTGAGAGAGCAAATGGTTCTTCTGTTTGTGATAAAAAGTGCTCAGAAATGGCTCTGCTCTCTGGGGCAGTCTTGCAGAGTAGAAATGGTGATGAACCAGAATTCAATTATGTAATGAGAAATTGCTTTAATTAGCCAGTTAATTGACTCCTCGATTGCAATAACTAAAATCACTTGTTTTTACAAGGCACACGATTTTTTTCCTAAGGGCTCCCAGGAATCATCTCTGCCTCTCACTTTCCTCCACATGAACTAAAACTAAAAAGGATTCAAGAGTGCTGGCATGCTGGAGGATCACACATTTGATTATTGCTTCAGAGCAGCTCCAAAATAAATTCATAAGAGGGGACCAGAGGTGCAGAGTAGCACCAGGGTAATGAACCAGTCTTCCTTTGGTGGATGGAAGCCCGACCTTGAAGCAGGTGAAATGCAAATGAATTGAGCTGCCCTAATGCTGAATTTTTTTTACTTTTGTCCAAAGTGTCCAAACTCAGATGTGGATTTTTCAACACTAGCAAGAACCAAGATTTATGCACGAGCTGCTCATATGACAAAGAAGGGGTATACAGTGCCTTGGCAAATGTCCTTAAGGCACAGTTTAATTTCATAATGATGTGGTTCCAGATGTCTCAAAGATGAGCGTGAGAGACAATCCAGGTCACTTCTGCAGCACACTGAACCCAGTGCCTAGTCCAGGATTAGGATATTGCACACAGACCCAAGACAGATGGCAGAATTTAGCCAGAAAGCTGCCTCTGTTTACTGCAAGTTTGGATTTGGCAACCCATTTAATAGGGATGTAAAATTCTACTCTGAAACAAAGGAAAAAAGAAAAAAAGAACATGACTTGTGAGTCAAGCAGTGCACTAGCACAAGGGAATTCCCTGATCTGGAACAGGAGGTACTGCTAATGCAAACAGTCACCAGACTTCACACAGCAATGACAACTGAGAAGAGAAAAAAGGGTCAGACTGGAATGAACCATCCATCTCTGTGTCCCAGGACTCTGACCCCTGGTTATCCCCTGGAGAGCTGCAAGGGTTTATGAAGAATATTTCTTGTAGCACAGAATCATCACCACCTGGTAGTTCCTCAGATCTTCCACTTTTTTTGTTTCCTGGTGTCTCACAATGGACAGCTCTACCTGGGTGTCTCACCCCACACAGGACAGGCCTGTCCCTGGGTCAGTCAGCCTGGAGACTGACCCTGCACACACAGAAGTCAGACAAGCCTTCCCTCCACAGGGTTCTCTCCCTGCTCCCACCACAGAGACTCAGGGCTCTTACTGTGACAGTGACCTTCCAGCTGGGAGGTGACCTTAGGTCTCATGCAATTCAATCACTTTCCCTCCTCTCCTGACTTGCAGCAGGTCATCACCAGGAGGCAAATAAATAACCATAAATGAACTGTGCAAAAGACAGGCTGGTGAGTTCTGTGACATTTTAAACATTTGTTTGGTAGCGAGGGGTGGAAACCTGGATGAATGAAAAATAACAGGGCACACTGTCCCCACAGAGAGCTGAGTCTGGCAGCACCTTTTAAATGCCAAAGAAAACATCTTACCTTTGTGAAAGAGGAAGAAAAAAGAATCAGTGGTGTTGTGTCTTCACTGGAGATCACATGGGACTTGAACAGAAATTTTAATTATCTATATACAAACTCTTCTTGCAGGAAACCTTAGACATAATCAACAGGGAAAACCTGCATGTTTGATTAGGGCTGATATTTTAATCTAAGACAAACACTCTATAATAACAATAAAATCAACACAAAATGTAGGTTACTTTTCTGATGCAAGTATGTCAGGAATTACTTTGGCCCAGCATTCTACACCTAAAGCACGTGAAAGTATCACCAAAAGAATGCCCTTTGGGATCTGAGCAGCAGCTGCTCCTGCTGGAGCCTGCAGAAAGCAGTGCACTGTCTGGCCAAAAGGAAAACAGGGCAAGAATCCCAGGTGGGATCACAAGTCTGATGAAACTCAGCTACAGTAGAAGAGTTTGCATCAGAGAAGTTTGAGACCCACTTTTGTACAAAACTTCCACTGGAAAACCTAACATCATAGCTCAATTTAAAAAGGAAAATCCATCAGCTCTTGAAACATAATTCACTACAAAAAGCCTGAAGAACTGGCTTCCCAAGAAAGTTTTGGCTTTTAAAGGCACCAGTCAGTTTTGGAAAGCACAAGTCGAGATGGATGGCACAGCTAATACCAGGTACTTGCAGGTCCTGCACAGAGAGAGCAAACAGAGCCTGGATACAGAAGTGTCCAGAACCTGCCCCATTCCCTCCCTCAGACCCCTCTGAAGGTCCCTAATACATCTGGCTGGCCCCAAAGAACAATAGACAATCACCAACACACAAAATATACACAATAGCACTAAATTAAAACAGGGTAATTAGAAATTACTACTAAAATATGTGGCAAGTCTTAGATATTTTTCCTTTTAGCCCAATGACATTCCTTTGTTTAAAAAGAACACAATTTCCATGACAGAACAACAGCCATTACAGTTTTCTTTCAATCCAGAACATCCTGTCAGGATTGATTTTGCACTAAGTCACTCCTAAAACCTTTCTAACACCAGATACTCCGGGATGGACTGCAGCAGCCTTTAAAAACAGTACAGACAGTGCCATAGATGATTTAAAGACTGGAATAAATGTCATGTCTAAGGTGGTTATGTGGAAATTTAAAATAGGCAAAATTAAATTACCCATGAGAAATACAGCCTGAATCTCTGACCTGAATTTGGTCAGAAAGTTTGCTTTGTCTAACTCACTCAAATCAGGAGTGCAAGACAGAAAGGTAGGAAGGTTGGGATGATACAAACTATGAAGAATGCAGGGTAATACCCAGAAAGCTCTGTGCCAAAATGCAGAAGGTGAAATACTGCATATGCTGAGATCAAGAAGCAAGAGAAGGGTGTTTCTAAGAAGCCCTTCAATATCCTGGGGACCAAACCATTCAAAAAACCAGAGATTCAGTGACCAGCAAGGGATTAACAAAACTGTTGCAACTTTACAGAAGTAATAAAGAATGAAAAATAACTTGCAAATCTCAAATATAATCAAATTTCTTCAGTAGTAAGTGCGTGTAGGTATCAAACCAAGCCACAAGCTACAATAAAACAGCAGAGGCCCTTTTCTGAAAAATGACCCTGTTAGATGATACGAGCCTGAGAAATTCATAAATGGCTCTGTATGGCCAGCACATGAAACAGGTCAGCCCTCACCACCCTACTTTATAAAGCAGAGCTCCATCAGCTATGGGAGAAGCCACAGTGTTTGAACATCCCTGGCCAAAGGGCTCTGCCCTCCTTTGGTGTAACCATTCCATGCCATTTGCAGGAGCACAAGGCTGTCCCCAGCCCCGCACCTCCCTGGGCCTGTGGTGGCTGCTCCTGCCAGGCCCTGGGGTTGAGCCATGCAGGAGGGATGGGGCACACAGAGGCTGCAGAGGAACCCAGCATGGAGGAAGAGGAAGGAGCTCGTGTCCAGCTTCCATCGAGCGCTTCCAAAGGAGCGGAGCCGCCGGAGCACAGACGGCGCTTCAGAGCTCAGCAAAGGCCTTGTGGGAGGAGAGGGGAGGGGAGGGCTGGCAGACAGCATTGTCTGTGTCTGTGTGTGTGTCTGTGTGTCTGTCTGTGTCTGTCTGTGTCTGTGTGCTGCACGGGCCACATTCATGGGAACAAGGGAACAGAGGCAAGCGACCCCTCCAGAGCCAGCAGAGCCGCCTGTTCATTTCCCTGTTTGTTCGCTCTTTCAGACTTAAACGCTTGAGCAGATTTACACAAGTAAAGTGCACTCAAGAAGTGGGCAAACTGAATATGAACACAAGGCCAAGTGGCTGCAGCGTCCAAGGAACAGAAAATGCTATTAATCCCCTGGATTGGAGACCAAAGCACTGCCTGTGCCCCATGGAGCTTCCCACTGGGGTCCCCTCCCATCCTTCTGTGGGGCTGCACAGTGGGGAAGCCGTGGGGCACGGCAGTGGGGGGCTGGCTGAGGTTCCCAGCAGCTCTGGCCCCCCTGCCCAAAACTGCCCTTCCATATGCAAGGGGTGGGCAGCTGTTGGCACAAGCCTAAGGCAATTAGTACAGAAGGAAAATAAGGCACTGGGAAGTACTTGAAGCACTTGAAAGTTTACCAAAATAGCTCTCCCCAAATACAAAAACTCTGAGTTACCACAAAAAGTGCCTCTCCTAGATCCAGCAGCCAAAAGCCATCCCTCTGGGAATGCTGCTGCTTAGGGTACCCCTATGTTATAGCAAATCCAACATTGTCTGAAGTGCAAACAGCACAGTTTTTGACTTCTAACCCATCAAAGTCAGGAACTAGTTTGCAATGAGAACACTGCCTTCATGGGTATTTGTGCATGTGCACATAAAAGAAGACAGAGAGTCCAGAAATGAAAATGAGATTTCAAAAATGCTGAAATCCTACAGCTTGCATGTCCTCCCTTGTCTGTCAAACCCAGTTTCTTAGGAATATATTTACAATTCCTAGACAACTGCTCATCAAACCTTGCGCATGTTTTTGTGATTTTTGACAGTTAGAAGAGCATATATTTGTTCAAGTTTATTTTTATAGCATTCAACACCAAAGACTCTGTAGTATGGAAACCAACAGCATTTTCTTCTACCCAGCTGTAACTTTTGCCATGCCACAGGAGAATGGAGGAAGAGATACCTGCTCATATCTTCACATCCTCAGCCTTCTTCATGCAGTTTTCACAACAGCCAGAGAATAGCAGTGAAAGATGAACTGTTCTCAAAAAAATTAATACAGCTTTCTGTTGGAGCAATGATGTTACATGATAGATCCTCATCACTGACAGAAGCAGCTGCTTGATGTTCAATAACTAATTCTTGTAAAGCTGAGTTGAACTGGATAAAGTGCCTGTACCTACTACAAAACTCTAAGCACGGGCTTCCTCAAAACCCACCGGCATCTTCTGGATCTGTCACTGGAGATTTTTGCCCATTTTGTTGTTCCAGTGACCTTTCTTTTTTGCACATGATGCTGTCCAGTGCCAATTTCAAGGGACAGCAGGGTCCACTCTGACTTTGTCCCTATCATTTTCAGCAATCTGTGTCAGCAGTTAGCCTTTCCCTCAGTGTAATAAATGTCTGTGCTCTGTATGTTCCACCTTTGCATATTACAATCTCCAAACTCTTGTAACTCTCCCTGCTGTCATTGCTCCGGGCATAATCCTGAATTATTTGTGTTGCCACAAATAGTACACACTGCATTATCTAGACAATATGTGTTTTTAAAAGTATGCTGCAGTGTTGAGCACACAGAGTTGTACAACCTTAGCTCTGCCTCTTAAGTGTCCACATTCACCAGGGAACACGGGAATTTTATGAGGGAGATCAAGACACACCAAATAATTGACAAACACAATCCCAGAATAGAAGAAAATATAATTTCAAGCAGTATTCAGAAGCACACAGACCTTCTTGCATATGTTTTTGTTCCTTTGGCAGTAAGACAGGCCAGCATTCTAGAAACATCCTGCTAGTCTTGTGAAACAATCCAACAAAAGGAAAATAAAATTTTTATCTCAGAAAAACCTGAGAAGAATTTTCTTGGTCCACAGGTTTTCTTCCTGTTGTATTTCAAATGTCTGCCACAAACAGAGGAAGAGGGAAAGGTCATTTGTACCTTTCTCACTAACAGAAATCATGGAAAAACATGGAAAAATATCATGGAAGTCCTTTAAATTGGGTTGAAAAGCATTGGGCATTCAGAGCAGCAACTGCTGCTGGGTTTGCCCACAGCAGACTTGCCATGGTCTGCAGCCTTTTTGTCCAGCTGCCATGAGGGATCCTCCTCCTCTGCTCTCAGTTCAGTACCAGGTGACACCAGGGAATCATCAGGTGTTTGAGGCTGCCACTGCTACTTGCCTTCACACCTGCCTGGACTGTCCTGGAATAAAATTCCAGAAAATACTATAGCAGGGCTGCAATCCAACAGTGAGCAATAACTCAGCCTCATAAATGCAGCAGCAAGCAGGTTCCCCATGGCCTTTAATAGCAAAGGGTATTTCCAAGAGTTCTTTCAAATTCTTGTCAAGGGTTGTACCAAACACCATACCACAAATGCAATTTTTCTAATACTCAAGGAACTTAAAAAGGAAGTGGAACATCACAGTACATAACTGAAGCTGCAGACACCCTGTCCCTCCTCTCCAACAGGTAATACCCTCCAGCCTTTCCCCAGCTCCTGTCCTGCTGTCTTTGCCTCCTCAGATTTCATTTTGGTTGCAGTCCCTGTCACAAGCAACTTCCATTCCCTCCATCTGTCCCCACTGCAATGTGATGGATGCCATGCACTCAAACCAAGAGTGTTCTCTTAAGTTTGCACTGAGCTGTACTTTTGTCTTCTCATGCTGCTCTTCTAAAACCATCCTCATCCCATTCCACTCAGCTCAGCCAGAACAGTCAAACCCAGGCTGCGTCCTAGGGATGCCCAGAAAGCTGCTGCTATCTCCAGAGGCAGGAGCTGGTGAACAAGGACATGACATTCCCTCAGTATTTCTCAGGGCTCTGATTACCATGACAGACAGGACTTTACCCTCCCTGAAGGGTCAAGAGTAAGACAGCCAAGGGAAGAATATTTAATGGAGACCAGCAGTCCTACAACAGGGTCATAATCACAGGCTGCAACGCAGCCTACCAAACTCTGCCCACCCTAAAGCAATGTCCCAGTTGAGTTGTGCCAACTCATCCCAGCACTGGCTGGAGATATCAAGATTGTCTCGCAGTCTGAGGGTTCATAACTTGCACCCCCATGTTTCTCTGCAGCAAGGCTTTCATCCCTTCAGCCACCCACATTTAAACCAGCAGGTTTGAAACTCTGTGGCTTGTTTTTCCTCAGCAAACAAAACCTCTTGGCTTGACTAAACTCTTGGCAATACACATCAAAAAAGACTCAGCTGAATTAATGTTTCAGAGGAGCTCGGGAAATAAATGTAGGTAAAAAGAGCTGGCCAAATAAGGTATGATAGAAAATGAAAGGAAATAACATAATAATTAAAGAAAATCAGGCACCTTTAAATAATTATTTTGTAGCTAAATTCATTAGTTACTGGCATATTTTGAAGCTTTCTTACAAAAGGCAGTGAGATCCCAAAGCAAAAGACACTGCTTACAAGACCTACATAGCCTCCAAATTGACAAAGAAATGTCTGAGACTGGAGGGTGGTGGGAAGCCTGAAACTGAAAAGCCATTCTGCTGAACATGCAAAGATATTTGAGAAGCTGTATAAAATCTAGTAGCATTCTGGAGTCTTACTAAAAGCTATTCATTTTTTCTAGTAGCTTCCCATATTAAAAGCTTTTTAGAGCAGGAGTGTGTTTTGCAGTGTCCACAGCAATGCATCATGCAATAGATTCCTGGAACTCCAGAAAAATGTTCTTCTGCCTATGGACTGCCAGGAAACCACCAAGTTGGTTAAAGTTGTCTTGGTTAAGAGACAGGAGCAGCCCACCATAGATCCACTGTGCTTTGGGGTCCAAGAAGGGACCCTCCTCCCAAGATCTCACTCCCTGGAAGTTCCACATAAGTTACAAGTAATCTGGGGGGGACCTTTAACTTCTTATGATTCAGCGTGGGCTTTCCTAGAAACATCCACGATTTACTGCACAGAAAAGAAAAAATAAAATCTGTTTTGGGATTCCTGGAGTGCCCCAACCACAAAGCATTCCTCTGGTAAGCTACAGACTCAGGCGATGTCAAGGAGCAACACCTTAGATGTCTGTGAGGTAAGATCCAACTGTTTTTACAAACAAAAACTAAAAACAAAACAAACAAACAAAAAAACCCAACCAAAACCAACTTTAAAAGCAGTGAGCCTACAGGCAGTATTAAAGACTACTAACTCCTGGGGTAGATGAACCCCAGTTACAGTGTTTTGCCTCAGAAAGCTCCTGAAAACCATCTTTCAACCTACCCTGCTTTTATTGTTGGGGGGGAAGCACAACAAACTAACACCATCCAAGATGAACAGACTAGTGTATTTTAAACATAATAACCCATCAGAAGAGGCTCCTGACTGTTCACACCTCACTGTCTTTTAACAAAGGCTTACACCCACAAGCCTTCTTCGTGTTCAGGAATTACCAGAATTGTGGGCTTGTTTTTTAGTGATCTGATTTTCTATGTGTCTATTGCAAAACAGACAGTTCCACCTTCAAATAAAAAGTCAGTCCCAGTTTGATCCCACAGAGGCACAGACTATCAGGGGGCTATACAATTTAGAGCCATCTGCTCCCTCTCACTCTTCTCCTTTTGCTCACAAAAAAGGAGAAGCCATCCCCCCTCACCTTAGTGCCATGTGGCTTTTCCATCCCTCTCCAGTTTACCTGACTCCATGGCTTCTCAGGCTCCACTATCAGCCTCCTCTGCCTGTGGGCTTTTTCTCCTCTCTCCACCCCTCTCCTGCTGATCAGTGTTATTGAACACACCTGTCTGCCCCTTCATCCAACTGTTATTGCATTTGTATTCACCCCATCCCCAGGCACACATGCTGCTAGATAATGCTAACTATATTAAACCACTGCTGGCAGGTGCACTGACGAGCAGGGAAAGAAAATAACATTGTCTAACTGGGATAAGATGTGCTAACCAAGGACTGTGAAAGCAGAGCATCAGCATGGCACTGCTGGGGCACCCCTGGAATCTGGGCCACCCTGTCAGCACACGCTGAAAGTGGAGCCAGGAATGAGACAGGAGCAGCAAAATGGGCTTCAGCCCCTCACCACCACCAGAGCTGGAGCTGGAAGTGAAGTAAGAAAGAGGCATAAATTATAAAGGCAACTGCAGAGCGATGCATCCACAGAAGTTTTTGTTTTCTGTGTGTTTTCAAGTGAGAATCCATTCGTTCTCTCTGCAGGATGCACTGGCAGCTTGTGCCCTAAGGTAAAGAAATCTGAGCCTGACACAGAACCCAGCAAGTCACTTGTTCAGAGATTTTGCAGACCCTCCCATCTTCTCTTTACTGCAAAGTGTATAAGAAAATCTTATCTAAAAGAGTTGATTTCTCTCCAACATGTTTTTGCCTTTATGTCCTGTTATTTTAAACACACTCCCCTTCACGGTCTTATCTAAAACTGGGAAAACTGTGCAATGTTCTCTGTGCTGTCAACAACTGTTCAAAATTCCACACCAGTAATGTGGAGAGCCTGAGTGTAACAGCTCCCTCTTAATATTTTAAGCACAGAACAAGATTAAGTAGTATAATACAAACAACAGTGTGCATCAAATTCCCAGTTCTGCTGGAGAAACTGATGGAGCTGACATGGTTTTAAAAACTAGAAAAATCTGCCAAACATACTTAATGAGGAAATGTTTGTTTGTTTGTCTTTCTTTGCACTGTCCTTTTTTAAAAGGTAATTCAATTATCAATGTGCTGGTGCCATTTTCTTTATAACCATTCTTAGGAACAACAAGATAATGATGACAATAAAGACATATCTAGAAAACACAAACTAAATGAAGATTGAATAAGAAAAGCACATGTTTGGAATCATTCTAAAAATACACTGATTAGCTAATTACTATATGAGCATTGTGTATGCATGCATATATGGATAGTCTTCTCCCTCTTAAAGGGAGGAAAGACCAAACTCTGATTTGAGTATTTGAAGTGACACACCCTTTTAATTTTAGTGAAGGAGTAGAACCCAAAGGTAAACTTAAATGGGAATTTAATCCACACCATAAATACAATAAAGAATCAGTAAAGAATCTGAAGTAACGGTGAGATAGTTGAAGTATTTTTTCCTTGCAAGGCAAGATGGTTAATAAGTGCCATGTTTCATTGTAAAATTTGGAAGGGCTTGGTTTTCCCATGAGCTGGATTCATCCAGTGCATACATAAAGCCTGCCTCCCTATAAAAATGAATCATGCTGCATTGCATTAAAAAAACCCAACCCCATCTGTGATGCAGCTATGGAGTAAAACACAGTACAGAGTTGTAAAGTGCCTCAGAGGAAGCTCAGGGAGGCTCCTTATAAGAAGTGAGCTAACAGCAGGCTTTAGTCCATCCAATAAAGCAGCAGGATGCTGCTAAAAACAGGGAATGCTGGAAGTGTATAAATCCCTGGCTATACTACATCCAAGAGTTGGGTGTAAAGACTGGAAATTAAATTCTATATTGTTGAGTTCCCTTAAATTTGTATCTTGCTGTATTCAGAGTTTGAGATTTCTTTTGTTAAATACAATATTTTTAAAAACTCCTTTAAAATACTTCCCTAAAACTGAAGTACATTTACAACATGAACTTTTTCCATTTTTTCCAAAGACCTCTTCAGTATTTCTTTGATGCTTAGTGATTTGAATACGTATTGCTGGTTTGAAAGATTAAGAGTGTTTATTCCCATTACATTTTTAATGGTATCATCCACTGCAGAATCCATGAAGGATTTCAAAGGTGTGAGAGACATGGAGTGGGTTCCTGGCTGCCCATTTCCCCCCTAGCAGCTCCTTCCTTGGTGACAAGCCACCTGCAGCCACTCACACAGCACCAGACACCTGCAGGCCAGGAGGAATCACCTGCCAGTAAATGATGGATCACACAACATCCCAGGTGTGGAGAGGTAAAGCTCCACAGGAACATGTACAATGTGTCACATCCTTGCCTAAGTCACATTAACTACGTACAACACCCCAGGTAACCACCCCACCTCTTATTTGTCTACATTTCAAGTTATCTTTCATTTAGTATTTAAGCCCCTTTTTAGATTTATATAACAAAAGAGGCTTTCAAAACTTCCAATCTATCGTCAGCACGCTATAACTTTGATATATTACTTATAATAAAACTGCTATCATACCTGAAATTTATTCTATATCATTTGGCATATTTTGTTCAGCTCTATTACCAGCAGTAAAGGCATTTGCACATTTTTGAATGTACAAAGATTTTGTATGGATGCATCTCATTTGTCCACAAACTCCCATGTGATGTTGTATGTGTGAATACAGCTGAGGGACACTTGCCAGTCAAAACAGATGCTCAATTCCTATACCAGGGAATGGAGCACAAATACAGGATTTGCTTTAATGTATTCACAGTGCATCCAGCCCCAGCTACTTCCAAGACTTTTCAGTATAAATTGCAGCAGAAACTGGCTTAGAAATCAAGTTCCCATTTGGAAGCAAAAATCTGTCCAGTTAAAGTCAAACCAAGTTCTGTAGTAGAAGGAATATCCAGGTAGGCATCACAGCTTCCCATAGTGATGGTTTTCTCTGCCAAACTTCACAGACTAAACTAGAACAAGTCACAGAACACAAGTGCTACATCTCAAAACTGGTCCTGCCCAAGTATAATAATAATTTTGGGGCTGATGTGTACTGTGGCAATGGCTGTAGAGTCCCTCAGGAGGGGAAATGAGCTGGAGAAGGAAGGAAAGGAGAAAACCAAGGACATCCTGGATGTGCAAGGACCACACCAGATGACACTGTGGTGGTTCCTGGCCAGCACAGTGACATTCCTGCATGGCACAGAGCAGGGCAGCCCTCACCTGAAGGGATCCTGGAGCCAGTCAGCCTCTGGAGACATTGGAGGAACAGTGGAACACGCAGGGCAAGCCCTCCCTCCCCAGAGCCTGACCAAAAGTGCTCCAAATCAAACCATGCCCCATGCTGAGGGCACTCAATGGAACCCCCTTGTGAGGTTAGAATTCAAAAACAAATCCCATGCTAATTTCTAATAAATACCTTGTGCTCATCCATGAGCTGTACCACCCCAAGCACAACTATTTCAAAACTGGCATTTCTAGAAGAAAGGATTGTTACCCTTTCCAGACAATAATACTGTCTCCCTTGGAATTTATGGCACATTCCTTAGATTTAACAATTATGTTTAAAATTTTCTGCTTTGTCCTCAAACTGCTGTCTATGATACAAACTCTGGTGCTAAGCTAATACTACTATACTTGAGGGGAAAAGTGGACAGGTTGTTCTTTTGGATCAAGATAGATTAAACTCTCTTCCAGTCATATTCACAGCTTTGGGATATAAACCTTTTCTTCATCTCCAAGCTCAACTTTACAAGGAGTTTTATCTTGCAAGCAGAGCAGGCTGGTGCTGAGCTGATGCTTTATACAAACCTGGTGTCATTAACAATTGGGAGTCCTACTGACAATGCCAGCCAAGGCATAAGAAAAAAAAAAAAAAAAAAGAGAAAATCCTTTGATTCTAGAAAAAAAACTTGCAATGAAAAACAAACACTTGATTCACAAGTGCTATAGTTGCAGAGGGAGAGAGTCAAGAGCTAATGTACCATAGTGATTGGATTGAAAGATTCTGAGTTGGTGGAATTTAGTGGCTGTATTAAAAAGCCATCTCCTCTTCAAGGCAAGGAGGCAACATAATGAAGAAAAGACAGGACACAAGTTAGGGAGTGCCATGCAAGGTTAAAAGAAGAGCCTGTTATCTTTACAATGGAAGGACAGCCTATTTCCACAAAACTAAGTTTCTCTCTCTTTCGCAATTCCAGGGCTGGTTTTTATTACCAAAGTCAGCAACTGGAAAAGACATTTACCAAAGCATGATTCCCATCATTATAATAATAACAGGGTCAATTAAAACTCAGCTAAGTGTAAATCTGTCATGTAGTGGACTTTAAAAGAGAATTTCAGTTACTTCAAGAAAAACTAAGTAATGCTAGGTGCATCACTGCTTACCTTTCAAATTCTGAATCTCTACTGCTTAAGAAAGTCAAGTCCTTTTTTATTAATTTTGTTCCTCCCCTTCCCCGAATGATCAAGAAATTCTGAACCATTTCTCAATCAAGCAGTGGTGTAAGTTTCCAGAAAGAACTGATTTTGCAGAAAAATTAAATAGAACTTAAAAATGCAATTTCATGTTCACAGCAGGAAATAACCTAACTTGTCTCTGATTACCAAAAGAGAAGAAACAAAGCAGATTTGAGGAACTGGTGTTTACATTATATCTATTAAATGGGAATCAACAGTTCTAAGAATCCATTGCATGGCAAAAATAGCAGTGAGGGTTTGATTTTTGCACAAGCAATTTGCATTAGAAAATGCAGACAAGTCCTGAACTCACACTACATCTGAGCTGCACTTGGAGCTCAGCTTTGCACACTCAGCCATGAACCCCAACAAGCACTGGAGACTCAAGTGCCTGAGTGAAATCAAAGGGAAATTTGTGCATTACTTACAAGGACTCGTCCCTTCAGCTGCTCCAACACAACATGACTTCCATAGCCAGGGTCTATATACTTACTTTTCAGTATATTCTTTTTACTCCCATTCTACTAAAAAAGGACAAGAGAAAAAGCTTTGCAGGGTTAGAGAAGGATAGATAATATTTTAGTTCCTTACAAGACAGGATAATGACACAGCGAGTATTTAGAACAGTGACAGAAATAACTCCTTTTAACACTTAGACTAAAAGGTTAATAATCAAGTATTTCACATCTTACCAAACAGTTCATCTAAAATTCTTACCAGGAAAAGACTGCAATACCATTTACACTCAAGACTTCCCATGCAGAAATGAAAATTTCTTTCAAGTTTTATTTCACCACTTCTCTTTCTTCTCTCTCCCAACACTAGAACTGCTCATTGGCCAAAACCCAAGAGCTCAATACTGCCAGTTTCAGGAGGACTTAAAATACACACAACACACAACACACATCTCAACCCAGGCCTTCATTCTGCAAAGTGGGTCCACTTTTAATTAAAAGCAGAATCTCAGATTATCCCACCCAACCACTAAGCAGTGTAACGAGTTTTCTCACTGCCACTTTAATAACCTCCTTTTTTAAGAAGCTTTTAATTCTGCATTCAGCTTCAAGACACCAAATGCTGCCAGCACTGTCTGATCTCAGCACGATGAGGAAAAGTACCACTAGGTCTCTGCTCCAGTATTTCTAACAAACATGGCTGAAAGAATTTATTTGCCTGGATTAGGAGGCTAACAAGTATCCCCCAAATTAATGATGAACTGCCTGAGTTTTATTTTTCACTCTTGCTCTTGCTTGTAAGAAACCACCAAAGCTTTCTTCTAAAAACTCCGCTTCAACCACAGCAGGGATGACTAATTATAAGCACCCTGTCTGGAGCAGGAAGAAAAAGAAAGAAATAGTTTGTGTAAGCTTATGGAAATGTGGCTCTGTGCTTCACTTTCTGCCTTTTCTCCTTGTCAAGCAAACAAAGAGGAAGGGTGGGAGGGGGATGGAAGCACAATGAAACAGCCTCGGAAATTCAAAGCTGAAAAGATGTTCCAAATGATGAAAGGCAACGAGAGAAGGTTGCTCAGTTCTTACTCTGCTGCACCAGATAAGAGAGCTTGGGACAGGCAAAATCTGTTCCCTAAGCATGGTTCACTAAGCCATATCAAGGCTTCAGAAACATTATTGCATTTTTAATAATTCAGGAATCTGCCCGTGTCCCTCTTGATTAACATCTATGTAGCAATTGTCCAAGCTTCACTGAGGTTGTAATTTTGCTGTCTGGAAATATCTGTAATTGCTTATACCAGCTAAAATGGTTATTTCAGTTTTTCAGTGTCTTTTAAAGTTGCCATCTTAATGGAGGGGCAAATTTTTTGACAGCAGATAGCAAAAATGTGCCTGAAAAAAAAAATCAGGAGAGAAGAAGAAGAAGAAAGCAAAAAAAATCATCTGCATGCAAGAAAATGTACATTGTATAGAAGCCTTTGAGACTATATACTTACTCCTTTAGACCTGTAATCACATTCCTGAAAGAGCATATCCACGAGCAAGAATTTGCAGAGCTGTTTTAGCTACTTCAGCAGCACCCAGCACATGCATGTGCAGCTTCCACCAAAACCATGGGAGAGGGAACAAATGCCCTAGAACCAGGACTTGTTCCAGATTTTTTAATGAATGCAAACAAGTGCTAAAGATTATTATATCCCCAAATTAGCAGGAGAAGGGAACACATTCAATTTACTAAAAAAATCTGCTGGTCTAAGCCACCTTTGTTAGATTTATTTCAAAGCTTTATTGTGTCTCAATATTCCAGGACTCTCTTTGCTACATCACAGTTCCCTGCTGAACTATTTTTGAACCAGATTATTTTGGTAACTGACCTGAACAGTGGTCCAGATCCAGAACAAGTAACTTGAGCCCATTTCTGACACTCTCTAGAGGAAGAACCTTAAATATAATTATCTCAAGATCCTACAGAATCTCTAGTAGATCTTATATTCAGAGCAGGTGATTATTTTCTCAAGCTCACAGCATTAAAATTGTTTAGTGCACGCCTGACTTAGACTATAGAGCAACTTAGTTACTCTAAATAATATATTAGCCTAGGATTGACAGGTGCTTTTTTCCATGGCAGCCCAAACTAAGCCAAGGCTTGGAACCACAAAGACACCAGACACACAGAGATGGCTGGTAAGAGCCTCCAGACCAGGAAGGAGAACAGACAGCATCTATCTTCAGCAGCCTGAAATATATATACATATATATATTCTTTTGTGCTGGCTATAGCAGTCATCTACCCTGCACCATGAGAGATGTGACAAGGTCCCTGCACTCTTACCTAGCGGCCCAGGAGGTCTTGGTGTGTCTCAGAAATAGAGGATTCATGATCACTTGGAAACTGCACAAAGAGCACAACAGGAGCAAGACTCATGGTAAGCAAGTTCCCCACAAAACTGATCCTTTGCAGTCTCCTGAATCCTTGTGATTATCAAGGAGGAGACCATGACAACAGCAAAAAAGCCATTCACTGCTGACACTGGAGACACAATGGCCAACTAGTATCTTGGGTGAAATAAATCACCCACTAGCTGTTTTATTAATGACCCAGCAGAAAGCACATACCTCATTGCAGAAAATGAAAGAGACAAGTAAACCAAGCTGCTGGTCAACAGGAAAGCATTAATATTCATTTCTTCACCAGCAGAAGAGCTGGCACTGCTGCTGTGTCAGCACTTAGCAGGGTTTAGGCCTTGATTATCTATGGAATTTCCATTGAAATTCAAGAGAAGTGGTTGAAGGCAGGAGGACTGACACTGCCCACAGCCCAGTGACAGCTGCCTGCCCATGAGCACAGGGTCAGCACAGAGGCATCCTGAACTCTGCTCTCTGCTCGGGCGGTCAGCAGCGGTGGGAAGTTGATACTTCCAAAAGGAAACCCTGCCATCAGTGAGTGTGTAAATGAGCTTTTCTCTAGGAGATAACATTCACATCCCCCTGTGTATTTGTACACACACAAGGAGATTTTTCCTTCCTTGGGGAAATTGCAGTTGTTCACTAACTCAATCCTCATTTCACTTCTCTGCAGTATGAATGCAAAATAGGGGACAGGGAAGAAAAATGAAGTAAAAAACATCACCAAGACTATGGCTTTATTATTTTTTTTCCACTGTCATGCTTTCCTAGCAATGTTTTCACAGTTATTCTACAGTCTTCAGACCACATACATTATTCCTCTCTCCCAATGTATAAATCAACAAAACCAGTGTCGGAAATTCACCAAAGGTAAAATAAACCAGTGCTAAAATGACCTAGGACAGTAACAAACCTATCATGTTGCCCAACTGTTATTCCAGGACTTAAAATATCAATGGCTCAGACAGCACCATGTCTGTCAATGATGAAAAAAATCAATATTGCAGTAATATATAACATTAATTACCTGTCATAAAAGGAACACACACACCGAATTCTGTTCTTCACTTCTGAGTATATGGACAGAAGCTTCCTAGAAAGTCAGAATGCTTTACACAGGACAAGGTTACACATACAGATTTGCAACTCATGATTAGATCACAATACAGGGGTGTAGGTTTATTCTGTTTCTATTAGGAGGGCTTTCCTGTTTATAAAAAAATTATTTAAAAATTCCCATGTTCATGCAATATTCTGCATGTTCAGATGAGCTTCGCCCTCTTTTTGTAGAAATAGGATACTGAGATCTACATGAGATTTTTAGGAAAAATAGCATACAAGACTCAAAATTTGCAAGTAAAGAGAAGAAACCTTTTTCCTGTACATCTACTCACCCCTCTTTAAGCGAATGCAACTCTCATGAAATGTATTGGAACAAAGGCTTTGAAAATTTAAGTTCACAGTCTGAGTATGCCACAGACAACAGCAAATCCTTTGTATTTCTATTGCCTCCAGCGAGCCTGAACTGTTTAACATACAGAGGTGGTAGAGAGAAAACATGGGAAAGTATTTTGATGTAGTAAATGGCAGAGGAAAAAAAAGGAAATTAGGAATTCTGCATGTATTACAACAGATAGATCCTGGCAGACAGGAAGCTGAAAAGTCACTAATAAATCAGTAAAAGATTTACACATCAAATCGACTTCCAGTAAAAAACATATCTTCAAGATTTGGGGTGGGAGGAAGGAGGTTTCTGCAGAAAGAGAGAAAAGAAATTAGGCTACTATTTTGACTCTAATTACATTCAGAGGTTTTTATTAAATGGGAATTGTAGTTTTAATGGGATATAATGTCTTCAGTTTCAGAGCCCAAGATAAGCACTGAAGGAGATTATGTAGCAACTTTCACTGATGATTTTCTATCTAGCTTCTGGCACCATCCTCTTCAGCCCACCATACTGGCCTTCTTCACAACGTTGCAAATGTGGAATATGCAAAATTTTCTTTAAAATGGCTTTTCTTAACATTTGGTCTTTGTATACTCTCAAGGCAAATCAACAAGAAGGGACATTTAATTGTGAATTTGAGAGCAGCTAACAAGCTCTAAGGGATGTCCAGGTGTTAGAAAAACAAATTATTTGGTGGTAGAATTGCCTTGATAAGGTTTAGGGCTGGACATGTTTCAGTTATCTCAGACACAAGGGGAGGTTAACAAAGGCTGGGGAGAAGGAGGTACCACTGAGAGTGGACACAAAGAATGCAGAATTTATGGGCCACAAGGGCATTTTGCACAACTCCTGAGATAAGGGGAAACTAATAAAGCCAACTCAGCAGTTGTGCTGAAATCAGCTCCAACTGGGTAAAAAATAATTCTGGCAGGGGCAGATCGTGACCACTGACCCAAGAAACCCACTGACTCAAAAGGAGAGAGGGACTGAGCATGCGGCCTAATTAGCATGAGAAGCGAGAGAATTATTAACCAATAGAAAATAGAATATTAATTAATAAGAGAACTGTGTCACTTGTAGCCCATGAACACTAAATCCTTTGTTTGCTGAAAGGTATAAATAGTAAAAGTTTTGATAGTTGGTGTGCTTGATTTGTGGAATACCACCAAGCACCCGGGTTTGTGCAGCTCTGAAATAAATAATCAATGTCTCTCCAGTGCGTAATTGTTGGCCTGTTGCACACCAAGTAAGAAATCTGATTTTTGAAAACAATAACAGAACAGAATAATGAGGATGGGCCCCAACATCAGACCTGTGAACTCTTCCACCAGTAAGAAAAATTAATAACCATTAGAAAACAAGATTAACAAGAACTCACTAAATTGAAAATACCAGTATGTTATGTTTTCAGTTTAAAAATTATTTCTAGGCATTTCCAAGTAAAAAAGGATCGCTGTGAAAGAGGCCTGTTTGGTTTGTCTTCCCTGCAGTTCTCACCACTCTATTTAAA
The DNA here is from genome assembly GCA_013389925.1 of Aegithalos caudatus. Taxonomy (NCBI): domain Eukaryota; kingdom Metazoa; phylum Chordata; class Aves; order Passeriformes; family Aegithalidae; genus Aegithalos; species Aegithalos caudatus. The sequence continues at coordinate 773,216 of WEIU01020377.1, read as the reverse complement.
ACCACTCATCCAAACACAAGGTATTCTCAGAGGCACTATTGATAAAAGACTGCACAGAAGCCAAGCGCCGTGAGCAGCTATTTTTAATTATCCAAACTGTGCTTGGAAAACATGCACAGCTTTACAAGTGAACTTGAGGTCGGAGAGAGAAGCAGGGGTTAAAAAAAAAAAAATCACAGCAGCAAGCTACATGCTAAGGAAAACCTCCCTATGGAACCTCCCTGTCTGGTCTAGGACCCTGTGTCAGTCCAGGTGAAATGTTCTGGGCTATTGGAAATGAAGATAAAACATATTGGCATCTGTGTGACAGACATGGCCACAAATAAATCAAGCAATAAACAGCCCAGCATGCTATTTCTGGCCTTGTGCCTCCTTTTTGTCACATTAGGGTAAAAAGTCGCATTCAAAGACCACAAGTGCCTCTGAAACAAGAAGCCTCCCAACACCCCCCACCACGGAGGCAGAAATGCAGACAAATTCAAGTGTCTGAAGGGATTGTGGGATAACAGGGAAGCCTACTAACAAAAGCAGACAGCTGCTGTGGCTTAAGGAATCAAAATGAACACCCCAACATCCTCCTCCCAGCTGAGTGCCAGGGGTTTGTGATGACAGTGCTTGGCCTGTGACAACACTGCTGCCTACTGATTCCTTCCTGCCCCAACCCACCCCTGTTGTTCTTCTCTGAGTCCTAAACAAACCCCAAGAAGGCTTTGAGGGACAATCTCAGTTGTTGCCAATCACAGCTTGAGTCACACATTTGCCACATGAAGTTTTTTCCAGCAGTGAGAAAGAAAACATGAGTCTATCAATACATCCAAGAGACCTGAAGAAGAAATTGCAAAGGTCACACAGGAGATGGACTGATACTCACAGACATTTCTTATGCTCTTACTGTACCCTACTCCTACCAGAGACTGTCTGTGCTTCTTCCCAGCTGTCAGCACCTAGCAGAGAATTAAAAATCACAGAGACAGGTCTCTGCTGCATTTGTAGAGTGCCAAACACCAGGATGCCCTGGTCTGACACACAACCACCAAGTGGCACTGGACAAGCCAGGTTTTCCACATGTGTTGCCCCAGTTTGTGCTCTCCCACTGGCCCTTTATTTCCATGGGCTGTCTCTCCAGTGTAACTGTCTCCTAAGAACAATGCACAGGAATAGCTTGCTTAAAAATAGGAGGCTAAAGATCCAAGGAATGAAACAAATAAAGCAGAAGATGTGTTATCTGGAAGTACCACGATATATTTTCTTTTCCTATGCCTACCCAGGTTTGTTCCTGGAGATCATGGTTGTCAGTGTCTATGCTGTCACCTTCCTAAGCAATTTTTCTTCCTAAGCAATTTTTGAAAGTGTGGAACTCAGAGAGTCCATTAGAGGAACTGAAGTCCTGCACTACAAACACTAAATTTACCCTATTCAAATATGTTTTTAAACCAATCTGAAGAATTTATAGGTGAAGTTAACTTTGGAGGTATCTTGGCTCAGGCAAACATGGTAGGTCCCCTTGCACACTTCTGGCAGTTGTGACACTTCAAGGTAGCCCAGCTGCAAGTAAACAAGATTAAATGCATCATACATGATGCTCGCCCTTTATGCAGCAATTTTTGTCCATTAATCCAGTGATAGCTCACAAAGGTTGGCAAATTATTTACATTTCCATTTTAAGCAACGATGCCCAGAGAGGTTAAGCCATTTGTCCAATGTCACATAAAAATGCAGCTGAAGCCAAGGACAGACCAATTTCTGGGAAGCACTGAAGCACAGACACCTCACCTCAATTCACTGCCAGCTCTGCCATCACATCACAGCCATTCCCATTTGACTGGAGTCACACTTTTCCAAAAGTCAGTAAAGACATAGCAATGATTTACACCTCCACATCTCCCTGTCCATAGTGCTGCTTATCACTTTCCCTGGCATGCAGACCTGTCCCAGGCCAGTGAGTTACACAGCCATCAATCCTGTCTGCCTGTGTACACACGCTGGCTCCTGTTGATTTTTCTCATTGATTACATGGACACATCACAGTTTTGTGAACACAGCCCAGTCCAGCAGAGCTTCAGCTGCCTGACAGCTCAGGCCAAGCCATGGGCTACTGTGGGCTGTATATCCTAAATCCCACTGTGGAACTGTACCTGGAGCTGCCAGAGCCAGCACAAGGGTACAGCCACACACTGGCCTCCTAAATCCTACCTGAATTTGAGAGAGCTTGCACTTGGGGTGATTTGGTGAATGAGTCAAAGCTCTGGGCTAAGAGAACACATAAAAGACTGGACAGAGTCACATATTGGATAGGCTCACCAGAAGCTCACGAACAGATTTGTTTCCTCTAAGGCCACAGACTGACTGCAAACTCCTCAGAAGCCAGTTGTCTTCAGCTATTTTTAGGGCAGGATGTCCAGATTTTCCTCAGGAAATGCATGCCAATCTTCAGCAAGAAGTCAATATAAGAACTAATCTTTGCAGAATAACCAGACTGTGACAACCCCGCATGTGGACGTCTGACACCAGCTCCATCTCCTTTAATGAACATTTCTCAGCACTGACAGACACCAGAAAATCCCCCAGCACAGAGTGAGCAGCCCCTCAGACAGAGCCTGGCAGCACCAGGCACAGCCCCAACCTCCCAAACACTGCTCCCCAGCTGCCCTTTGCTCCAAACTAAATTAGGGCTCACAGCCTTTATCTGCCAGGGCCTCCTTCTCAGGCTCAAATACAACTGGAATTTCTGTTCCATGAGCAGACTGGATTTCTATATTCTTACTGCTTTGTGTCCTCTGGAATTTGTCCATTGGAATGCACTCATCCTTGCATTTTTCACCCTTTTTTCTTGCTGAATAGCTACTCCTAACTCATCTTGTATCAGAGAATCCAAGGGTCCTTTCACTGCAGGAGACACAGACTCATCCTTCAGATTCCTGGAGAAGAAAAGGCTCCTGCAGGAGACCTCATTGCAGCTTTTCAATATATAAGTGGGCTTAGAAGAAAGATGTAGAGACTTTTTATCAGGGCCTGTAGTGATAGGGCAAGGAGTAATTTTAAACTGAAAGAGTACAGCAAACTGTACCATTAAAGGTTCAACTTTTCATTATTCTGGAGCTGTGAGCATTGATAGGTCTTGTATTTTGGAAGTATCTTTCCTGTATGGCATTCACATGGAGCTAGGATCCATCAGTGGTACCTCTGCTCACAGCAGAACTCAGCACTGTCATATTTGTAACTTACCCCTGCTCCTGGCAGAGAGAGAGGAGGAACTCCAGTTAAGTCAAGTTTGTTTGTAGACTTGTGACTTAAAGTCATCATGATTACATGATCACATTGCTTTTCTGTTAGACCTCTTGTTAATATCTACTAATCAAACCAGCTGATTAATTTCAATCAAGTTGGAAAATGAAGCGTAGGTCTCAAAGATTATCATCTTTATAGGAACTTTATTAATAGATTCAGATGACAGCTTGTGTGAGAGAGCTCTGAATTAGCATCCTCACTGAAGGAAAGCAAATTCTGTGCACAGATTCTGTTTGGTGGTGGTCAGAGATACACTGGCAGCCCAATCAGAGGATCTATAGCTTCAAGCACAAACCAGAATCACTGTTAGGCTGGGTCTGGATTTGCTGATGTGAGAATGCTTTTAAACACACTCATTAGTTGCAATTAATGGCATTAGTGTCATGGATTGGTTGTGCTTCTCAGGTACTCATCTCATAAGAATACTAAATGAGAGGTAATCAGATGAGGCACCAGACCAAAGGTTTGTGTAATACTAAAGTCAAACGGAAGAGAAAGAAGTCCTAAAACCTCAACTTGGACTGGAAAGATGGAGGTCCTAAGACTTTATCAAATACCCAAAAAGTATAGCTGGATAGCTCTAGTTTGATAACTGCCTGTGAAATGCTTTGCACTTAAAATACTGCTTTATCTCTAGTTAATGTAAGCAGTCACCAGAAAGTGTCACTCCTGCTTGGGAGGGAAGTGGTCAGAGGCTGAACTCACCCAACGCCTTTTTCTTTCGTAAGCTCTGCCCCCATGTCCTGCTCCCTTTCTGCAGGAGGATTTCAAAGGCAAAGAAAACAAACCACATTTCCCCTCTGGTTTTGGTGCTGCCAAAAACAGGTCTGCAGGGGAGATTCCACCACTGCTCTGTTTGCAGCCATAAAGGCAAAGATGGCCAGATGACCCAAAACACAGGAATTGAGCAGGGAACAGGGAGCAGATGTCCTTCTCCAGGCCACACATCATTTCCTGGTCTCTGTACCTGGGACTATGAGCACCAATCACCCTGGGCCACTTGACCTGAATTCCAGGAACTGCTGAGTCACCACTAGAGCAGAGGGTAAGAGAAGAGTTCTCCTGCATTTTAAAGAAACTCAGATCAGATATTCAACAAAACCACCAAGTAGTACCCACCATGATGAAAAACGGAATTTAAAATCTCCCATGAGATTAGGAAAGTCAGGAGCCCAAGAGCAATGACTTGATAGGAATGCAGTACCATGCCAAAAACCTTGGTGGGGGGAGAGAGAGGAGCATGAGCAATTGTCACATGTTAATGGAAAAACTAATGTCCTCCCAGCTCCTGCATAAACCCACACCAGATGATCCCAGAGGAGAGCAGAGCTGACTTTGAAATGTGAAAGTCACTGAAGTTCAAATTCTTACTGAGGATTAAATTGGACTTTTTATACTGACCAATAACACAGCACCACAAGAGGCAGTCTAGAGGGCCCAGAGGTTAAATCAAGATTTTTCTACTCTGAAGATTAATGATCTTCTATGTGGAAACATCCCAATATAAAAAGTGTGTTAGCCTCAGACACATTTGGCTGCATCGGATTCAAAGTTCAGCTACTGGTGCTGATGATCAGCAGCTGAGTTTCCAAATTTTAACTCCTTCACAGCTTTGTCAGAATTTTCTGCCTCAGAGATCAAAAGAAAATAAACTGTCCCAGCAGGTACTAAAATATTACAGTGGCCCTTGCAAGATCTCCCTGCTGTTGCCCACAGGAGGAACAGGGCACTGCTCCCATTTGTCCTTGCAGAGTTGCTGTTGCATGTGGGAAGGTCAGGAGTGTTTTGGGCTCTGATAGTTTATCCAGTATCCTTGGAGCACAAGGATAATAGACAAGATAATAGAACCTTTTGGTGGGATTCTTTGGAAAGATCAAGTGAAAAGTGAAACAGACTTTGAGCTTTGCCAGCAACAGAAATTGAGTATTCATAGCAACCCTCTGCCATATTTATTTGCTTCTCTCCTCTCTCACAGCCCCTGAGAGAGAACTGCAGAAACCACTGGAAGTAAAGGAGAGGAAGGAATTGAAGGTTCTTGTGCAGCAAGAACAAGGAGGATTCACCTTTCATGGAAGATGAGAGGAAAGTCACTCAGATGATTCAGTTGTCAGGATGACTTCCAAATTATTGCGATATTTAAAGAGGAGAAACGTGCAGCTCTCAAACGTGATTCTGCCAAAAGTGATATGAAAAATAAAATCCTCAGAGCAGAAGAGTGCCATGACAGTGCAACCTCTGGAGAAAGAAAAGAAATTCTTTGACCAGGACTTTGTAGAGACATCAAGTGACTCTTAAAATCGTGACTCTTGCTGCAAGATCAGCATTAATTGTGAAAACTAACTAGTGATTTTTATTCTATATGAGCCAAGAGAGGAACAAAATATTGATTGGGTGAGCTTCGGGTTTTATTTATATAAGGATCTGATTGCCAGGTTCATTCTTATGCAAGGCAGAGAGAGAAAGCTTTTTCAGCAGGCATTTTTAAAATTCAGATCTAAAAATAACTTTATGCTTTGGCTTTCCTTGTAAAATGCCTGGGAGTGTTTGCCCATGCTTCTTCCTCCAGTAGTCACTAAGGCGGCAAGAACCAGATCAAGGAAATCCCTGACACTTCCAGTAACTTTAAATTGAAAATGAGTTTGCTCTGAACTGAACATAGCTGACCCAACTGAGCATCAGTAAGACACAAATACAAAACTCGTGCCCATTTCTGATGCTCAGTTGAAAGCACACCCCAATACAACTCCCACTGTATTCCTTTGAGCATGTAGTATTTTTCCACATACATGCACTCCTGGGAAGCTTTGAAAGCTTTTATTTTTTAGTGCTGTGTCTCCAGGTCCTTCCTTGAAGCTGTTGTTGTTTCTCATACCACATCCTTTTGAAGTTGTAAAAACAAACCTGTGTGCTGTATAGGAGTAAAGCCAGGAGGAATGACCCAGCAAAGTCATTTTTGAAAGAGTCCTCCTGGAATGAAAGCAAATAGGTGGCCTGTGAAAGGCAGAAAATCAGCTCCCTAAGCCCCTTTGTGACAAACAGGCACACCTGATGACACCATGAGGGAAAGCACCTCTGCATATAATACTGTCAGTTCATTAAAAACTCAGATGTAACTTTTTGATAAAAAGGCAACCTCCACTTTATAGCTTTTTACATGTAATGCTTTCAAAATCAAAACATCGGTTTATTCATTAACACCTACACTGGGAGAAGCACACAATCTTGTGTGATGTGATAAAACTGAGCAAAACCATATCTCCAGACCAGAAAGTGTCATGAAGAACAGTTTGTACTGTATAAAGCCAGTCCTAGGTCACTCTTAGCATACATCCATCCTTACAGTTCATAGCCTTGTTCCTATCTGGCTGTTTATAAAATCCTTTTTATCCCTTTAGAAAGCAGCACAACACAAGGTTGTACACAACAGAATGCAGTTCTGGGATAATGGTATCATTCTGTTTTCCATGGGGATTTTTTTCCCCCAAATTGTTCAAATTCTTGTCTCAGAAGAACAGTGAAAAATCTCACCTTCAGTACTTCCTTGCAAGCACTTCTGCTCTTTCTGAAAAAGCCACAACACATTTTGGTGCAGAGTAAAAACTCAGTACTAAGCAGCTGAAATAAAATCTTGAGAGAAAAACCACTCATTTCTAAAGCTCTTAGTGAAGCATTTACTCTTAAGTCTCATATGAGATCTTGAAGTCCTTACTGCATACAGAAGACTGGGAATTTGCCATTCTCCTAATTTGCCATAAAAAGAAAGCAAGTGCACCCAGGAGTAAATGGTTGTGACCAGAAACAGGCAGGCAGGCTGCAGTGCAGGCTTCCACAACATCTGCTCTACAAACCTAATTATCCCCCACTGCACAGATGCAAAAGACATCTGAAATGTTGGCACTTCAGACACAGATAATTTCAAGTCCTTTTAGAATTAACCTTTTTTTAAGAAAAGCCATGCAGAAGTTATTTCTGCTGATGATGAACAAATTCAAAGACAACAAAAACTGATCCCGGATCATTCTAATATCAGATAAATCACATCTGTCCCCTGTGAGTGTTTATTCTTACTGCTTCTTAGACTCAATCCTCAGTGGGATGATCTGAAACTGTGCTAATACAATCTATTACAATGCAGCCAATTCTTCAAGATTTGGCAGCTCTTTTTGAATCCAGAGTGCAACAACTTCATTTAGTCCTAGCAGAAATACAGAAGTCCTAAAATCCAGATAAGAACATAATTTCCAGAGGGAAATGTTAAATTAGGCACACCTTCTAGCAGCTACAAGGGCAGTGGTGGGCACTGGTCCAGACACTGGTAGCCCTTTTATTTGCAGATTCCTTCTTCAGAACAAATTTCATGTGAAATCTGAGAGAAGTTTTAAATGGGTTTACATATACAAAGTCAGCAAAGAAACGTATATAAGCGAGGCTGAGATATGTGGCTGTACAAAAGCAGACAGCTTAAATCATTTAAGAAATAGTATCCACAAATCTCTTTTCTCAAGTGAAGACATCTTTCTCTTTGTCTCTGAGGAACTTTAATTCATCTCATAGCTCTTGAATTTTCACTAGCAGTCAAGTGGCAAGCTGCCAAGTAACTCACAGTTGGCTAGAAGCATGGTCACCTACAAGCTAATTGATGCCACAGAACTTCCCTCCAGGATGCCATCTGGGTTGCATTCAATATTCTTACTGGATTCAGAAGTCCGTCCCTCTAAACTTGAAAGCTGCTTCTCTTGACCAAATGCCAACTTGCTGATTTTGTTTGCAAGCACACACATTTAACTAAACAGCAATACCAAGCTCCTGTTCCACTCTTTTGACCATTTATTGACTGTACTATTCTACAAAAATAAAGACAAACCACTTCCCCAGCTCACAAGTAGGCAAACTGGGAAAATGAGAGCTGAAGGAAGCTGTCAATGAAAGCTTAGAAAGGGATTTTATACCAAGTCCCTGCCCCTGCCTGAACAGGCACATTTTAATACAGCTAGGTACCCTGCTCTCAATGCATGCCCTCGCTGGCTAAAATGAGACTTCTTGTTTTCATTTTGAAAAATAGGGCATTTACAGAATAACTTAGTGTTCCTTTGGGGGCCTATCTGCCCCACTAACAATCAGACAGGTATGGCAGGCATTTTTACCTTCCTATTTCTACTTATTGCAGCAGAGAAGCACCTTCCTGACATGCAGTTGCACTTTCCCATTTCTCTGCATTGACAGCAGGAGTTTCTGCATGCAGCCAATTCCATGGAAAATAGGAACAGCAAGTCAATGCAAAGGTGTGGAGCCCAATCACTCAGGCTGACACCACAAGCTCTCTGCACAGAGAACTCTTTTCCTGTAAGAGACCTGAGGACAGAACTGTCCAAAGCACCCAATGACCCTGCAGCAGGCCTGGCCCTCTCCTGCCTGTTCCCCCTGAAAACTGTCCCTGGAATGGCCTCCATGAGCAAAGATCCTTGCAAGAGCAGTACAGATTTACTCTATAGGCAGCACCTGCCTAGAAATTCTTTGTAATAGAATAGATTTGGCAGGACTGAGTCACGATTACCTGCTCTTCATCTAGAGGAGAGACAGCATGCTGGAGAACTCCAAGGCAGTTTATTTGACTCACTTAGTCAGACATAATGCTGTTGGAACAAAAGGCCAACCTGGCAAAAGCTCATCAAAACAAATATCCATCAAGTTCATACACTACAAACAAGTGCACAGCAGTGATGGAGATGGAGTTGTGCCTACTCACATTTGGCAATTCTTCCTGCCCATTTTTTGCAGTCAAACAAAAAAAAAACATCTAATATACTGGAAGTGTTTTAGTACCTACATATTACAGGAAAATCCTGTTAATGTTACCTGAGAAAGGGTACTGAAAAGGCAGGATGAAAGTTGTATTACTGACGTAACAGAATTAAAGAGGTTTACACTGACTCACTAAATACCCACACAGCAACAATAAACTCACTTTGAACTCACCAAGAGTTCTGCTGTGCAATCTAATAGCCTGCAGCCTAGCAGGAAAAACCACCTCTCCAAATGGCTCAGGGCTGGAGTTTCCTTACTTTGCTTTTTTTTTGGTCAGTTGAATACATTGCACAATATCTAAACCAGAACATGAACTTCAAGCTTTTTCATAAGCAAGTGGATTAAAGCAGTTATATTGAGACTTCCCAAGCCATATTCAGGCATGGATGCAATATTGTCAAGCAGGGCAAGGAGCTTTAATTGGGAATACTCAGTCCAGGTTCCATTTTGTGGGACTGAGGAACACACTGCTCATCTTCCTTGGGTCTCTTACTGCTGTGACAGATAACACCACAAACTATGAGCCAAGCCTGGAGAAACTTTAGTTGCTGCACTGTTCAGTGCAGGGTGAACACCAGAGGCCATTGGCAAAGTCAAAGCCACAATGATGATTTTCCTGCCACAAGCAATTCTCAACAAAACTTAAGTATCATGTTAACCTTGTGATCTCCTGCACTTCTGGAATTCCTGTGCCAAAATTCAGACCTACACAATCCACCTGTACTACACTGAGGGCTCTGGATCTTGCTGCTCCAGCAAGAAGAGACACCTGAAATTTAGCACAGGAAGAACTTGCTTTAGCTGTAGAATATCACATCCACTGGAGTGAGCTTGGCCCCTTCCACCACAGAGCAGAGCTGTAAATGCAGACTAAGCAGCCTAAGAGATCACTTTTACAGTATCCAAATTGAAAGCAAGATCATTATAAAACTAGGGGTATCACAGACTAAAATATGCTTGCAATTGCTCTTTCCTTCATCAGGACACTGGGAAACACAAGCAAAAGTAGTACTGGAGACAGACTGAATGGTCAGTGAAACATGGATGATTTCTATTTTCAGGGCTTGCCAATGGCAAGTCCTCACACAACATTGTAGCTGGGGGATGCATGAGATCTGGAATGGAATGAAATTGTACTTTCACCCCTGAAACAGAATTAGAGAGCAGTTAATCCTCACTTGGAACAAAACAGGGTCCAAGGCCAGAACTTGTACTGTAGCTCCACAATGATGCCCTATGCACTTCTGGAGGCTGAAAGAAAGACAGGGTAATACTCTGGTGATAACTGCTGCAGAAAATATTTTGTGAACACCACAGCCTGAAGCCATTGATTTTTGAGTTGGGAAAGGTTTTTTATTTTCAGTTGTGACTGTTTGTAACTATGAAGGAACAAAGATCCCTTGAAATATCACTTAAAACTAATGTTTTATCCAGCATATTCCCCTGCCAACACTGTTCCCCTCACCATTGTTTCACAGGCTCACCTTAGCAGATAAAATGTACATGAGGTGAAGCTCTGGCTGGCTGGTGAGGGTGGCCCTGTGGAGAAGCCCTGGCCAGCACAGATCCATGCTCAGCGAGGCCAGGCAGGGTCCTTCTCCCAGCAGGACCCCATGGACCACACAAACCCATCTCCTTTCAGCCTTTCTGGGCCCAGAGCAGCAGCTTTTCCAGCTAAGAGATGTCAATCTCAACACAAGTACTCCAGCAGGGAGAGGGTCAGGTCTGTGCTCAGAAGCTACAGGGCCAAGTTTTAGTCAGCAATCTAAAATAACCAATCAGCATTTCCTCAGAGACTTCTGCAGCAGCAGGATCAGGCTGAGCCCTCACACAGACAAGATGTTTTCTCTCTTCAACTTTCAACATCAGAGAACACTGCTGTCCACAGATTAAAGTAATAAGGAACCCCCACCTAACACGGCAATTAATTAGAGTGGAACACACAGCAAATATCTTCCCCAAATCCCGAGACACTCATCATTTAACATTTTGAATTCTAACAGTTCAGAGTGAAATGAGATCCTCCATCTTCCACTTCACATCCAATAAGAAATATAACTCTCTCACACACAGAGCCCTAATAGGTATGAATCATCTCCTTCCCATCTACTGATGAGAATTTATCCAGCTAAGAGAGTGAAACCTCCATCATTCTTACATGTCAAACTGCTGGAAAAATATCTGCTATTATAAAAGCAGAGGAAAAAAACCCAACACAATGGCAGATAATCCCAACTGATTACTGTAGAAAAGTGACATTTACACATGCCTTTTTTTCTATGTAAAAGGTCAGGCTGATGCACCAAAACACTTCATCTACAGGAAATTCACCCCCAACCATCTCCAGAAAAAGGTGATACAGTTCTCAGGTGTATCACAGTCACAAAAAAAATGGCCATAAATTAAATTAACAGAATTCCAGTTTGTTCTAGATCTCTCAGGAAACCTAATCCCACATGACTTCAGTAGAAACAAGTAGCAGGGAGAGAACCCTTTTCAAAAACAGCACAGCAAGATTCTGCCCTAAACCCCTCGTCGAATATGTTTCTAATACCACATTCAAACTCACACTCCCCCACAAGAAGAAGAAAACACTTTTGTAGGAAGGGGGAAAATTAGGTCCTGTACTTGGCTGCCTTCCTCCCCCTCGGTGGTTTTCACTGTCAGAGAAGCATCTTTTTTGCATTCTAAAATTAACCCCGTGATATGATGATGAAGCCTGCACAACACAGCTCAGAAAAGAAATCAGTAAGCAAGAAAGATCACTGCTCAACCCTTATTATTATGGACAACTCACTGACAGCTATCCAGCCTGCTTGGAAAAGGAAAGAAAACAGTCTTCTAAAAGGATATTTTGGTTTCAAGTTTTCTTGAAACACTCCTCCAATGTACTGAGCAGGCAGGGATGAAGCTGCCAGGGCAAGAGCCCCATAAACCAAGGACTCGGTAATCCCCAGCACAACCCTGGCTCTTGCTGCAGGAATGCAGCATTTCCCAAGGTGCTGAATATCTCAGTCCTGACCTTGAAAGCTGGAGGATCAAAACTGCTCAGTGACAGAGATGGCTTTTGTTCTGTGAACACACATCTCCTAGGGTACTGCTTGCCTGGGCACTTCACAGTGCCCAACAATCTGGTGCACAATGGCCCTGAACTGGAGTCAACAGTAGGCAGGTGTGGAGCTCCACATCAGCTCTGGGATCTCCAACACTTGTCATCCTGGGAGCCTCAACCTGCATTTCAGCCTCAAAATATAAAAATACTGTAAATTAAGTAATTAGATCTGGGCAAAGTGAATTTAGCAGTCTCTGGCCAGCTGAAGTACAGCATTTGGGCATTGAAATTATTAATCCTTTCTACGAGCATTAGCACAAATAAAGGTTTGCAATATTCACGTGATTGCATGCATTATGGAATGTGAAGAAATTCCTGCTGCTCTCAGCCAAGCTTTGCAGAGTTCCCTGCAATGCCTGAGAGAGGCAAGGTGTTAACAAAGGCTTTGTGCATTGCTGTTGGAGATGGGCACTCTGTGAAACAGAGCTATGAGAATTAATGGCCAAACTCAGGGGAAAGACTGGAAGGAAGGGCAAGGCAATGAGATGCTGTGTGCAAGCCTGGGAAAGGTTCCCTACTGCTCAGGCATGTACTTGTCCACAACCATGGAGATAAATTAAGTACATTATTTATTATTTCCCTCTAGAAAAGGGTGCCCCAGGATTTCTCTCCTGCTCTACACTTACTCTCTTTGAAGTGCCATGCCACCATCAGAGACCCTGCAGTCAAAAACTGGACATATAATTCTTTTCACTACCTGTCAATGCAGCTCCTTAATCCTAATTTAACTTCAGGGAGCAGCACGAACTGGCACCTAGGGCAAATACACATAACGCATTATTTTACAAAAAATAGGACAAATTTCTGTGTTAAAAGAGCTCTCGTGAAAAGGGGGAACAGAAATCATCCAGGAAAGAGCTTGAAGTAAAGCAATTTCAACACAGCAATGTGTTCCTGGCAGAGATCGGTCTGGAAGTTCCCTTTGAAACTCCTTATTTATCACCAGCCAAAGAGCAGTGCTCATATAGGTTACCCCTCCTAAATCATGTACCAAGCCCACCTTGTGCAAACTTCCGAGTTGTGCAATCCAAACTGTATCTTTGTTGTTTTACACGAGAAAGCAAGAAGGAAAAGAGTGGCAGCAGTAAAATAAACAATGCCAAATTAAATTCCCTGAGTTATCTTGGTTCCTTTCAGAAAATGATACGTTACTAATAATTTATGGAGGATCGGGGTGTACAAGGTGAAAAGTTACTTCAGTAGTTCGTGCTCAGGTAACAGCGAGGTGTGAGCAGGAGGTGAAGGAGGCTTGGAGAGACACACACAGAACGCAAAGAGCCTCTTCAGCAAACAAAAACTGTCGTGTGCAGTCTCACAACAGGCACTTTTGGCCAGCTGAAGAAGTGGCTGCAGTGATGTCTGTCTGTACACAGGCTTCAAGATATGTTGGAATGTACAAAAACAAAGTTCATTTTGGAACACAAAAATATTATGCTCCTCCTCAAACACCTGTATTTTCTGTGTCTCTGACACTAAATACAAGGGAGATATTTAAAATATTTCTTGCATTTGACCCAACACTAAAATTTTGAAATAGTGAATTGTCTCTACCCTGAGGTGTTTCTGAATATTTTACAAACTGTACGTGACAAAAGCAAAGGGTAAGTCCTTGATCACTCATTTAATCCAAGGAACATGACTATCTGCGTAAAACAATGTGATAATGGACCTGAAAAAAAGAAAATTAGACCTTTCTTCATGAGTCACTAACATCCACAAATGAGTTGCTGAATCACTCTACAGCCTTGGGCAGAGGGAAACTTCCCCAAGCATGGATTTGCATGTCCCTGAGATAATATTTAGCCCACTTGTATGGGGAAGATTCATAGAAAGCTGAACTGCAAAGCAGCCACGGGATGAAAAATGTGTAAGGAGCGTAACACAACCACACAAACAAGAATAGAAGCTCCGAGTTACAGAGGCAGGAGGTGTATTTCTTGGCCTATATCAGTCAGCACTGACATTTGCTATCAAAGAAACTGGGCCATTTCTGTTTATGAGTAGCTCTATAGATGCAAGAGTGATTCAGGATGAAAAGTCTTCAGGAACAGTTGTACGTTTACACCCGAAATTCTTATTCTCAGTGCAAGAATATTCACTACTCCTGCTGTAGCTGAGTTTTATGGTCTTAACTACTCCCTGGATCTCACAGAGTAGCATCATCTCTGGATAGAACACATCCAGTAAATCCAGCAAGGTTTGCTGATATACAATCACTACTCAACAGCAAGCCAAGCAGCTGGTATCTATCATAGGAGACTCATTTGGAAAGATGCCCACAACTTTACTCACCTAGATCAACAAAAGCAGAAGAAGCTGAAAAGCCACCAAATAAATCAATCACATTAATTTTATACATGGAAAGCAAAGACAGACAGAAAACCTCAACTGGGTAATGCACAGCAGGACAAAGACTTGGGATCAAATGAAAATTTTAATTCACCCATTGAAAGGAAGGAAAGTATCACTTTAGTGTACATCATGTTACACGTCAAGGAAGGCAGAATGAAAAAAAGAGTATGAAACAAGGCCAGTTAAAATAAAAGACAAAGTTAAAACCTGGAACTGCAGCAGTTATCTAAATGAGGAATATAGTACAGTTAAGAGTTTACTTAGTTGTATAAACCAGTTTCTTCAACAATTATTTTAATTGATAAATCTATGCTATAACTACCTGTTAACAAAAAGGAAGTCTACAATAATGTAACATTTCAAATTTAACCAAAATCAAGAGAAAATTTCCCCCTATTACAATGAATTTTAAACACACACTTTTACCCCTTTCACTATTTTGCAAGTAAAAGAAATCACACCCCCAGAAGCCACAGAAACAAAACTAGAACTCAAGAAAAAGACAAACTTACAGCAGGCAAAATTCTCACTCAGGATGGACAAGATTCTGCAGCACTAATGAATCAGATCTTAAATACTATATCTATCTTTAAAAATAAAAAGTAATCACAACAGCACAGAGAGCAGTTGCCAAAATAGCCCTTCTGGTTCTGCAAATACAGGACTGTGCTCCTGCTGCCATGGAAACTGAGCCCTCACTGCTCTGGTCCTGGTACAGTGCCACACATGCTCTCAAGCATTTAATAAATATTAATAATGCATTTAAAAAATATTGAAGTATCAGAAACAGAACATCTAAGGAAAAAAATTGGCAATAAAACTCACTTTACATGGCTGCAGCCCAAAGGCTCGTAAGCCTTGCTCCAAGCCAGCTATAAATCCTGTTCTCTCCTAGTTTCTAACACTTGCTCTTGACGTGAAGTGTGAGGTTAGACTGACTGCCAGGCCTTAGCTTAGGCTGAAAATAACCAGGAAACCTGGAGGAAAAACTGACAGCTTCCACTTGTCCAACAGGTACCTGTGCAAGGAGCAGCTGTGTGTGTCGAGCACTGGACTGGTAGGTAGGAGGCTCATTCCTGTTCTTGGCTCGGCTGCTGACTCTTGTACAGCTGAGTCATTCAGGAGCAGAGGAGCTCTAACACCATTTATTCACCTCTTGAGGAGGAGAAAGGCACAGGGCTGCCAGGTCTGCCACAGCTCTGGGAAGAAAAGTCATAGGCCTTGCCAGGAACAGAAGCACAGTCTACCAGGGCATCATTTCCAAGGCAAGAAACAGGATATCTCACCCTGAGAGACCATCAGTGACAGAGCTCACAACCCTGCTTTAAAAATCTTCTGGCTTCTTGAAGGTTAAAATCTGGCTTTTGAAAATATTTCAGTGTGCAAGGGTTTAGTTTTATTTTTCAACTGGCTTACAGCATTATTGTAACTTCTAAAGTCTAATCAGGTTTTTATCACTTGCATTTCAGATAGAATTTTTCACAGAGCAGAAAATCTGCATTAATTTTATCACAGGGCCTTTTACCCTTTTCCACTCCCTTGTGGGTATCTAAATATTAATAATTTTAATGGAAAATAGAGAGTTAGAAAAACTACACTCAGCTTTTCCAACACTTCCCCCACATGCACCATAAAATAGTGAGGATTTCCCCTTGGCTGGAAGCAGCTGTCTGCACTGGGAACAGAGCACACCAGAGCAGGCAGACTCCTCTTCTGCCAAGGACATGCACAAGACAACAAGCAGCAACCCAAATCTTCATCTCCATTACCCAAAGTCAACTGATTTGTTTTCCTGGGCAAAGGAAAAAAAGAAAGAACAATTGACCTCTTACAGCATTTTGTAAGGCAGACACAGAAAAGCGTAGTGACACAGAAAAGCAGAACTGAGCAACAGGATGCTTTGGGAACATCTTTGAAATTACCAGGGAAAAGATGCAGGAAAAATGGGAAAGCTGGAGAGAGGAAAATATCACCAGTAAAAGGACCAGGAGAACTTCACACCAAATAATTTCTACCACAAATGCATCCCAAGAACAACATCAGTCTCTGAGACACACCGAAGACATGGTACATTTGTCAGTGAACTCAAAAAGCTGATGGCATTGAAAGGTCCAGCAGAAACAAAAGCTGGGTGTCTGATGTATTAGAAACAACTGAGGGAATCAATAATGGTTAAGACATTTTTCAGGTGTAACAGAGTATTTAATGGTCCTTTAGGTGGACAATGGAGTCAAAGAAAACTTACTATTTCTAGCACTGGCAATCTTTTAGTGTAGGTGTATCAGATAATTGTGCTCACCAACACATTACACTTGGTTTCTCTGGTCTCATAATTGTAATTTGAATAAACTTCTCAACATTTTCTGATTAATATTAAATTATCCTAAGTACCTCCCACTCTTAATATCAGTCAGTCAAAAATCACATCTCTAAGCTGTGCTAAGCCTGGGTCTAGAACACTTCAGACACAAGAGAACTGGTCTGCATCGACTTTTCATGGAATCACAGAATGCTTTGGGTTGGAAGGGACTTCCAAGAGCAGTAGTTTCAAACCCCCTGTCATGGGCAGGGACACCTTCCATTAGACCAGGCTGCTCAGAGCTCCATCCAACCTGGCCTTGAACACTGCCAGCGATGGGGCAGCCACAGCTTCTTTATATAGCATCTTTAAAATGCTCTGGATGAAGTTTACCTACCTTGGCTCAAAATGTAGAATATGCTTGTGTCCTCTGAAATGACAGCTCTGAGCTCTCTGCTAAACAAACCAAATCACCTTGGTTTTAACTGCACTTTCATAAATTCTTTCTTCAACTTAATAATTATATTCACACTTCCCATCCTCCTTGACCTCGGGAAAGCTTTTCAGCTCACAGCTCATTCCTGTAACTGCACCTAGAACAACTCTTGTGCCTTCTTTCCATAGCCCAGCAGCACTGCACAAAACCAAGTTCACTTCACTCTGTAACCATAATGCCTCCAGTGGCTCTCCCATACCCCAGTTCTCTCTTTTGCCTTTTCAGTGGTCCCATCTCAGTTCTCTCTTTCTTTCCCAGATCATGAGCAGGAGTGATAGAAAATCACCACCTCCTGGAAAGCAGTCTGCATCTAGACTGCTTACTTAATAAATAAAACTCCTCAAGATAATGTGCCAGGAAATAGGGAAATGGAGAAGCCCATGTGCTTAAAACTTGATTTTCTACATAAATGTTGCAGCAGGTTGCACTAACAGGAAGATAATCCAGACACCAAAAAACACACAAGATAGTTTTTTCAGAGCAGACAAGAAGACTGTAATGAAAAATTAAGATAAATGAATAAAAACATTCACTGATGAACACAAGAGATCAGTAAACTGGTTTTAAGGCTAAGCTGGACATGAACCCAGTGCAGACCAGGACAGGCAGACATCAGCCACACAGAAATGCAAACAAGTCCTGCCTCTCAAACCAGTCTTCCTAGTGCTTTGAATTTTGGGATAAGCATGCAAGCTGGCCACACAATACAGTTAAACTATCACTGACACAATCAAGAGCATCTGACCATGCATATGTCAAGGAACCCTAGAACTCCATGTGGTGACGTGCACAGGCATCTCCAGAGTGGCAGGCAGCAATCACACAGCATGCAGGACACTGGCTCAATACAAAACAGAAAGAAAAACTGGAGCAATGCTTAACAGGTTAGAAGTTATAGAACATATGTAGCATTGTGAGTGCCTACTGTGTCACTTGGTCACACCCCAAAGCCTGCAAGTCTGGCACACTCAGACCATACTTAACCCTGCACAGGATCCAGAATTTAGTTTTCAAATAGGCTTTTTGATATGTTTTTACTCCCAAATTCCAGCTCTAGTGAAACCTAAACCAAAAAGCATAGAGACCATGAGGCTGCCTCCTAGGCTTCCACACAGGCAGGAGGCAAACTCTGCAGACTCTGCACAAAGCAAGTGGAAGAACAGGAGTCCTCCTTCTTTCTCAGCTGTGAAGGAAATGTATCTCAGCTACACAGCCACCTTCTGCAGCCACAGCAGGCAAGGGCTGAGGCAGGGGAGGTTTGCTGATGCAAACACGTTTACCCTGCATTCTGGACACATGGGAATAGCTTTTGAAACAGTAACTCCCTTCAGCCTGCATCTCATACCCGAGGCAGCCTCAACCCTGTCTATAAAATATCCCTATGAGCAGCCCTCACCAGCAAGCAACACCACAGAAAGGATACTGTGCAAAGGTGGAAAATGTGGAAAAGGTACAAAGGTGGAAAATGGAGCTTTGAACAAGAAATAGTGATTCTGCATTTGGCTGTGTCCCCCTGCAGGCAGGTATTCCAAAGCTGAAACGTTCCTGCAGCTTGTGTTTAATTTTAGGAAACTGCTTAAGCTACTGATTGCTTTTTGCAACTATACTCTGCCACATTTAGTGTTTATTCAACAGTGAAACATTTAAGCAGAGGTCTTCCAGTCTCTTTCACCCACACTCTGGTCTGGGCTAAGATAATGTGAACCATACTTACATCATAAATATAAAATCAAACACAACTATCAAAGTCAGAGCTCCTATTTTGCATCAAAGGCTGCCTTTTGCAAGGTCTTCTTTGTTTTCTGCTGGCTACAATGTCAAGCAGGAATAAACTTGTAAAGCTGGGGAGAAAGCCTCCAAGAGCCACTCCCCCCTGGAACAGTGCTCTAGGATTTTCCATTCTGTGTGATGTGTCACACAGCAGCAGCATCCTGGACACACAGCACATGGATCCCAAGTCTGGCCTCCCTTTTCTGAGGGAACCATAGAAAAAAAGTCACTATTCCACATTTTGGGTACCTCAGCAAAGAAAGCTTTTGCTAAAACACTGTGCCTCAGAATATGGACATTTTTCCTCCTACAAAAGTAGCTTTGATGTTTTATAAAGTTGCTGCTGTACCACTACAGGAAGTGTATTGATGACTGTGCATCTGCAAGCATTGTGTGAAATAGGTTATAAGAGTCTTTCCAGCATTTCCAAAGAGGAACACGTATCACAGGGAAGGACTAAAATGCATCTATAGAAATCATGTTCAGAACTGCCCTGGAGCCCTGTCCTCATCATATGGACCACATTTATGCAGATCCTGGCACTGCGAGCTGTAAGCTGTGACTGGGATTTTATCTGTCCAGGCCTACACAGACTCAGCCCAAGCAAATCCTTTTGCATGGAGCAGAACAAACACTTTTAGGACAGGTTTAAACTCTTCAATAGGTACCCAAGATTTCTAATTCCAGAGTTTACAACTTGATTTCCCCAGCAATCCAAACAATGTAATTTCCACTGTTTTTCTCTCTGGAGTTTAGTTTCCTTTCCATAGATACATTTGAAGGAACATCTCTACTCCCTTTTTATTTTCCTTTTGACAAAATGGTATAACATGCTGAAAACATGGCAGCAAAAAGGCATCTTCAGATTTAGGCAATCTGTTTACTGCTTTATTTTTATATATTTCTACAATGCACACAAATTAGTGTCTCCTCCTTCTCTCTTGTTAACACTTCACAAGTCATGTGCCTACACACAAACGAGCACCATCTCCTCCCTTCCTGGCAGCCTCCTTGGCTCACATTCCTTTGCTAGCCCAGAAACCCTGTCCTGGATAAACTTAACACATCTTAAAAACCAGTACTGACTTCAGGTCCAGTGCTTGATATATTAACTCACACATCAGTCCTATGGTAGATAAACTGAACTACCAGCCACAACAGAAAAGGATTACTCAGTGGAAAGCAAATGCCAGGGATGTAATACAGTTTGATTACTGGAATATTCTCCTTAGAATCCAAAACATTATGCCCACAAATCTTGGGGGATGGAGGAAAACAGCGACAGACACTGGACACAACACAAAGGGACGCAAATATAAACAAACAAATAAAAATTCAGTCCTGCACAAAGACACTTTCTAGTAGGAAGCCCACAGAGTCCTGCCAAAAGGAAAAAAAAAAAAAATCAACTCTTTCCATCTATTTAAGATGCTCTTGGTTACAAAATTTTCCAGTGTATTACAGAGTCTACCTCAAGGAATTGGTTTGCTAAACCAATTCTTCACACAGATAAAGACCATCCCGTCTCTTCAAAAAGGGAGAATACACACAAGCAGCAATGAGCTATTACAAATACATTATCAGCTCTGAGAACAAGATTCATCAAGTAATTACAGAGGTTATCAGGGTCCTTATCAGTACTCACTGCCAGCAGGCTACCTGCATATTCATTTCCCTCTCCATCACCCTCTGCCATGCTGAGTTTTCCAGAACAGTTTCTTCTATTGCATATGTTCATAAAATAATTTTTAAATAAATATCTGTTTATTACAGCAGTGATAACAGAGGCATTATCTAGAAGCAAAAATATGGAATGTATTTTTTCACCCAGTGAGCAGAACTCCAAATATTCCATATGCTGAAAAGCAGCATGCACTTTCAAAATAAAACAGTGTTCGGAACAATTTAAGTGAGAAAAATGTGCATGACAAATGCAATTTTTGTCTTTCAGCCTGCTTGAAGAAGCAACTGCAAAGTCTCTCTATATATGAAATTAATTACCAGTCCATGAGCAATTTCTGTAGTCTGATCCCCAATCAATAATGAATGCCAAATTCAGATTAAAGTGAAGAACATATTTTTACCACCCCCAAACCCAGCAATTATAAAACCCCTCTGAAATAAAGCTAAATCAGATGCAATAAGCATTCTAACACGGCACAATCCACACTGAGCTGATGTTCAACAGCATGTTGTTCTACACTCTCTCTCTTCAGACACAATGCTCAGAGGGTTGATCATAAGGAAAAGGAGAAAACAAAAAGGAAGCCCAGACACTGAACCACTCACTCATGCAGGGCAAGGGCTCAGGACACAAACCTACTCTTCCATGTTGAATGCAGGGTCCAGAATCCATTCAAGATGCTCCTCCAGCCACGAACCCAACCTCTGAAAAGCAGCTCCAAGAGCACTGCCCACAGGTCACCTGCAGCTCACTGAGCCTTTGTACCACAGCACACAAAGGTTTTAAATAGAAGGCTTCAAGAACATCATTATATACCTGCTCAGAGATTCCCAGTGCTTCCAAAAATAAGTGTCTCTCTTGGGAAACACAGGCACTTCTGAGAAAACATTCCCAGTTACGGCTACACAAGAGCCCACGGTAGTTCCCAGTCACCCCCAGCTTCCCTGAGTCTCTTGCAATTTGAAACATTCTACATCTAAGTTCCAGCCTCTAAATAGTGCCATTATAATTCCTGTAAAAGCCATTTCTGTATCTCAATTAATGCTGCCAACTCCCCAGAGCATTAAAAAAATCATACTTAAAGCCAATCAAGTTCTCTGAATAAAAACCCAACCAGAAAGAAATGTTATGGGGTATTCACAGGGAACGTCTTGTTATAATTTAAGAGTTTGGGAATCCCTGGTCTTCTTAAACTAATCTACTTAGACTTCACTCCAAATATGACATGACAGACTTACAGGTGAAGATGTTAACAGGAAAATGACATGGAAAAACACCTAACCAGTGACCTTTCTTTTCGTGATATATTCACTGGGTCTATGAGCTTTGAGCTCATTCACTGAATGCACATTCAGCATCCATTATTCTACAGAGATAATTCAAGAGATGTGGTACTTGCTACAATATTTTCAACTTTAAACTCCAAATTAAGGTACTTCTCTTCAAGATTTAGGCTCTGTAATTTCTTTTACAGATGCTTCTTACATTCTGTGGCTGAGACAAATTCTCCCAGGCTATCAGAAGCTGTAAGCAAAATAACAGCCAAGTTATAACAGCACAACTCTACAAAGTACCCAGAGTTTATGGGCTTCCACTGATAGGCACCAGGGCCACACCACAGGAGAAGGACCGAGTGCCATTTGAAGTACAGATCTTGCTCTCTCTTCCCTCACACTATGAAGGAATTAGTGTTACATGGCTGACACTGCCAAGGCAAGCAGCACTACTTGTTCATCTGCCTTCTCACCATGACTGCACACATATTTAAACACAAGACTCACACCCACCCCACATCTTGTAGGGTGATTATGAGTAAGCAACATTCCACATGGGCACCTGTCACTGGCCCTACGCACGGGCCCTTCCGGGGTTTAACATCTCTCCCAACTGCCCCGAGGACACAAACTGCGCTGTTGCCTTCAGGCGCTCTGAGCAGAGACGCTGCTGGCGGCGAGGGCACTGGCACGGGGAGGGCAGGGAGCTGCCAGGTGCGGGCTGCCGCCGGACTCGCGGTACCGCGCGGCGCTCCGGGTGTCCCGGCCGGGCCGGG